>CM059308.1:1781086-2038586 GCA_030340665.1 Neosalanx taihuensis
ACAGTGTACTGTGCAGGCACACACACACAGTACGGGCACACACACAGTGTACTGTGCAGGCGCACACACACACAACGGGCACACACACAGTGTACTGTGCAGGCACACACACACAACGGGCACACACACAGTGTACTGTGCAGGCACACACATAAGTGGCACACACACAGTGTACTGTGCAGGCACACACACACAGAACGGGCACACACACACAGTGTACTGTGCAGCCACACACACACACACACTACGGGTACACACACACACAGTATAGTAGTACTTTTGTTAAAGCAGGTCAGACCCAGAGCAGCTGACTCAGCCTCTTTCTCTGGCATCTGGAACAGGCCTGAAGCACTGCTGACAGGCAGCTTCTTCCACCCGCCTCGCTGTGCCACCAGCACCACTCTCCCCACTGCCACACAGCTCTGTAAAACCCACAGAGAAAGACAGTCGGTCGACATTTTCAGTATTATCTTTCTTTCCAACACTTGATTCAAGACAGGGACAGTGAAGACTGGTCTGGAACGAGGGGGGTTGGTGGGTGAACCAGATGAAGTGTTTCAGACCGGCCTCATTAGAGGAGTGACGGGGACGGACGCAGCATCAGAGGGATGAGGGGAGGAAAAAGAGGAGGAAAGAGAGGATAGCAGACAGAGGACAAATTGAGGATGAACAGAATATTAACGCCCTGCCTCTGCCTCTGCAGGTTAAGGGTCACACGGTACTGATGGGTTCTGCTGCCGGGGTGAAGTTGGAGGTTCTTTAAGAGGTATTCAAAGTTCAGTTTGGCACACAAAATAAAAATAAACTTGGACTTGTAATAACTACATTTCACCACTAGATGGAAGCACACTCCACGAAATGAACACAAATGTTTATATTCCCACCAGATAGAGCTGCTCTGTATTAATCCGCCACCACTATTTAGCCTTATTACAGACTCACATGATTAATGCATAATCTATTAGTGGGTAGCCTGTGTGAGTGTGAGTGGGTGCTGCGTGTGTGTGTGTGTGTGAGTGTGCGTGTGTGTGAGTGTGTGAGTGTACTAGAAGGATGTATTGCAGTCATCAGGCCCAAGGACGCCCTTCTGTTTCCAGCTGCACGAACAGCATGAACAGTCTGGCTGCTTCCTGTGCTTGTTAAATGCTGGCACCTCCAGGCCTGTTTATGGGCTCCAGCTTTACAGCCGGCCCATAAAGGAGCCCTTGTCTGGGCTTCCCCCTGTAGTCCGAGCCCCTGGACGGCTGGGGCTGGAGGAATGCTCCGCTGCTCGCCCTCGTTGACACGCCAACAGCACTCCAGACTGCTTCCTGAACGTGAGCGCCTGTCTGCGTGCTGACAGACGGGGTGGGAAGCATTAAGCGACACGGAAAGGTGTGATGTGTGACATGAAGAGGGAGAGAGAGGGGGGTGGGGGGTGCGCTGGAGGGGACACATGCGATGGAGGTAGGGGGAGGATAGGAGGGAGGGATGTGAAGGAGAGACTCTGTGACGTATCCTTCACCTTAAACCCATCACCATCATGAAACACCATCTTTCTTGAATTGGTAGTTATGGTTATGGTGGCTGTGTGAATTGGCTTTTTCACAGACAATAACTTACAGCATAAAACATTTATTTTTTATCGTTCATGCTGAGATTGGGTGTTGGTGGGCATACAGCACACTGAACAGTGAGAGGAGCTAGACAAGCTGGGAGTCAGATGGCTCAGCGGGTTAAGGCGGCGGCCTCATGATCGGAAGATTGTGAGATCAAACCCCAGCTGTGGCTATGTGGAATTGTGTCCTTGGGCAAAGCACTTTACCCTACTTATCTAAGGGAGAATGTCCTTGTACTTTGGATAAAAACGCCTGCTAAATGATTAAATGTATATGGAGACAAAGGGGTATTGTAGCTGCAATAAGAGAGTCAACTCATGTTTAGATATAATTTTATTGGAGAATGATTTATAAATAGTTAGATGTTCAGCATGAGTCTTGACTGAACGAGGAATGTATTTTCTGTTGGTGTATGTTGGTTTATTTGTTGTTTTGAGATAGAACCATCGACAAAAGGGGGAACCTATTTTTCTTTCGGCTTTTGAATTGTTGATTGTTGCTGTCAGGATGGGTTTGCATGCGCACTACATCCAAAGAGACGCACGAGGTGTTTAATGATCAATTAAGAAGACACATATAAGAAGTCAATAGGAGGCCAATGAGGTATGTGTTTGTCGTGTTAATTGCTTTTCTTTTGTTTTGTTTCTTTTGTTGTTCTTAAGTTTGTGCTTTTACTTTCTTAGTTCTGACGGCATTGTTGAGAGAATTAACGCTACACTAAATGTCAGTTGAAACCGAAGAACAACTTAGCCTTTGATTTAACTCGAGTGGAGTAACAGGTTGCACCTGTGATCTTAATGTAAAAGCAGGGAATGACATGAGAACACGACTGAAAGAAACATCTTATTTTCAGGGGAAACTTAGAAGCAACAGAGAGAGAGAGAGAGAGAGAGAGAGAGAGAGAGAGAGAGAGAGAGAGAGGATTTCAAAGATTTAACAAATGTATAATGCATTAAATCCTTTAGATTTCTTTGTAGGGGGGTGTTTACATTATTAATTCGCCAACTGTCTGAGCTGATTGTTTGTTTACACTCTTTGTTAGTAAGTACAGCTAATTTGCATACTGAATCACCCTGCTGGTCTGCTGGGATTGGCTGGGAGAGTTGTGACGTCACAGCCTTGCTTCCTTCCTCCTTTCAGAGTGGAAAAAATCTACAACCAGCATGTCTGGAGGGCTATAAATAATGTAAACTTCTCTGTCTGTCTTTTGGCGTGTATATAATTAGTCTGTCTGGAGACATTATATTGAATATAAACCTATGTAGCCCTATGGGATTTTGATCTAGGTAACTAGAAAAACAACCACATACACATACAAAACTGTTTGTATTCAAATCACAAAGTATAAAATAAATTCATTTCAAAGAAATCTTGAGTTATATCGTTCCAGAAAACATTCACAATATTTCTGTGCAATCATTTGTTTCCTTCATACATCTGAGAGGTTCTATTGACCAACTATAGATTATGTAAATATAAAAATACATCAGTAATATTCATAATATATGAAAACTAAATAGATCATTTTCTGTCCTAAATTCTATCCTCAAGCTGTACATAAAAAATAAATCAATCTCGGCTAATTCATTCGTTAGCATGTCAGTTAAAACACAGAAATGTTCATACTTTCAAAATGTCGTCTAAATAAGATATTTGCTGAACGTACAGAATGTTCCTTCATGTACTTTCATTAGATTCTCAGCTCTACTGTTTAACATGAGACAACAACAAGAAGATATTTTAACACACTTAGTGAGCAGTTGCAGCAGCCCTGTTGCTAAGCTAACTATCGTAGCAGCTGAGCTAACTAAGCTAACTAGCTTAGAAAGGGACACAATGCTGAACTAACATGTTACAAGAAGTCCATGAACGCCAAGTGTTATTAAAATACAGTACATAGATTACAAATGTATTAACTTTGGTTTAATACTAAGATTCATCCCAGGTCCATTTAGATTGAGGAGCATTTATTACAACGTATAAAGTTATTATGGTTTATATAAAAAATATTCACACTTTTAACAGTATTGGTGTTTCATAATACCCTTTGTTAAACTCTAAAATGTAGTGGATGGAGTGGGCTAAATAAAATAGGCTATTCTGTAGCATTTAAAAAAAACAAAAACGAAACAATACAGATAACTATGTCTGTATTCGTAGTGATCTTGTCCAGTCTCACCTCTACAATCATATCATCCTCATGTTCTCATCACAGATCCCTTTAGATATAAGCTGTGCTTTCATGCTCCTTCTCAAAACATGACTCCCACCCAGGTTTAGCCCTAATCCCTCCGTGAATCTGACTGGGGCTAGGGTCTTGGGGCTGGGGCTCAGGGCTGGGACTATGGGCTGGGGCTGGTCTACTCAAAAGACAACAGGTCTGGGTGTTCCAGCTCCTCCGTATCTCCGGAGACTCTCCAGAGGGCGGTCCCGTTCGCCAACCCCTCCTCCCCAGGCCCCTTCTGCCTCGGCTCAGCCATCTTGGCCCTCAGCTCCAGGTGCTCCTTATGGATGAGGTCCGGGACAGAGAGCTGGAGCTGTTCTGTCTCGCATCTCTCTTCTGTCCCATCTCCCATCACCCCCTCCATCTTGATTCCTCCATTCTCCATCCCCACCTCCTCCTCCACTTCTCTCTTTGCATCTAGTAGGCCGGTGTTCTCTTCCCCCTCCATCGCTCCCTCGGTAATCCCGTCCTCCCCCGCTCCTGCTTGGGCTAGAGGGGGCTCATCACTGCAGAGGGGAGGGGGTTGATCGGGGGAGGAGAGGACGTTGGGATCGGGGGAGGAGAGGAGATTGGGATCGGGGGAGGTCACCACGGGGTCAGATGAGATCATCATGTCTTGGGTGGTCTTTAGTGCTCGCGGGAGGCGTTTCCTGGTGCTTGGGGGTGGGGGATCCAGGCGGGGCAGGGGGTCCATGGAGGCGTGGCTGGGGACACCAGAGGGGAAGAAGGGTTGATTTGTCCAACAGTGACTCAGGTCATGTAAAGGGCAGCAGGGGAGCAGCTGTGAGCCACAGCAAGGCTCTCGTCCATGTGGTCAGCTCATGACTGACCAGGGACATGGGCAGAAGGGTCACTGGTTCTGGTTTTTAAAATGGAGGTCTTTTCACAGAGTCAGCACTGAGAAATATACACACCCTACTCAACAAGGCCCAGGGGGGACTTCCTTACTGAACAGAGAACCTGACGGGACTCAAACCAGCAACCTTCTAGCTGTGAAGCATCGGTAAGAGCAAGACAATGTGGTACCATGACAGAGGAGGGGGACTGTGTCTGTCTGGAATGAGAGAGTGGATGTGTGTGTGTGTCAGTGTGGATGTGTTTGTGTGTCAGCGTGGATGTGTGTGTGTCTGTGGATGTGTGTGTGTCAGCGTGGATACGTGTGTGTCAGTGTGGGTGTGTGTGTGTCAGTGTGGATGTGTGTGTGTCAGTGCGGATGTGTGTGTGTCAGTGTGGATGTGTGTGTGTGTCTGCGTGGATACGTGTGTGTCAGTGTGGATGTGTGTCTGTGTGGATGTGTGTGTGTCAGCGTGGATACGTGTGTGTCTGTGTGGATACGTGTGTGTCAGTGTGGATGTGTGTGTGTCAGCGTGGATACGTGTGTGTCAGTGTGGATGTGTGTGTGCTCACCGGTTGGCCACGGTCTCCTGGGTCAGCTCCTCCAGGGTGCTCCAGACCGTGTCAACGTTCTTGTTGACCTCCGTGACCCCCACGTCCCCCAGGTGGCTGTCCTTCCGCCTCAGCAGGTCGTTCACCTGGGGAGCAGGTGAGCCGGACGAGAATGACAATTACAATTCTCCACCACATCAAATAGTACTTTTGTGGCTGATGTGGTATTCAGGTGATGTGTGCCACTGTGCCTTCATTAATTCTGCATGGCATGTCCTAACTTTTGACCCAGGGTCAGGTGCTATGGCTGTCTCTGTGGCCTGCTGTACCGACAGGAACTGACCTTTGCCCCCACGGCCTTGCCCAGGTTTAGGGCGTTCTTCAGCCTCTGCTGGCCTCCACTGGAAGAGGGGGAGCTGTCCAGGTTGCCGCTGCCCAGGATGGGGTGTACCATTCCCAGGGAACGGCGGGACGAGGACTGGCCTCCTGTCCTGGAGCTCTGGAGCTTCTGCTGGGCGTCTGAATTCTCAAACATGCTCTGGTCAACTGGGGGAGAGAGGTAGGGAGGAGAGGGGAGGGAGGAGAGGGGAGGGAGGTGAGGGAAGAGAAGGAACAGTGTTATAAATCAGGCCTCCTCCTGGATGTAGTGGGGCTAAAAAAAAGCCCCGCTGATTTCTCAAGATGGAAGACAAATTGAGAATGTACAAATGGACATGGAGCACAGTACATGATGACCACAGGAAGCAGGAAGTCACTCCATCGAGCAGAGAACCTGGTGAAGATGTAGGTGCTGCCAGGAGACGCTATGGCAACTGAACTGGCAAACACGGACGGTAAACAAACACAAGGACGTCCCACTACAAGGAGCAAGAAAACTCATGCATGTGACCACCAGCAGCAATGCTGTGGGGCCACAGGGCAGGAGGGGAACAGGGCGGAGGGAAGCTGCGGCAGTCGGGGGGAGCGCTTACCTTAGATTAACGGTTCTCGGAAGGCATTAGAGGAAGGACATAACAAATTTAGGTACGTGATCGCGATGAATCACAACGTCGGTTAACCGTTCCATTGCGAATGAATCACGAATCGTCTGTTCACAATGTACCAGTCTGATCCTACCACTCAGCACGTTCGGTAAGAGTGTGGCTGAGTGTGTGTGTGTGTGTGTGTGTCTGTGTGTGTGTGTGAGTGAATGTGAACCTGCACCACAGCCCACAGTGAAAAGTTTCAGAACAGAATCACAAAGAGAAAGCAGGGAGTCTTTATTGATATGAATCCAGGTAGTATAGTACAGTGTACACAGAGAGACAGAGAGAGAGAACTTCCACACATGCAAGGGTAACAGCAGGCTCCGACAGCAGAGACGGACACCCTACTCCCTGGAAACGACAACCCAGGGCTGGGAGTACAAGGAATGCCGTTGCTATAACGATCTGCTAGAAAACGTCCCCCGTCCCCCCCCCCCCGACCCCCAAAAAAGCTGTTAAAAAAAAAAGAAGGAAAAAGCAAGAAGCGTTTTCAAACGAGTCCCTTCTAATCACAGTGTCCTCGTTAGGGAAGTTTTCACATGTTCCCTGTCATCTGAAAAACGGTATCTTGCTAATCGTTAGAGCAACTCCCTGGTTTGGAGCCGCACAGAACCAGACCACAGGCTTTGTTCTCAGCTGAGGGTAACCCATTTCTGTCACTAGAGGTTTAACAATGATCAAGCGTGCGTGCACGGTACACGCACGCACGCACACTTTTTTCAAATCCTGACACCCTCGAACACATCAGAGGAAAGGAGAGAGAGGGGAAGAAGGGAACGAAGGGAAGGAGAGAGGGTGAGGAGAAGAGGACAGGAGGGAGAGAGTGAGAGAGACAGCGAGAGAGGGGGAGAGAAAGAGAGGGAGAGAAAGAGAGGGAGAGAGACAGCGAGAGAGGGGGAGAGAGAGAACAAGAGAGAGAGGGAGAGAGACAGAGAGAGAGGGAACAGAACAGGTTTTGCCCTCATGTTTGAACACCTCTATTCTGATCTATATCAAAAAAGCACTTTAATCGATAATTAATCTGCGCAAACCATTGAGTGTGTCCGCCCCTCTGGGACCACTGTGGACACGGTGCGCTTGGATGTGTGTGTGCGTGAGACGAGTGTGTACGTGTGGGTCAGAGCTCAGTAATCTGCTCTGCACCCTTACAAGAGGAACTCTGGCTGTAGGACACAGATGTTTTATGTTGTGCTTTATCTAGAGTGAAACAGAAGTCACACTCTACTCTCTCTCTCTCTCTCTCTGTCTATCTCTCTGTCTCTGTCTCTCTGTCTATCTCTCTGTCTATCTCTCACCCCTGTGTGAGACAGGGACAGATTAAGTGGAGTTGTGATTGTTTGACGCAGGGAGTGGTGGCATCTTGTATGTTTATGTGGAGAATCAATTCGGGAGCCAATCACCGTACTCCATCGTTTGTTTTGTTGTTCTCGCGATGAGTGATGACGGCGGGAAGAAACAATAATGGCGGCAGCTAAGATTTGCGTGTACGCTAAAAGTGATAGCAAAGTGATTGTGTAAGATGACCTGCTACATTTTGATGTGGCCAAAATGCCTACACGATGCTCCAATGATGACTATGACTTTCAGGTAGGGTTGACAATAGAACGCGTCTTTTCTGGCCAAGTTAACCAACTGTCAAGTTACTCGCAGGTAGCTAACACATTGAGTGACGAGCCTCTGACGTCATCATAAACCTGAATGTTGCTACAACGCAGCCCAAAAATAACGTTACTTGGCTATTTAAGTCAGAAGTCGTAAAGGTCAGACATACTTAACTACTTTTTCATTTTAAGACCGGCGGTCAATAAATAATATTTAAATATAAACAAATAAAAATGTCAGGTCCACTTCCATTTCATATCTCAATGACTAGTGACTTCTTGCAATAAATTAAAAACAAATATGACAGTTAATACGTAGACACGTACACCTTAATGCTATCCAATGTTGGTTGCAAACAACATTTAGAAAGTGTATGAAAATACTTCTTACAGTTTTTGCAGCTTTGGCTACCTTTCATAGAAGGTGAGCACAACCGGGAGATTGTTTAAAAGAAAGGTTAGGTTGTTTTCTTCAAAATAAGCTTTGTTTAATCGATTTAAAAATATATAAATTTTGAGAAAATTCTAGTTGAAGTCATGCTGATGAAAATCCCATTGGAATGCATTGAAATCTGAACGTTCTATGGTGACAAAAGTTGGTGTTTCCCCTTGTAACCTATTTTAGCATATCAGCACAACTTTTTCACTCCTGTATAGCTGGGTCCTGCAATAATACGCAATCAATCACATTTGGAAAAAAATCGAAAATCCCCCCAAAAATCATCAATCACACAGTAGTTGGACAGCTCACGCTCTCCTCCAATCACAGAGCAGCGACAAAACCCAGCGGAGGGGAGGGGGGCAAGGTCCAGACTGAATCACAGTGTGCGTGTTTGTGTGTGTGTGAGAGGGAGGTTAACTCAGAGACAGAATGTGTGTGTGTGTGTGTGTGTGGGAGGCTAACTCAGACAGAAAGTGTGTGTGTGTGTGTGTGTGTGAGGGAGGTTAACACGGACAGAAAGTGTTTGTGTGTGTGTGTGTGTGTGTGTGAGGGAGGTTAACTCAGACAGAATGTGTGTGTGTGTCAGAGGCAGGCTGGTTGGTTGACAGTGAGGTCAGAGTGAGGAGCTACACAGCGATCTCATCCCCCAGACAGTCTGGCAGACTCTGTTTGTTGATCACGTTGATCAGTCTCTCCTCGTCACTCCCCCATCCGAACCAACACCCCTCCGCCTCCCCCTCGCCCCCTGCCTCCCCCTCGCCCCCCGCCCAGTCCTCCTGCCCGTCGCTGTCGTCCGTGTTGGACCCTTCCTCGCTGGCGATGCCCGACTCTCTGAACCTCAGCCGCTGCAGGCTGCCGGCGTCGCCGCTTGACGTCACCCCATAGGACCCCCCTTGACCTTTCACCCCCGGCCTCTCCTCCCCCTTTGTTGGGGGGGCTGGGGGTTGGTGCGGGGGAGGCCCCGGGGGGCCGGGGAGGAAGCGGAAGCATTTGAGTTTGTGCAGACACTGGCCCCTACCTAGAGGAGAGCCCAGGGTGGTCCGGTCCACGGCCAGGGTGGGCAGGGGGGGGCAGGAGGGGTCGGGCTGGGGGGTGGAGGGGTCACACAGGACCGGGGGCACGCCAGCGCGGAAGGTGATCTCCAGCAAACTGTCCTGGGAACCCACTAGAGGAAGAGGAGGAGATAGGAGTAAATAGAGAGGACGAAGAGCAGGGATGGACAACCCCGGTCTTCGAGGGTCGCTGTCCTGAAAGTTCTAGATGTTTCCCTGCTCCAGCACACCTGAAACAGGCCCTGATGAGGCTTCCAAAGACCTTGATAACAACCCGTTCATTTAAACCAGGTGTGCTAGAGCAGGGGAAACATCTAGAACCTTCAGGACAGCGGCTCTCATCGACCAGGATTGCCCACCCCTGACGGAGAGGGTGCGCGTAACCCGCTGTGCGTCCGGGCGCGTACTCACGGGAGGAGGGCACCAGCGTGGCCTCTAGCTGGTGGAGCTGAGACACCAGCAGGGAAACGTGTCGCAGAAGGTCTTGGTTCTGCAGCAGCAGCTGGTGGACCCGAGCCTGGGCCTCCACACGAGCCGTGGCCTCCGCTCCCAGCTGCTCCTTCAGGAGCTGCACCTGCACGGCAGCACACACACACACCCAGGTCACACCTCCACGGAAAGCACACTTTCCACTTCAGTCAGCGATCGTAATGGATCGTAAATCATTTATGGACGTGAACCTTGCATAGCAGAATCCTTGAGAAATGCCACCTGAATGATCATGTTCTCGGGAGTCAGGTGGCTCAGCGGGTTAAGGCGTTGGCCTCATGATTGGAAGGTTGTGAGTTTGATTCCCGGTTGTGGTTATGTGTCCCGGTTGTGGCTATATTGTGTCCTTGGGCAAGGCACTTCACCCTACCTGCCTCAGGGGGATTGTCCCTGTACTTGTCGTAAGTCGCTTTGGATAAAAGCGTCTGCTAAATGAATTTATTTCTTTATTCTCATCAGTCCATCTACAGTGGACTGTGTAGATTCTACATCATATCTTGCCAACATTCCTGCCTCCTCAATACACCTCCCCCTTCCACTATCCCCCTTCCTCTCTCCTCCTCTCTCTCCTTCTCTCTCCCCCTCTCGTTCCCAGAAGCTGCAGTGTGATTCACAGGATGTGCGTCTGAACAGGATTATCCTCATGTTGCCTCTGCTGCCAGTTTTGATGCACTGGTGTATGAAAGCTCTCCAACAAAACCCTGGTTCAGAGCAGGGGGAGACTGTGTGTGTGTGTGTGTCACTGAGCGAGAGTGTGTGTGAGTGTGTAGGAGGTCCTGGGTAGCACGATTGTGAAATTGCTGGCTCTGGTTTCATGGCATAACCTGACAATGCTTGTGTTTGTATCTGAGTGGAAGAGGAGGAGAGAGAGATAGAGAGAGAGAGAGAGAGAGAGAGAGAGAGAGAGAGAGAGAGAGAGCGAAAGAGAGGGGGAGCAAGGGAGAGAGAACGAGGGAGAAAGAGAGCGAGAGAGAGAGACAGAGAGCGAGTGATGCAACATGAGTGTTGATTCAGTAGAGTGGGGAACCTGAATGTTTGACCTCCGGCTTCTCTCAAAGTGTTGCAATACTTGGTAGAGATCTTATTAAAAATTGAAATAGCTTTGGTCCTCTCTTTTTATAGAGCTATACTAAAGCACACACGTGTGTGCGGTATGTGTGTGCGTGTGTGAGGGTGTGTGAGCGTGTGGTATGTGAGGTGTGTGTGAGCGAGCGAGCGTGTGGTATGTGTTTGTGCGTGTGTGTGCATGTGGTATGTGTTTGTGCGTGTGTGTGGTATGTGAGGTATGTGTGTGTGTGAGCGTGTGGTGTGTGTCATTACCTGTGCTACAGCCACTTGTGTCTGCTGCTGCTGTTGCTGGAGCAGCTGTTGGAGCAGCTGGATCTGGTGGTGGACAGACAGGGGGGTGCCTGGAGGCATCTTACCCGACGAGGGCAGCAGCATCCTGGGGCTCGCCTGCAGGAGGGAGGCCTCCTCTGGAACCTACCAAGCAGAGGACAGATACAGTGAAGTGACAGATAAGTGATATGGATGAAAAGAATGAGAGGATAGGCAGGCAGACAGACAGGAGGATAGGCAGATAGGCAGGAGGACAGGCAGACAGTAGGATAGGCGGACACACAGGAGGACAGGCAGAGAGACAGACAGACAGGAGGGCAGACAGGAAGGCAGACAGGAGGACAGGCAGACAGGAAAGACAGACGGACAGGCAGACAAACAGGAGGGCAGACATACAGGAGGACAGGCAGACAGGACAGAGACGGACAGGCAGACAGACAGATAGGAGGACAGGCAGAAAGGAGGACGGGCAGAAAGGACAGGTAGACAGACAGGACAAGCAGGCAGACAGGACAGAGAGACAGGACAGGCAGCAGACAGGACAGACAGGCAGCCAGACAGACAACATGTCCACTGTGCCCTCCTCCTGCTTGCCCTTGCTTGTGCAGAATAAGACTGGAGTCATGCTTATGCACAGAATACTAAAGTGGCTGATGGCAATCTGGAACAATCTGAGTGAAAAACTGACGCAAACGCCCAGCTAACGCTGGGTTTGAATGAGTTGTTTCCAAGTTCCCAAGCTGCTGTTCATACTGCAGTGTATTCATTAGTATTTCTGTTATACTGCAGTGTATTCATTAGTATTTCTGTTATACTGCAGTGTATTCATTAGTATTTCTGTTATACTTTACTATTAGGATAGTAAGGTGTTGAAGTATGCTGTGGTATGATCACATCAGTATAATCTAGGGTCAGTATTATACTGCAGTATTGGTAAATGGCTGTATTAGTCTCAGTAGTATATTGCAGTATACTGTTGCCAGTTTCATAAAAGGTTTGAATGTGTTTTCTGGGGCACACAGTCTTACACACACACACACACATTTTCTTGTGATGACAGGCCTCTTCACTTGCTAGCAATTTGTAATCTAGACATCTCTGAACCACGGTGCTGTACAGGATCGAGGGAGGAAGAGTGTAGAGGGAGGGAGGGAGGGAATGATCTAATACCCAGCAGATGACAAGCTCAGATAAATCACACACTAACTAGTGTATGTACAGCTGACTACACACAAACACACACACACACACACACACACACACACACAGACCATATATATACAGCCCAGTGCAACCATTCAAGCTATCACAGCCACACATTGAAAACCTCCCTAACTATAGCATTTAGACTTGGGGTCGTAACCCTGTCAAACTTCTTCTAACCTTAACCCTGTAATCTGGTGTTAATCATGAACGTCTGGGAATAGCAACCTGCTGGCTGAACACAGCCCAGTACTCAGACAGACATAGCCGATCTCAGAGCAATCAGGGCCTGCAGTAGAGTGGCCCTTGGTCAATGGCAGAACAGAGTACCTTCTGGTCCTGGCTGCTGTCTCCGTTGGCGTCGAGGGGCGCGGGGTCGAGGGGCGTGGCGTCGAGGTCAGTAACCCCCCGGTTGAACTCGTCCTCCGCGCTGTCGGGCGGCGCCCCCTCCTCCGCGTCTATGTCCGTCTCCACGGCAACGGCGGCTTTCTCCCCGCCCGTCGGCTCCCGGGCGGAGACTGAACACAAGGGGGCGGAGTCAGCGTTTCAGCGTTGGCTCAAACGCACCTTGACCCTGGTGCCCAATCCTGACCCTCCCCCTCCTCCCCCTCCTGTGCTTCTGAACTTCCCTCTCTCCATGGCTGGGATAATGAGCTCTTCAGATAAGCTCATTGGCCATGCATGACAGCTCTTGTGTGACTTGGGCCAGGCAGCATGATGGGGAGCTGTGTGTGTGTGTGTGTGTGTGTGTGTGTGGTGTGTATGTGTGTGGTGTGTGTGTGCGAGTGTGGGTGATCTTGGAGTTAAAAGAACAGCATTCTCCTGTGTCATTAAAGAATGTAACACACACACACACAGAGTAATTTAAGATTGGAGAAGGACTGAGAGAGAGTGTCCTGAGAGAGCGTTGGAGTAGGTGTGCAGGTGTGTGTGGTGTGTGTGTGTGTGTGTGGTGTGTGTGTTACCCGAGCCAGTGGACTGGTTGCAGGCGCTGCCGTCCTCCTCTCCGTCTGCGTTCTGCTGGGTGTGCTGGAGGCTCAGCTTGTGACACACCTCGAAGGCCTGGCCCACCGTACGAACGATCCGCATGGCCTGGCTCTGCTCACACACACACACACACACACACACACACACACACACACACACACACACACGCACAACCTGGAGATCAATAAATGATCCCCTTATCTGATTTGAAGACTGCCTCAGGCACACACTCCTCAGAGGCAACCACCTTGACTTCGTCCCTACATGATAATCACGGGCTGGCTCGTTAGCAGTGCTGAATCTGTAGCTAGCCAAACCGCAGTTTTTACAGTTAACATGACCCTTGACCCCCTCCCACAGCCCCCCCGAGTGATCAGATTCAGCCTTTTCCGCACCTTCTTCTTGGACTTGAAGACGTTGCAGCGGAAGGCGTTGCTTTGGCCGTCCCTGGCGATGTAGCTGAAGATCTTCAGGTCCTGGGAGTCGTGCGACACGTAGAAGATCCTGCAGGGTTTAAAGTCAGAGGAGAGACGTTTCCTCAGGAGACCAGCCCCTGACACAGGTACGAGATGGACCCACGTATCACTGAGGCCCTCTGCCAACAGGGCAGGAGAGGGGCGAGGGAACATCCACATGTAGCATGTTTGCACGCGTGACGTTTGCCCTGAACACAGGAGCATAAGTACACTTTGAAAATATTCGAAATATCTCTTCACAGGCCAAGAAGGCACCGGAAATGGTAATGGAGGTGCAGAGCTGCTAAATCCCCGACCGGATCACCGTTTAAATCCACCTTCCAGTCCGGCCAGCGTCTACAGCCAGCACCACAGTGATCGATTTACCCAGCGCACAGTTCTACAGCCCCCAGGCCCCTGGCCCCCAGCAGGTACACCCAGAGGGCTGTGAAAACCTCATCCTGGCGTTATTCAAGCACACACACACACTCAGTGTTGATAGAATGAATAGGCCCGGTGGGATCTGCTATGATGTCAGAGTAATTAAGCGGTCTTGTTTAATAGCAATTGTTCGTTTGATGGACGCGGTCTATGAAAAGCGGCAGTCATCCATCTGCTGCTAAGAGCCCCCCCGCTCTCTGTCATCACGCTAATACAGTTACGCCGATCGATACCCCCGCCAGAGCCGCCGGCACGCAGACGTGCACACGCACTCATGGGTGCATGGGGAGGGGCGGGCGGTGGCCCCCTGGGTGTGTGCGTGGATGTGATGCGTGCACTGTGTGTGGGAGTAGGGTTCGTAGTTCTATGGATGGTTTTTTCTCTCGTTTATTTGGAAATACACGGTACAAACGAGGGAAATATCAAGCCTCGCTCGCTCGGGAGCGAACGTTGAAGGGGGATGTGGAAGCTGTCGCACCGCGGTGGGAAATGAGAGCCGTTTGGTTTGGGATGGACAGGATGTGGGGTGGCAGCGTTTAGTTTAACAGGAAACGCACACAGGCTGGAATAGGAGCCTGGAGCATTTAGAACAGCTTCTCCTCTTACTCACCTGTGAGAGGGAGAGAGAGAGACTGAGGGAGAGAGAGAGAGAGACTGAGGGAGAGAGAGAGAGACTGAGGGAGAGAGAGAGAGACTGAGGGACTGTGCTGACTGAGAGAGAGAGAGAGAGAGAGAGAGAGAGAGAGAGAGAGAGAGAGACTGAGAGAGAGAGAGAGACTGAGGGAGAGAGAGAGAGAGAGAGACTGAGGGACTGTGCTGACTGAGAGAGAGAGAGAGAGAGAGACTGAGAGAGAGAGAGAGACTGAGGGAGAGAGAGAGAGAGAGAGACTGAGGGACTGTGCTGACTGAGAGAGAGAGAGAGAGAGAGAGACTGAGGGACTGTGCTGACTGAGAGAGAGAGAGAGACTGAGGGACTGTGCTGACTGAGAGAGAGAGAGAGACTGAGGGAGAGAGAGAGAGAGAGACTGAGGGAGAGAGAGAGAGACTGAGGGAGAGAGAGAGAGAGAGAGACTGAGGGACTGTGCTGACTGAGAGAGAGAGAGAGAGAGAGAGAGACTGAGGGACTGTGCTGACTGAGAGAGAGAGAGAGAGAGAGAGAGAGAGAGAGAGAGAGAGAGAGAGACTGAGGGAGAGAGAGACAGAGAGATTGAGGGAGAGAGAGACTGAGGGAGAGAGAGAGAGACTGAGGGAGAGAGAGAGAGAGAGAGACTGAGGGACTGTGCTGACTGAGAGAGAGAGAGAGAGGGACTGTGCTGACTGAGAGAGAGAGAGAGAGAGAGAGACTGAGGGACTGTGCTGACTGAGAGAGAGAGAGAGAGACTGAGGGAGAGAGAGAGAGAGAGACTGAGGGAAAGAGAGAGAGACTGAGGGAGAGAGAGAGACTGAGGGAGAGAGAGAGACTGAGGGAGAGAGAGAGAGACTGAGGGAGAGAGAGAGTGAGACTGAGGGAGAGAGACTGAGGGAGAGAGAGAGAGACTGAGGGAAAGAAAGAGAGACTGAGGGAGAGAGACTGAGGGAGAGAGAGAGAGACTGAGGGAAAGAGAGAGAGACTGAGGGAGAGAGAGAGAGAAAGAGAGAGGGACAGAGAGGGACGAGGGAAAACCTGATAGCAGGGAGGGATAGAGCGTGGGAGAGACGTGGTCAGAAAGGAGAGATTCTTAACTCTGTCCAGGGAAAGGAGATAGAGGGAGGAGGGAAGACAGAGAGCGCCTGATGAGAGGAGGGACTGCTGGGATTCTGCCCTCCCCTGAGGCGGCGGGGCGGGGGAGATATCTAATTAAATCTAGCCTCTCCTCCCCCGGAGGCTGGAGGGCTGTTTGTGTTCAGGCAGAACTCTGGACAGCTTACCTGTAGATGGGGTCCTGCATCACCATCATCTTACTCTCATCCCAGGTCCACTCCTTCTTCTGTAGGGCAACACATGGGTGAAGAGAGAGGGAGAGGAGAGGAGAGGGGGGGAGAGGAAAGGGGGGAAGAGGAGTGATGGGGAGGAGAGGGAAGGAGAGGAGAGGGTTCGAAGAGGAGAAATGGGGAGGAGAGGGGGGAAGAGGAGAAGAGGGGGGGGAGGAGACGGTAGAAGAGGAGAAATGGGGAGGAGAGGGGGGAAGAGGAGAGGAAGGAAGAGGAGAGATGGGGCGGAGAGAAGGGGAGAGGAGAGGGTAGAAGAGGAGAGGGGAGGGCAGAGGAAGCATAAAAGGTAAGGAGGGGGGGCGAACAGTGTAAAGACGCCATTTCCAGAACGTATCCTTCTTTTATTCCCACAAATCTATTTATGCGTTCGCTCTCATTCAGTGAATTGACTGACACGATCAAAATGTCAACAGATGCAATCAATGGAGCTCGGCCCATTTTCCTTCCATTCGTTCATTCTCAAGATTCTCTATTCTCTCCATCTGCTGGATGTTAATAAGATTGCCCGGCATATTGACACGGCTAACAAACAAGAAAGGGCAACTCATTCACAGACACACACAGTCACAAAAACACACAAACATAGACACACACACATACAAACATAGACACACACACACACTCACAGACACAAACACACACAGACACACGGACACACACACACAGGGAAACACAGACACACTCACATACATACACACAGTAGCCTTTAAGTGGACTAATAAGAAGTCAATCCCCAGGGAGGACTAAGACCACAGAGTCCCTGGAGATGTGTGTGTGTGTGTGTGTGTGTGTGTGTGTGGGGGGGGGGGGGGGGGGGGGGGGGGGGCTGCACTTAAAGACTCCCGCACACATGGCTGTCCTAAGAAGGTTAAGTATCGCCCGGGGACCTGGCCCAGCGCTGGTCTCTCTCTCCCAGGGGACGGCAGCGGCGGGGGGAAGGACAAACCGGGGGGGAGGGGGGGTGGGGGAGGGGAGGACTCACTTTCTTCTTCTTCCTGAGCGCCACCCTCACACCGTCCACCGACACCACGATGTTCACCTTCTTCTTCTTGATGTTCTTCACCTTGAACTCGTACTGCAGGAGAGAGAGGGAGGGAGAAGAGAGGAGAGAGAGGGAGGAGAGGAGAGAGGGAGAGAGGAGAGGATGGAGAAGGGAGAGGAGAGGGAGGGAGGAGAGAGAGGAGAGGGAGAGGAGAGGAGAGGGAGGGAGGAGAGGAGAGAGGGAGAGAGGAGAGGATGGAGAAGGGAGAGGAGAGGGAGGGAGGAGAGAGAGGAGAGGGAGAGGAGAGGAGAGGGAGAAGAGGAGAGGGAGAGGAGAGGAGAGGGAGGAGAGGAGGGAGAAGAGAGGGAGGAGAGCAGGGAGAAGAGAGGGAGAAGAGAGGAGAGGATGGAGAAGGGAGAGGAGAGGGAGGAGAGAGAGGAGAGGGAGGAAAGGAGAGGGAGAAGAGAGGAGAGAGGGATCAGAGAAGAGAGGGAGGAGAGGAGAGAGAGGAGAGGGAGGAGAAGAGAGAGGAGAGGAGAGGAGAAGAGAGAGGAGAGGAGAAGAGAGAGGCGGGAAGGTTAGGACAGCATTACTGAGCCCACATGAAAGAGCTAAAGACCAGAGAGGGAAGAAAGAGGAACACTATGAGCGTGTTTATATTTATGTTTGTGTGTGTGTGTGTGTGTGTGTGTGTGTGTGTGTATGAGAGAGAGACACAGAGAGAAGGAGTATGTGTGGGAGTGATTGAGCGACAGATCGAGAGAGAGCGAGAGAGAGAGACATTGTGTTTCCATAACACCGCCTTTAAAGCGCTCCAAAGCCTTGCAGTACTAAACCCCAGGAGTCCAACCACATCCTGAACCTTCATCTCTAAATCGCCTCGGTTTCAGTCGCCCAGGGTTGATATAATCAAGCAGGGCTGAGCCAGGCTAAGACTCCAGAACATCAGCAAACACATGCCAGCACACACACACACACACACACACACACACACACGGTCAGAGGGCCTGTTTAACCCCGCCCCACTACTGACCCTGATAATGACCTGTGCTTGGCTCCAACCAGGGAGGGGGGGGGGACGACGACGACACAACCGCTTTAGGAAGCCCAGGTCCAGCTTAACCTTGAACACCTTCTCCCTCTTATCTAACTCCCTGTGGAACTCTCTATCTAACGCTGCTCCTCTAGAACTCTGAGGCAACAAATCTGTCAGGCAACAAGGTCTCTTCCTTGTTTTAAAACACTATTAAAAGTTTCTCTCGGAAACCTCTGGTGGGTATGTGTGTGTGGGTATGTTTGTGTGTGTGTGTGTGTCTTACACAAGCACCCTCCCTATATCACCACTGCATGTATAATGAACTGTACAGTGCAGGTGTTGGGAGTGAGTTAGCCCTGCGGAGATGACAAGTGTCTGGCCTTAATGGATCCGAACGAGCTCCATGCCTGAGTACCTGTGGAACGTGACAAACAGCTCTTCTCTGTAAACGCTTCCATCTCCCTCCTCTTCTGTAACACAGCTAGTGTGTATGTGTGTGTGTGTGTGTGTGTGTGTGTGTGTGTGTGCGTGCACCACATCATTTCCTCTGTCTACAGTCTCCAACAGTGTGTTTCATACCATCCCAATAAACGTGGCTACGCTCTGTTAAAATAGACAGCGTCCATTAACCAGCTCTACGGAGATGTGATGCGGAGCCGTTCCCATTAACGGGGAGCAAGGAGAGAAAGTGAGGCTGGATTCTTCCGGTAAAAAGCACTTGACATGCAAATGGCGTCACCGAGCTCTCGTCCGGCTAACATTTAACCAGCCACATCTGCCGATAAGCAGGTAATTATCTGCTGAAGGTCACGGAACCAGTTGCCGTGAAATCCATCACAGCAATAACAATAAGGCCCTGCGCCCTCGCGCTAACGTACACGCACAAAGGCGTCTTCGGTTCAAAATGCCAGTCTGTAAAAGTCCATGAAATGCCAGTGCGAGGACGGGACCACAGACGGTTTTGCTGGAGACTGGGGGGGGGGGGCTAGGCGGAGCCAACAGGGGCCGCGTTCTCCGAGCAGCCAATCGCCGTGGAGGAATCTGCGGGTTCCCGGACGCAACTGTTCACAAAGCTCTTCCGTCTCAACGTTAAACCCGCCTCCCAGTTTAAGAGCAGTCCCCCCGGCCCCCGCCCCTGCCCCTGCCCCCGCCCCTGCCCCCACTCCGATCCCTCAGCCTATTAGAGTCCATTAGACAGGTAGCCTATGGCTGACATGGCTCCACAGATAACTAGCTGTCTCCTCCAAGGCTGAGAAACCTTGAGGTCGTTCCAGCGTCACAGGCACACAATAAAGTCAAATAAAAAGCTCTGATAGAGACGGATGGAAAAATACTCGGAGGAGTTCTATTTTTATGTGAAACAATTCAGTCACCTTTGTCCTCTCTGTCGTTGAATTTTGAAAGGAATAACAGAAAGCGAGAGAGAGAGAGAGGAGGACGAATAGAGGAGAGAATAGGCGGGGAACATGCAGTTCATAGTTAAACAATGAAATAAACAAAAATCCTTAAGAGAACAAATGGCCGCCCTTGATAAGTGCAAGAAGGATTGCCCCCCCCCTCTGCCCCCCCCCCCCCCCCGCTCCCTCCATCGCTGGATATAAAATGCATCATGCTGGAGAAGAAGGCCTTTTTTCTCTCGACAAAGGCTGCTTCTCCATGGCAGCCATTAAGGCCAGCCGCCCCCCCCCCCCCCCCCGTTCTCTCTATCTCTCTATTTCCTGCATCTCACTTCCCCTTACCCCTCCCAGTTAGATGACTACCCCCCCCCTCCCCTCACCCCCCTCCCCGGTTGTGGGAATGAGACTGACCAACGTATTCCCACTCTGAGGGAATCGTAGAAGTCATTTTTTTTATTATTATCTTGGCCAGCCACCAGTCCACTCACACCCTTATCACACACACACAGGAGGAAGGGAAGGGGGGCGGTGAGTTGTAGTCATAACCCACCGTAACCCCTCCTCACCCTGACAACATCCCGGCTCTTCCATGAAGCCTCTCCTGGCTGAACAGCTTTCGATCCTGGCTGCTCTTTGTAACGCTGTCCACCTGACAGGGCTAGTCTGATAACACTGAGCGACCCCTCTGCTGCGCTGTTATTTCACACACTCACACACACACACACACACTCACACATATAAACACAGCACTGGAGCCCTTGTGAGCCTGACACGGCCATGCAGCTCTTTGTGAAGAGTCCCTGTAATTGGAGAGCCTTTCAGAGGCAGGCGGCTCCATGAGAGGAGGCAGCAGAGCTGACAGCATCTCTGGATTCCTCCAGGCTTTCTAACCTCCAGCCTCCCTGAGAGGCTGGGGGCTGCTGGGACCATGACTACTTAGCATGAACTGTGAAGTGATGTTGTAGTGTACAGCAGTGATGTGTAGTCTACAGTGCAGCAGTGTGTAGTGGTGTAGTCTACAGTGCTGCAGTGTGTAGTGGTGTAGTCTACAGTACTGCAGTGATGTAGTCTTTACTGGTGTAGTGATACAGTGCAGTGTGTAGTGGTGTAGTCTACAGTGCTGCAGTGTGTAGTGGTGTAGTCTACAGTACTGCAGTGTGTAGTGGTGTAGTCTACAGCTCTGCAGTGTGTAGTGGTGTAGTCTACAGTGCTGCAGTGTGTAGTGGTGTAGTCTACAGCTCTGCAGTGTGTAGTGGTGTAGTCTACAGCTCTGCAGTGTGTAGTGGTATAGTCTACAGCTCTGCAGTGTCTAGTGGTGTAGTGTACAGTACTGCAGTGTGTAGTGGTGTAGTCTACAGCTCTGCAGTGTGTAGTGGTGTAGTCTACAGCTCTGCAGTGTGTAGTGGTGTAGTCTACAGTGCAGCAGTGTGTAGTGGTGTAGTCTACAGCAGTGGTCTTCAACCCTGGTCCTCAGGACCCACTGTCCTGCATATTTTAGATGTTTCCCTGCTCCAACACACCTGATTCTAATGCATGGGTCGTTATCTAGCTCTGAAGAATCCTGGTAAACGATCATGCATTAGAATCAGGTGTGTGGGAAGGGGGAAACATCCAAAACATGCAGGACAGTGGGTCCTGAGGACCAGGGTTGAAGACCACTGGTCTACAGTGCTGCAGTGTGTAGTGGTGTAGTCTACAGTACTGCAGTGTGTAGTGGTGTAGTCTACAGTACTGCAGTGTGTAGTGGTGTAGTCTACAGCTCTGCAGTGTGTAGTGGTGTAGTCTACAGCTCAGCAGTGTGTAGTGGTGTAGTCTACAGTGCTGCAGTGTGTAGTGGTGTAGTCTACAGTGCAGCAGTGTGTAGTGGTGTAGTCTACAGTGCTGCAGTGTGTAGTGGTGTAGTCTACAGCTCTGCAGTGTGTAGTGGTGTAGTCTACAGTACTGCAGTGTGTAGTGGTGTAGTCTACAGCGCTGCAGTATGTAGTGGTGTAGTCTACAGCTCTGCAGTGTGTAGTGGTGTAGTCCACAGTGCAGCAGTGTGTAGTGGTGTAGTCTACAGCTCTGCAGTGTGTAGTGGTATAGTCTACAGCTCTGCAGTGTGTAGTGGTGTAGTCTACAGCTCTGCAGTGTGTAGTGGTGTAGTCTACAGCGCTGCAGTATGTAGTGGTGTAGTCTACAGCTCTGCAGTGTGTAGTGGTGTAGTCTACAGCTCTGCAGTGTGTAGTGGTGTAGTCCACAGTGCAGCAGTGTGTAGTGGTGTAGTCTACAGCTCTGCAGTGTGTAGTGGTATAGTCTACAGCTCAGCAGTGTGTAGTGGTGTAGTCTACAGCTCTGCAGTGTGTAGTGGTGTAGTCTACAGCTCAGCAGTGTGTAGTGGTGTAGTCTACAGCTCTGCAGTGTGTAGTGGTGTAGTCTACAGCTCAGCAGTGTGTAGTGGTGTAGTCTACAGTGCTGCAGTGATGTAGTCTTTACTGGTGTAGTGATACAGTGCAGTGTAGCGTCCTAATGAAGCAGCCTATTGTGACCAGTCCAGTCCCCAGCTTAGAGCCCTGAACCTAAAGAGCACCTTCATCATTAACTCTCTCCTGCCTTCTGCACACACTCCTCCAGGTTCTGCACCCACCCCCACTTTGCAGTTGCCATGGAAACCACTCTGTCTGTGTTTTCAGTGTAATGGAATCCAGAAGCTCTCAGAATCTTTATCTAATTTGCATGATATGAAGAATAGCTGTAAATCAAAGGCAGACAGGTTAGGGGATTACATTCCTGATTGAAAAATATCCTAAAGGGGACGTAACAGAAAGTGTAGGAGCTTCTGCCAGGGATTTCTGCTTTTCACAAAACAAAGTCAGTAAGTGTGTGTGTGTGGGTGTGTGTGTGTGGGTGTGTGTGTGTATGCATGCGTGAGCTCCCTACCGTAAGATTCCTCCCTACCAGATTCCGCTTTTGACCACGACTCCACAAGACAAACCAAACAAAAATCTGAGGCTTAAATGGAACAATGGGTGATGTGTTCTCACCTCTGTCTCTCCCTGTCCGGATCTCTCTCTCTGTCTTACTCTCTCTGTCTTACTCTCTCCCTGTCTGGATCTCTCTCTGTCTTACTCTCTCTGTCTTACTCTCTCCCTGTCTGGATCTCTCTCCCTGTCTGGATCTCTCTCCCTGTCTGGATCTCTCTCGCTGTCTTACTCTCTCTCTGTCTTACTCTCTCTCTGTCTTACTCTCTCCGTCATACTTTCTCTGTCTTAGTTGCTCTGTCTTACTCTCTCTGTCTTTCTCTCTCACGTCACATTTAAACATGGTATACTCATCTGCATTCTGTTGTAGGACACCGATGGACACACGCACAGACGCTTCATCAGCATTCCAGCATGTCTGTCTGACAGACAGGCCAGGACAGATGTTCTACCCTGGTTGTGTGTTTACATCTATTAGTTCAGTCTCCGTAGGATTCATTTCAGACTGTGACTGGTGGCCAGTTCTTCTACTTACACAGCATCTGCTTGCTTTTGTGCATCGTCCACGGAAACACGAGCTGGGCAAGATAACCTCAAGTGCCTGTGATGCAAGGAATGCAATCATTTAAGTTCTGCGCTAAACAGCTCGTATTATCTCTGTCCTGGAAGACCAAGGTTCAGAATATAACGGCCTGGCCAGTTGATAAATGTACTCTGTCCAAACGGTAATGGTGGGTGTTAAATGGTTATGGTCACTCCATTATTGAGATCGAATGATCTTTTTGATCTCCCTGATGGAGTCTGTGCGAGAGGGCGTGTCCGCGATGGCTGACACCGTCAAAGACGTTGTCATAACAACACGTCTACCCACTACGTCCAGGGAGGAAGATATTTTAGATACAGAATTGTACCGATTTTCTTTTTCAATCCATGTATTTTCCTCCTCCTTTCCAATTTAGAAAGAGTGGAGAGAGAGAGAGAGAGCGAGAGCGAGAGAGAAAGAGAGAGAGAGAGAGAGCGAGAGAGAGCGAGAGAGAAAGAGAGAGAGAGAGAGAGAGCGAGAGAGAGAGAGAGAGCGAGAGAGAGCGAGAGAGAAAGAGAGAGAGAGAGAGAGAGAGAGAGAGAGAGATGACCGGAGACAGAACTGTCAGTGTGATTCCGTTCCACAAACCACTCAAAGGGAAAAAGTGCCTCAAATGTGTCTATGAACTGATCCATCCACCAGCAGAGCTGCTGTCACCCTGAGCCAGGTGAACCTCCTGCTGAACTTCCTGCTAAACTTCCTGTAGAACTTCCCCAACACTGAAGTCGCTTTGGATAAAAGCGTCTGCTAACTGAATAAATGTAAATGTAATGTAAATGTAAAACAAATAATGTTGAACCAACTAAGAGAACATCCAGGACCGAACAAAAACAACCGGAAAGCGCGACATCATCGACGCTGACTGAGCCACCGTGATTAGACGCAGCTGACTACGCGACTACGACGACAGAAATGTTGAAACTGCATAAAACATTCCCATTTCCATCCGTAATGAGCGTGGGTTCCTGCTGTCCGGATCCTCTTTATTAGGATGAATCGGCATGTTGGTAAGATAAACCCCCCCAGAGACCAGATCTCAGCTGTGTGAGCCGATGCCTTTTCACGCCGCTGAAATAATTATCTGCCTTAATCCCCTGAATGACAAGCTTCAAAGAAATGTCAGCATCGTAAACCCGACCAAAGAGACTAGCTGACGAGATCTGTGCCGGTCCCGGACGAGACTCTTCTACACCCTCTTGCTTTCCCAACTGTGGAGCTAAACCTTCAGTACTCCAGCTGAACTTTCTCTCCAGTGGACAGGACAGGCTTCGCAAGTGTGATATAACTGCCTAGTGGCCGGAAGATGGTCCCCTCCGCCAACTGAAAGGGGAGTGTCCAGTCAGAAGAAGTTACGGAACGTGAAGAACCTTCTAGAACGGATGGAAAGTTGTCGAAGTGACCGAATGAAAAAAGGACAACTTTCTAGAAGGTTTCAGCGTAAGCGTGACTGCGGCCAGTATCAGGGCAGCTGTATGCGTGTGGGGAACAGTGAAAAGGCTGTTGAGTGTGTGAATTTCAGGCTATGTTTGGGGTTAGGAGACTATGTTTTAGGATATGAGGCTATGGGATCGTTTACTCCATGTTCCTTCCTTTGTTTGTGTTATTTGGACCACCAGAAGACAGGGACTAGCTAGCCTGGCCCCATTGTTCTCCCATTTCCTCCCCCAAATGTAAACCCTTCCTGTGGCCAGCTCCCCCTCCTCACCCAGAGCAGGCAGGGAGTCCCGTTCACAAGAGGAAGTGGAGCTCGAAACAGCTTATTGACATTGTATATCCTCAGTCTCCAAGGCCTTCTCTCACACATACACACACACACACACGCACACACTCTTTCTCACACAAGCTAACACATTCCCTTGGTGTTATAGCAACATTGAGCGTGAGCTGATATTCAGTTGACAAAGTACATCAGAGTCGTTCCTTGGCCATATTTACTGTACGCAGCCTGATCTGAGGCCACGCCTCTCCCAGGGACACAGCCAATCCAGAGCCAGAATGGAAAGACAGAATTCCAGGTTACTGTTGGTTAACTATTAGGGGAGTTAATCCAAGTGCAGGGAGTAAAAAAAATACAAATAAAATCCTGAAAGATCTCTATCCCTGCGTGCACTAATCCTTTACCTCACACCCTTACCCCTGTGTGCTTTCGCGAGACTGTGTGCCGTTGCTGCGAAGGAGTTTCCCCCAGGATCAATAAAGTATTCTGACTCTAAATTCTGATCATAGATGACATCCCACACAAATCAACCCCTGTTACTAATGTTTTATCAGCCAGTCAGATCCACTTTCCGGAACTTTCCCTGCAGGAGGCAGTTTAATGAGCCAGGGAAAGGTTCTCTGGGGCAGCAGGTCGTCTGTGCTGTAATAACTTTAAACTCCGACTGTAAAAAAACAGGAACATGTTTGTTGTTGAAGTGACTCCATCTGCATCAGCCCGAGATCCAATACAGTTAACCCTTTCACATCCCATCTGCCCACACGTGGGAAAAAGAAAAGAAAATCTTAATAGATTATCCCTTATTAGTTCCACAGTGGGGAAATTCTGCAGGCACACTCATGTTCAATGCATTGGCCTGGAAATCGAACCCCCATCTGGAATCAAACCCAGCCCCTGAACATGGTAGGCAAGAAGCCTACCGCTGAATAACCGGTGCTGCCTGAAAAAGCTAATTAAATACATATATAGTCTTTTTATTCTTATTTATTGGTTATTTAAACAGTGTAGATGCCTCATGGCTGTAGTACACATATTCTAAATAAACAATATCCTTTTAATAGGTGTTTATGCTGGAGAGCGGAGTGGCCTTGTCTGTGGAACCGTGTGGAACGGTATGCTAACTCATTGTCTGCGGTGGCATGCTAACTATGCTAACTCACAGCCTGGCGCGGTATGCTAACTATGCTAATTCACTATCTGCAGCGGTGGAAAGCTGTGAGAGGAGGCAGGAGATGTTGGCGTTCCTGCACCCACGTGTGTGGAGGAGGGCCAGCTGACTCATACTGGAAGAGCCCAAGCCCTCAAGAAGACAGTAAACACACTCCCTTTGGCATCAGTACACAACACACCTAATGTGAGTGGTGGTGGTGGTGGGGGGGGGGGGGGGGGGGGGGGGGGGGGGGGGGGGGGGTTGGCATCCAATATGTGGGTGTGTGGGCGGAGGGGGGGGGGGGATTAAATGTAAACGTATGTGTGAGTGAAATCGGCGTGCGTGACATCTGATTGAAGTGCCTGGGGGCGGTAGCACCCCGCTGTAGCACCACAGAAGAAGAGTGAGTTCTGGGGGGGGGGCTGCAGGGGAGATCCATCAGACAGACACCACAGAAGAAGAGTGAGTTCTGGGGGGGGCTGCAGGGGAGATCCATCAGACAGACACCACAGAAGAAGAGTGAGTTCTGGGGGGGGGGGCTGCAGGGGAGATCCATCAGAAAGACACCACAGAAGAAGAAGAGGCTCCATGATGCTGACGACTCACTTCACAGCTGCAGGATGTGTTTATCATTGTCTACATCGGGAAGGTACCTCCTCTACATGAACGTGTTCATTTATCTCCTACCTCAAAACCCTCACACACACACACACACAGACACACACACACACTGTGCTGCATTTGTACCGGGTTATCCAGGACTTCCAAAATGCTTTTTTACTGTGGCTGTATGTCTCTGCTGTTACTGCCAGTGTAAAAGCAGGTTAACCATTAACCACAGTTACCTGTGCCCTCCTTGACTTCCCTCTACTGCCCTGGGTTGATACCAGGGTGGAGACCAGAGCCAGCGCTACACGGATGTTCCTATTTCATGAGACCAACCCTTAGCTAGTCACCTACGAGTGATTCACTTCTGCAAAATATGCAAAGTGTCATGGTAATCAGTCCACGGTTAGCTAGAAGCTAGCTTCAAACACCTTTTAAAAAGGTAAGGGGGAAGGCCACCTTAAAGGTGCGGTTCTATTCAAAAAGATTTCAACAACATGATGCGGGTTCTCTGTAAAGAGAGCGTGTGGGGAGTGTGTGTCTGGTGGGGCAGGAACCTTAACCCACGCTGGGTGAGCTGTGTTCAGGGTCTGGTGTCTGCCATACACCTCCTTAATCACAGAGACACGGAGATTAGCGGTATCTTTCCGACACATCGGCTCCAAACACCCCCTCACTCACCTTCAAATCTCTTCAGCTAAATGTGTTTGATCCCAACAAGGCTCCGGTGGGGATTTAAATAGCCTGCTGTAATTAACGCCTGACAAGAGGATCGTTGAGAGGCAGTTGAAGACACACACAGGCCACAGCAGACGCATGTTCTGCTGTAAAGACGGTTCACTGCAACACTTCCTGTATGTGCGGGAACATTTGAATGGAAAGGCCGTCGTTTTTACACAGCATGCAAAATGGATGCTTAGTGACAACGTATTCAGGGTTAGGATGTGGGGTAGTGAAAGTGTGTGGTAGTGTGGGTTGGGGTGTGTTGTAGTGAAAGTGTGCGGTCGTGTTGGTTGGGGGGTGTGGTAGTGAAAGTGTGTGGCAGTGAGAGGTGGGGTGTGTGGTAGTGAGGGTGTGCGGCAGTGAGAGGTGGGGGTGTGCGGTAGTGAGGGTGTGTGGCAGTGAGAGTTGGGGATGTGCGGTAGTGAGGGTGTGCGGTAGAGTGGGTGTGCGGTAGTGAGAGGTGGGGGGAGGTGTGGTAGTGAGGGTGTGCGGTAGTGTGGGGGTTTTGTAGTGAGAGGTGGGTTGTGTGGTAGTGAGGGTGTGCGGTAGCGTGGCTGTGCAGTAGTGAGAGGTGGTGGGGGGGGTGGTAGTGAGGGTGTGCGGTAATGTGGGGGTTTCGTAGTGAGAGGTGGGGGAGGTGTGGTAGTGAGGGTGTGCGGTAGTGTGGGGGTTTCGTAGTGAGAGGTGGGAGAGGTGTGGTAGTGAGGGTGTGCGGTAGTGTGGGGGTTTCGTAGTGAGAAGTGGGATGTCTGGTTGGTTATGTGTCAAGGTGCTTTAAAAGATCACTGGGATATTCTGCTAGACACAGGGCTCTAATCACACTCTTTAAGAGTAGTCATCAACAGCAACTACGCAGATTTATGAGACATTAATCCATTTATTACAGTTAGAAGTCTCCGCTGAACAGAACAGTTTGTGCAGCACTCTTAGATTGTAAAAAATTCAATTAATAAAGAATGTTTCATTAGTTGAGTCAAAACATATGGGCTAGGGCAGGGATAGGTAACCCTGGTCCTAGGGAGCCACAGTCCTGAAGATTTTAGATGTTTCCCTGCTCTAGCACACCTGATAGGAATGAAGAGTTGTTTCCACAGAGCTAGATAACGACCCTTCATTAGGTGTGCTGGAGCAGGGAAATCTTCGGGACAGGGGCTCCCTAGGACCAGGGTCGCCGACCCCTGGGCAAGGGGGAAGCTGACAAGATGCACCCTGGTTCCCCCCGACTCCCCCACACCTCCCCTTCTTATTTTATATACAGAGAACGATTGTGGTCTGATTTTCTGGAAGACAAGAACTTACAAAATGTCTGTATGAACTAAAGAGTTTGAGTCATTTAGTCAACTGAGTCAGTTATGTAGGTTTAGACATCAGTTCCTCCGAGGAATCTGTACACGGATATGAAGCCACAACCGGGTCAATCCCACAGAAAATCGACGTGAAAGTAATGCGATCGGGGCTAAACTGCCTTCCACTCCATCAAATGGACATAAACAGCATGGAATTGGAACCTAAACTGCACAAGCAGAACTGGCAGCAAATATTAACATGACTTTGTCTAAGCGTAAGAACGGCAAAGACATGCCTTTAGTAAATACACCATAGGCGTTATAAGAGTACACAAAAAGAACAGGACTTGGCTAACACCGTAAACCACCCAGAGAGACAGACAGACAGAGTGACAGAGAGAGAGTGACAGAGAGAGAGAGAGAGTGACACAGAGAGAGAGTGACAGAGAGAGAGAGAGACACAGAGAGAGAGAGAGTGACAGAGAGAAAGACAGAGAGAGAGAAGGGGGTGGGGTACCATGAAAGCATGTACACTCCACTGCACCACTTCAAAGAACCCTTGTCCACATTACCCTGATCCCTGCTGGACCAGGGGCGACCCTCAAGGGCCGGGCAGCAGCTCAGTAAACACTCACTGAACCCATTAAACTACATCATCCATCTAGCGCCTCTCTTCCACCACTAACTCATGACCTACTAGGACGACTTGTCTACCTGTTCCCCATGGGTCTATGTCACACCCTGGTCTGGGCTGCCTACTTACCAATGTGCCTGGCAGGACACTGAACTGTTCTGGGTCTATGTCACACCCTGGTCTGGGCTGCCTACTTACCAATGTGCCTGGCAGGACACTGAACTGTTCTGGAGGACAAGCGCTTGTGTAGAATAACGGAGACTATATACAATAACATGATGTTTCACAAACATGAGCAGGGGAAGGGGTAAATCGCCTTCTGATCGTGCTCAGATCAGATTTGACGATCCGTTTCCAACCTTAAAAGTATCTTTCTATCAGATTCGTGTTGTTTTGAAGGGGGAACACTCACCCTTATTCTCCTCATCGCAGCCACGATTTCCACTCGGCTGTTCGGCCGAGCCACGTCCAGACTGCCAATATACTGTTTACCACCAAAAAAACACACACAACGTCTCTCAATCGTTTGTGGAAATAAAAAAAAAACACCAACAGCGGTTATAACGCGATTATTCATAGAATAACTATGGATTTCAACTCACCGATTTGCAAAACTTGACGGCAAATACATCGCGACTAATCGAGTTGCAGGGTTTTAGTATTACGGTGTAGTATGGGGCTACAAGTAGAGTATTGACGAATATAGTAACATATAAAAGAAATGTACCTTTGCTTCGAAGTTGATCCCATGCTGGAAAGCTTCCTCGTTATGCAACGGAATCCTCAGATCATGGCCATCATCAACTAGGTTGTACTTTGTTTTTGCTGGCATGACCGTCGTCTATATCCTACTGTAAAAAAAAATAAATAAAATAAAACTAAAATAAATACAGGTTTCCGATACTTCCAAACGGTGAAGTAATCAATAAGCAAAAAATCGGTGGGTCTCAAAATCGTAAATTCCAGTGATCCATCGTGGTTAAGTTGCCCCCCAAAAAAGAAACGTATCCGGAGGGTAAAGGTATGGAGGGGCAACTTTGTAGCTGCGCTGTTCCACCCTTAATGCCCCTGCTTCCGTCTCCTCTGATCAGCCCTCCCGCTGCGGGACTCCAGGGATCAAGTTAGGCTCCCGGTTCAATATCCTCCCCAGCAGCACGGCGAGGTTACTGGAAAGGCAGGGCAGGTTATTCCCCTGTGTCTTTTTGAACTTCCACTCCAGCTCACGGTGATCGGGAGGAACAGGGGACTTTCACCTGTTTTTCATCGTGGATTTATGGGGGAAATACTTGAGGTCTCAGCCATGGAAACCTCCCAGACAGAGACAGAGCCGGAATGAAAGGCTCTCTGTCGGGGATCGTATTAAGTATATCTAGTACGGATTCAACCAAAGATCAGTTCACATGTATACGGCATAAATAATGTCACTCAGCATTGAACGAGTTTTACCAGGAAAACCCCGTCCGAGATCCTTCTACAGTGGTGTACGGCTTTTGTTAATGTGGATAGTGCCTTTTATTCATCCCAGAAATTTGAGTTTTTACAATCTTTTAATAGAATATGACTATTTGGCATTGACAACACTTAAGTATTGATTTATCCAACTCCTTGCTATTCATGAAGATCAAGACTGCCACCTAGTGGCTATCAAAGTAACATCAGAATCAGAATGAGTTGGAACACATATGGAACTTAAATAAGATGATAAAATAGAATAAAAATAGTGGGCACTAGCTGTACAGATGTATAACTATAGTAAGTAGGAGTATAAAAATAAAGGGTATAGTATGTGGAGGAGAATGGATGTACAGTATATAGTACATGACAAAAGTCTGAACTTGCAAACAATAAATATATATGGAACTAAAATAACAGGGGGTGTTACAGGACTCCAATCATCTTTCAAATCTGCAGTAACAATCATTCAGGTGGTCAGCCAGTCCAGAGTCGTTAGTGGTGGTGGGGGCTCTGGGCTTGTAGTTGATGATCTGCCTGAGCCCTCTCCAGACAGAAGTAGAGTTGTTGTTGAAGCTCACCCTGGTGTGTGTGTGTGTGTGTGTGTGTTGAAGGGAGGGGGGGTCACTTATCCTAATAAGTGGGCACTAGCTGTACAGAGGGGTGGCATATAACTATAGCAAGTACGAGTATAAAATAAAGGGTATAGTATATGGAGGAGAATGGATATATGTAGTACAGGGGGAGGAAGGGGGGTGTACAGGTCCTCGAGGGAGGGCTGGTTGCAGCCTATCACCTTCTCAGCAGCACAGATGATACGCTGCAGTCTCTTCTTGTCCTCTGCAGTGGCAGCAGCGTACCAGCTGGTGATAGAGCAGGTGAGGATGGACTTAAAGATCATGGTCTTTGGCAGGTTGAATTTCTTCAGCTGCCGCAGGAAGTACATCTTCTGCTGTGCTTTCTTGGTGGGTTAGCTGGTGTTCAGCTCCCACTTGAGGTCCTGGAGAGAGTGGTACACAGAAAGCAGGGGGTCAGATGGCTCAACGGGTTAAGGCGGTGGCCTCATGATCGGAAGGTTGTGAGATCAAACTCCGGCTGTGGTTATGTGGTGTTGTGTCCTTGGGCAAGACACTTTACCCTACTTGCCTCAGGGAGAATGTCCCTGTACTTACTGTAAGTCGCTTTGGATAAAAGCGTCTGCTAAATGTATATATGTAAATGTAGCAGAACTCCACAGTGTTGACCTGGAAGTCACATACAGTGATGTTCTTGCCATGTCTACACATATTCATACGTGTGTTTCTGTGCAAAACATACTATATCATGGCCTTCCCTAATATGTTAAACTTGGCCGCATCACTGCAATATAACGTGGCTTTTGCATGCCTGCAAAACAGATCGTTGTCACGCGCATGAGCACGCATGCGCTTTATAAACGTGCCGCGTGACGTCAACGTTCTCTTTTCTCCCAGTGCCCCGTGAGATGGTGGTATTGGGCAGTATCAAAATCCAGTTTCCCTCTCCTTAAAGAAAATCTACAACCATCCGTCAAAATGGTGAGTCGTAGGAAAATTTTGTTGCGTCTAACATTTGCTAGATAAACACAGGGAGTCGGATGATAGAGTATTTTTTGGTTTTAGGAGCGTCGACACCCTTAAACATGGCACCGGCACGACGAATTGCGCGTTCGCTAGAAGTTGATGACCAGTTATGTTTTACGCAGTTCAATAACTAACTTGCTAACTAGTCGTATAATACGAGTGTCTAACGTTTCATTAAAACATGTAATAATGAATTGTTCGGTATTAACTTATGACCTTGCGTTCTTAAAGCAAAATAAAAGGTGCCTTAGAGCGGCTAAAGCTACTTATGCTAACGGCAGCTACAGGAAACGCCAGCGAGCCAGTCATGACGTCATACAGCTTCCGCAGTTCATTTATCTTTATAACAGATCATGACTCTGCGTCGGTGAAACCGACAACCGGTAATACAGCTTCATAAGCACTGTTGGGTGGGCGATTCCTTTGCAAACGGCACATTTAGCCAGGGACGTCGAGCCGGCATATTCACGAGGCTAGTCGGTTATCTGTGATGGCCAATGTCCTAACACGTGGACACGTCAGCCACACGTGATCCGTAAACAAGACAAACCCAGATGATGTTGCTTTTATCGTTATCTTGGTGTGGCCCTTAGTGCACCAACACAGATCAATTATTGACATGATCTGAATCATGGCTGAGACAGTTTGCCCTCCCTCCCCTCCCCAGGTGAACTTTACAGTAGACCAGATCCGCGAGATCATGGACAAGAAGTCCAACATCCGGAACATGTCCGTGATCGCGCACGTCGACCACGGCAAGTCCACCCTCACGGACTCGCTGGTGTCCAAGGCCGGTATCATCGCCGGTGCCCGCGCAGGGGAGACTCGTTTCACCGACACGCGGAAAGATGAGCAGGAACGCTGCATCACCATCAAGTCCACGTGAGTGTTGGCCTCCCTCCACCGTCACCTTGCAGAGAAATACCCAGTCCAGACCCATAATCATCATCTTTTAGTGAGGCCCAACCACAGGTTATGTCTAGGACATTTGTGATATTTGGAATTGGGCAATATATATACATTTTTTTTTTTTTTTTACATCCAAACTCTGTCACATTTTAGAAATGAACATATTTTATCTCTAGTTGCAGCACTGTATTGTTCTAAAAATAAGAATTTAGAAGTTTATAGTCTCTCTCTCTCTCTCTCTTTGTTGTGCATCATTCAATAACCTCTCCTGCCCCTCTCTCTGTCTCTCTTGTTCTCAGTGATCTCATTCACAGCTCTGACACCCCCCCCCCCCCCACCTCTCTTTTGATGGATGCCCCACCCGCCACCTCTTTATCCCTCCCTCCCCCCTTCTCCCTTGCTGACCTCTGCAGTCTCTCCCCCCCAGTGCCATCTCCATGTACTACGAGCTGAGCGAGCTGGACATGGCCTTCATCAAGCAGTGCAAAGATGGCTCCGGCTTCCTCATCAACCTGATCGACTCCCCCGGCCACGTGGACTTCTCCTCCGAGGTCACCGCCGCGCTCCGCGTCACAGACGGGGCCCTGGTGGTCGTCGACTGTGTGTCTGGTGAGGCTTCTGACCAGAGCGGTCAAATATCGTCACTAATTCTTTTGATGTTGTTTTTTTTGTTGTCGTTCCTATTTGATCCAAAGCTAAATCTTATTTCCTTAGTTCCACGCCACTTCTCATCCACTTTCTCCTCCCTGTTCTCCCTCCTCACCTCCCCCACCCACCCTCCCCAGGCGTGTGTGTCCAGACCGAGACCGTCCTCCGCCAGGCCATCGCAGAGCGCATCAAGCCCGTCCTGATGATGAACAAGATGGACCGCGCCCTGCTGGAGCTGCAGCTGGAACCGGACGAGCTCTTCAACACCTTCCAGCGCATCGTGGAGAACGTCAACGTCATCATCTCCACCTATGGGGAGGACGAGGGAGGACCCATGGGGAACATCATGGTGGGTGAGAGGGAGCCCCTCCGAGGGCGACGCGTCTCATTAACCGTTAACACACACGCGTCAGAACCATGCAGCTGCTCCTGAGAGGGTTTAGTACATTAAGAGTGCCTGTATCTGAATGATGACTCAAACATTCTTCACTTTGACCTGACTGTCAGTGATGAGAACCTTCAGTCTGACTGAATCATGGCATAGCAACTCCTCATTTACACACACACACACACACACCTCGCTAGTGAACGTGTTTCACACCCTCACACCTGGATTAAGTATAATCTAGCATCATTCGATGATGATGATGATTATTGTGATGGTTGGTGTGAATTCTGCCTTGGTCATCAGCGTTGATTCTTATTGGTTATCTCTCTCTCCCGGGCGTCCCCAGATCGACCCAAAGATCGGCACTGTGGGGTTCGGATCCGGCCTGCACGGCTGGGCCTTCACCCTCAAGCAGTTCGCCGAGATGTACGTCACCAAGTTCTCCGCCAAGGGCGACGCCCAGCTGGGGCCGGAGGAGCGCTGCAAGAAGGTGGAGGACATGATGAAGAAGCTGTGGGGAGACAGGTGAGGCCTGGCAGGAAGTGATGCGCCTGGACCCTCCCCAAACTGATAGTGAGGCATCGGGAGCGTTCTGATTGGTCCTCTGTCCCTCCAGGTACTTCGACCCGGCCTCTGGGAAGTTCAGTAAAACTGCGACCAACGCAGAGGGCAAGAAGTTGCCCCGGACCTTCGCCCAGCTGGTCCTGGACCCGATCTTCAAGGTGAGCTGCACCTGGCCGCGCCAACACATCTGGGGGGTGAACGCATCTTAACATACCCGAGCTGTGCTTCAATGATGACTCAAACATTCTTCACTTTGACCTGACTTGTCTAGTGATGATAACCTTCAGTCTGACTGCGTACACGCACACCCCCATCACCCCTGGCTGCCCCCACCCCCTCAGTCTCCCTCGCACGCGTTTCAGTCAATCACACGTGACTCAACCTCTCCCCCTACCTCTCCTCCTCCCCCCTTCCTAGGTGTTCGATGCCATCATGAACTTCAAGAAGGAGGACACGGCCAAGCTGATCGAGAAGCTGGACATCAAGCTGGACTCGGAGGACAAGGAGAAGGAGGGGAAGCCCCTGCTGAAGGCCGTGATGAGGAGGTGGCTGCCGGCCGGGGAGGCCCTGCTGCAGATGATCACCATCCACCTGCCCTCCCCCGTCACCGCCCAGAAGTACCGCTGCGAGCTGCTGTACGAGGGCCCCGGAGACGACGAGGCGGCCATGGGTGAGACACGCACACTCACCTGTAGACACACACACACACCTGTACACACACACACACCTGTAGACGCACACACACACACACACCTCTCTTTTACCCCCACATTTGCAGTAAACTCTTCACATCAAATGACCTCTCTCTCTCTCTCCCTCTCTTGCTTCCTGACTGTCAGGTATCAAGAACTGTGACCCCAAGGCCCCTTTGATGATGTACATCTCCAAGATGGTGCCCACCACCGACAAGGGCCGTTTCTACGCCTTCGGTCGCGTCTTCTCCGGGTGCGTCTCCACGGGCCTCAAGGTCCGCATCATGGGACCGAACTTTGCCCCCGGCAAGAAGGAGGACCTCTACGTCAAGCCCATCCAGAGGTAGAACACACACACACACCCACCCACCTGTAGGCACACGCACACGCGCGCGCACCTCAAACCAATCCCGAGGTTAAAAAAACACACACACACCCACCCAGTAGTTGGTTATCTCCAACACCCTCGGTCCCCCCCGCCCTCCCCCTACCAGGACTATCCTGATGATGGGTCGCTACGTGGAGCCCATCGAGGACGTGCCCTGCGGCAACATCGTGGGCCTGGTGGGCGTGGACCAGTTCCTGGTGAAGACGGGCACCATCACCACCTTCGAGCAGGCCCACAACATGAGGGTGATGAAGTTCAGCGTCAGCCCCGTGGTCAGGGTGGCGGTGGAGGCCAAGAACCCGGCCGACCTGCCCAAGCTGGTGGAGGGGCTGAAGCGCCTGTCCAAGTCCGACCCCATGGTGCAGTGCATCATCGAAGAGTCCGGGGAGCACATCATCGCCGGGGCCGGGGAGCTGCATCTGGAGATCTGTCTGAAGGACCTGGAGGAAGACCATGCCTGCATTCCTCTGAAGGTGAGAGGGGGGAGGAGATGGGTAGCTGAGCGGTTAGGAGGGGGCATCAGGGTCCTTGGGAGAGGAACTTCACCCTTCTTGCCTCAGGGGGGGAATGTCCTTGTACTTGCTGTAAGTCGCTCTGGATAAGAGTGTCTGATTAATGACTAAATGTAGAGGAGAATGGAGGGGCAGCTGGATGTGATTGGTCGGAAGGATCATACTTGTTTCCCTCTGACGGAAGAGAGATGGTTGGGAGGGGGAACTGCTAATCGGTACTTCTCCTGATGGACTAAGTGTCTCTCTCTCTCTCTTTCATTCTCTCTCTCTCTCTCTCTCTCTCTTTCTCTCTGTCTCTCTCCCTTCCTCCCCTTCAGAAATCGGACCCTGTGGTGTCGTACAGGGAGACCGTGAGTGAGGAGTCCAGCCAGATGTGCCTGTCCAAATCCCCCAACAAGCACAACCGCCTCTTCATGAAGGCCCGCCCCTTCCCCGACGGCCTGGCCGAGGACATCGAGAAGGGCGACGTGTCCCCCCGCCAGGAGTTCAAGGCCCGCGCCCGCTTCCTCACGGAGAAGTACGAGTGGGACGCCTCCGAGGCCCGCAAGATCTGGTGCTTCGGGCCCGACGGCACCGGGCCCAACCTGATGATGGACGTGACCAAGGGGGTCCAGTACCTGAACGAGATCAAGGACAGCGTGGTGGCCGGGTTCCAGTGGGCCACTAAGGAGGTGAGGGGAACCCATTTTTCAGAGTGAGGCCAGTGCCTGATCCAGATCATCGACGGCACTTGGTGGGATTTCTAGGCGCCCGTGACGGGCTAGAGAGGCAGGGATGCAGGAAAGGGCGAGCGGAGCAGGTAAGCGGCGAGGGAGGGGAACCTTTGAGGCGGGTCGGGGGGGGTTTGGAGGAGAGGGAACGTCCGTTCCAATAGAGCGTCTGTGCGTCCGCAGGGCGCCCTGTGCGAGGAGAACATGAGGGCCGTTCGTTTCGACCTCCACGACGTGGCCCTGCACACGGACGCCATCCACCGCGGCGGCGGGCAGATCATCCCAACGGCACGCCGCGTGCTCTACGCGTGCCAGCTCACCGCTCAGCCTCGACTCATGGAGCCGGTCTACCTGGTGGAGATCCAGGTGTGTGTGTGTCCTCTAGGACAGTGGTTCTCAATCCTGGTCCTCAGGGCCCACTGTCCTGCATGTTTTAGATGTTTACCCCCTTCCAACACACCTGATTCAAATGAATTGTCATTACCAGGCTTCTGCTGAGCTTCATAGTGACTCATTCGTTTGAATCAGGTGTGTTGGAGCAGGGAAACGTCTAAAACATGCAGGACAGTGGGCCCCTGAGGACCAAGGTTGAGAACCACTGCTCTAGGAGGCAGCTGTACTCTCACCCTCTGTTTCCAAGGCCTTTGTTGAACCTTAGGTCATTCAGACAGTGTTAACCCTTGACCTTCCCCTCCAGTGTCCTGAACAGGTGGTTGGAGGGATTTACGGCGTGCTCAACAGGAAGAGGGGTCACGTGTTCGAGGAGGCTCACATCATGGGAACCCCCATGTTCATGGTCAAGGCCTACCTGCCTGTCAACGAGTCCTTCGGTGAGGCCACGCCCCTTCGACCCTCCCCCTCAGTCTATAGAAGGTTCCAGTCATGTCCTAACATGATCTCCCTCCTCTTCCCCCCCCCCTCCTCTTCTCCCCCCAGGCTTCACCGCTGACCTCCGCTCCAACACAGGCGGTCAGGCCTTCCCCCAGTGTGTGTTCGACCACTGGCAGATCCTCCAGGGAGACCCCTCCGAGCCCACCTCCAAGCCCGCCCAGGTGGTGGCCGACACCCGCAAGCGTAAGGGCTTGAAAGAGGGCATCCCGGCTCTCGACAACTACCTGGACAAGCTGTAGAAGAAAACGCGCCTGTCCCGCCCCTTCCCCGTCCTCCTCCAATCACCTGGCTCTGGCTACACCCCCCTCCCCCTTCCCTTCCTTCACCCACCACCAATCACAATGCTCCAAGACATCTCCCAGGATGGAACAGTGGGGACCAAACATTTCCCAGGTACAGGAAACAAGGGAGGCCTTCACATTGGAATGAAGCAATGTAAACATTCAGTCTAACGTGTTCTTCTGAACCGGAGGAACAAGTTCTGGGATTGTAGACCAATAAGACACTGTTACTTAAGTGTCATTTAAGTACAAATACGTACGAAACGAAGACCATATGATCAATCAACTTAAATTGATACGTTTGGGAACAAATACACATGCAGCAGTTGCAAAAATAGGAAATACCAAAAAAAAATACAAAATTATGGGAACAATTGGATGTTGTGTTAAACATCTCGTGTTGAAGGAAAAAGATGGTTTTGGGTTGTCATGTCTGGGGTGTTGAAGGATAATAAACAAGAAAGGGGTTCACCTCCCTGATAACATTTCACTGTGTCAAGTTGTCTGGTGTTCAGGTAGAGAAATAACATTCAGATCACTGGCTATGTGTGTCTTGTGTGTTTTACAAGCAATGTCACAGAGGGCTTCACGTACGCCCATAGAACTGCCCCTCAACCAACCTAAACCCTCAAGGAAGACGAGGAAAAACTCACTAGAGGAGAGAAAAAATGGCCGAAACCTTGGGAGGAGCAGTTCAGTGAGGGATCCCCTCCTCCAGAGACGGTTGGTGAAAGAGCAGGCTAAACAGTCATACATCTAGAGAGATTCAGATTCAGAATACTTCATTAATTCAGAGGGAAACTCCTTCGCAGCAACGGCACACAGTCTCGCAAAAGCACACAGGGGTAAGGGTGTGAGGTAAAAGATTAGAAAAGTGCACACAGGGATAGAGGGTTAGGCTTGGATAAATGATTATGTACAGACTATACAACTACAATTATACAAGTATTGGTCTTGTAGAATATACAGAGTTGTGTCAGGATGTACAGGATATACAGGGTTTTAGCAGGATGTTGTGTCAGAATATTGCCAAATATGCATTGTTATATTACATGATGTTATGTCAGACTATTGCCTAATGTACATTGTTAAATTGTTAAAGTTAACTGGTTGTTAAAACATCGAAACCCAATGCACAACTTGGGTTTAATGGGTTTAGTAATCCTGTTGAATACATCTACTGTAGAATGATCTTTGTGTGAAAAGAACAAATGACACACATCTCATCATTGAACCATTTATTTACAATGTACACATAAGCTAGAGTAGGATCACGAGACGATCATAGCTTGACAGTTCAGTTAAACAGTAGCGTTGTGCCTTGAATGAACACCAGCTTAGACAATCAAGAATCATTTGAACTCCACCCTAAAGAACAGGTTGTTTGGCAAACATGCAAATAAGTGACCCAAGTCCCGCCCCCTGGTCACCCAGACTCGGCCGCTGTGGTCAGGTATTGGTGCGATTGGAGGAAACCACAGGAGCGTACCGTGTTGGTCTGCGTGAGGTCAAAGGTAAAACTGGGTGGACCGTGCGGTCGTGGTCAAGGCTCAAACATGGAGGATCTTTCTGAGCGAGGTCAAAGTTCAAACGTAGCGTTCTGATCATACTGACCCGTGTCCCTCGATAAAGGAAAGTCTTTAATGAAGCGAAGTTCCTGCTTTAAGGTTCTCTGCACCAACATCTTAACCATATTTATACATTCAATTCGTAGAATTTAATTTAGATCAGAATAAGTTCCTTATTTATACAACACAGAAATAGTTTTTATCAGAAACTTTTTGTTTGTTGTTGAACGATTGCCGTCAACCCACCAAAGTGCATCAGTGCAAATCAACTGTGTGGTCTACTACAGCTCAGCTTGCATTGCTTTTGCAACTCACGTATTTACATATGAATGAATCGGGCCTTCTTCACCTGTGTGTGTGTGGGTGGGGGGGGGGGGGGGGGGAGTTCTGCCTCGGAGAGCAGAATGCTGATGAAGTGAGGTTGTCATGGCTACCCGGTGGACGAAGGTGATAACAAATGATGTTGTTTTCTTACGCGGCCTGACTCGGCCAAGACCTTTGTCCGAACCCCCTAAACACCGCTGCCTCGCCGCACGGCCTTCTGGGTAATCTCTAATAGGCCACCTATCCCCAACCGTGACCCACAAAAGATCCCCTCAAGGCAGGGCGGAAAGAGAGAATGTTTTCAGTTTCAAACAAGCCCCCCCCCCCTCCTCCTCAGGTTGGCTGTCTGAGGTGAGGGGGGGGGGGGGGGGAGAGAGGTCGCAGAGCCTAGGTGTAGAAGATGACCTCCGGTATCTGGCCGTCCTCCACGGAGGTCCCGTTGTTGTTCCCCGCTGCGTAGCAGAAGGTGAAGCAGGTCTTGGTACCGGTGGCCGGAGCCTCGTGGGTCACCTTCCTCATCCCCTTGGTCCCGTAGTGCGAGTCAGGGCCCTGGCCAGAGAACACAACAGACACATCCATCAGATCAATTATCATATCACCTCAATAAGGCAAGGCCATTTAAATCATATAGCAGAACTTATACACTGGGTAACTCAAAGTGCTTTACAGAAATAAAAGACCATTTACAAGCCATAAAATAAACGAACATTCAATTAATCAATTAAAACTAAAAGACAGCAGATGAAATAGCTGTCGTATGCAGTCAGCATTTTTACAGCCTGGACTCGAACATTGTCAGACTTTAGGCTTGTCTAACCTCTGGAAGGCTGTTAATCAGTTTGTTAAACCAGTTAAGTGAATCCGCTAGTGTGTGGAGGGTAGGATGGAGGCTGGGTTAGAGGCTGAGGTACAGGCCATGGTCTGAGGCTTGGGTTAAAGGCTGATGTACAGGCCTACCTTCAGCGTGGCGCAGGCGATGTAGTTAACGCTGGGTAGGATCTCCACGGGCTCCTTAAACATCACCCTGAAGGTGTTGGACGACCCGTCACAGCTGAAACCTGTGTCGTTCTGGCCCAGCACCGTGTTGCTGTCTGTGTGAATGACCTGCGGGGTTGAGGGTCAGGGAGGACAGGAAGTGTGGTAGTTAGCGTGTGTGGAAACACCAAAGCACTTCATTCTGCTGTGCTGTCCGTGAGAGATGTACTTAGAACACAGCGTCTGTGAGATGCAGGGCGAGCTCAGGCTGACCTGGATGTTGACCTGGTAGTCTGTAGGTCCGTGTATGGAGCCGTACAGGCCGAAGCCCACCACAAATATCCTGCGGTTCACCGAGAACCTGGAGATACAATCACAGAAATGAGGCTCCTGTGGTGTGTGTGAGTATGAGTGTATGTGTGTGTAGATGAGTGTATGTGTGTGTGTAGATGAGTGTATGTGTGCATCTGTGTGTGTGTGTGTGTGTCTCTCACCGGGTGTGCGTTTGAGTATGAGTGTGTGTGTGTGTGTGTGTGTCTCACCGGATGCGGTCGCTCGTCCCGCTGTACCCCCAGCGACTCTCCACCTGGGCGAAGCGGGTGATGCTGCACTCTTTGCCCCTCAGGCAGCAGCGAGGCCGGTCGATGAACTCCACCTGGGGCTTGGGGTTCACCGTGAAGTGCAGGAACAGGCTGACCACCTCCCGGTCTGTCAGGATGCCCGTCTGGGCCGGCCCTGAGGCAGGACATCGGTGGGAAGGGGGACAACAGGAAGGTATGGAGAGAGGAAGAGGAAGGGAGGGAGACAGAGAAACAGAGAGAGAGGGAGAGGGAGGGAGGGAGGGAGAGAAACAGAGAGAGAGAGGAAGAGAGAAGGCAGTGTGGTACTTCCAGGTTAGTTCCAGGAGCTCGTAATAAGGGTTAGTTAATAATAGTAAGCCTTACTAAATATAAACAGCCTCATAAATTTGGTCTCATTAGCACATGTTAATGTAATCAAACATCGAATAAGTTTAAGCCTGATTATCAACTAATGTTTATCTCATCACACTACACAACAAAACCCTGACTCATACTCATATTTTTACTACACATTTTAGGATTTTACACATATTTAGTCGTATTAAACACAGTATAATAAGGCCTTTTAAAGTGGTGTGTACCAGCAGCAAACTCCTCGATGGTCATGAGGGGGAAGCGGATGAGCCCCAGAGCTTTGCCCAGGACCTTGCGCTTGTTCTCGGGCGTGGGCTGGAACTGCTGCCTCTGGGTCTCCGCCTCCGCCCAGCGCACCGCCGCCCCGAACAGGCGCACCTCCCGCACCCCGAGGGTGTCCCTCTCCAGCACGGCCACCAGGGTGTCTGCAGAGGGGGGGGCAGGAAGTGATGTCAGAGTGGATCGGGCGGAAAACAGGATGTGTAGGGGTGAAGTTCAGACAGCTAGGCTGGACAGGCAAACAGAGAGAGAGACAGGCAAACAGGCAGAAAGACAGAGACAGGCAGACAGACAGAGAGACAGAAAGAGAGACAGGCAGACAGAGACAGAGAGAGACAGGCAAACAGACAGAAAGACAGGCAGACAGAGACAGGCAGACAGACAGACAGGCAGACAAACAGAGACAGACAGACAGTACCCAGGTCTATATCAGTGAAGCCCTCCGCAGACAGAGCGTCCACAGTGTTCTTGTCAATGTTCTCCAAACAGAGGCTGGCTAGCTGGGGTTCATCAAACAGCCGGGCCTAAAACACAGCAACAGCATCACCATGATCATCACAGGGCCTCAGGCGGTCAGCGTGCTGGTGTGTGTGCATCTGGCCTGAGTGTGTGTGTGTGTGTGTACCTGTGTGAGCAGCATGAAGGCGTTGTCTGCCCTCAGGTTCTTCTTCAGGAAGTCCACACAGTGGGCCTCCAGAGCCGGCACAGCGTACTTCTTGGCTGTGTACAGCGTCGTCATCACGGTCTCTGGGCCGATCTGGACCTCGTCTGAGTACAGGAACCTGGAACAGAACCACGGTCACAATCAGAACCACGGTGAAGCTCAGTAAACACATCCCTGCTTTATTTAGGTGCGCACACACACACAAATCATTAGAGAGTATGAGGATTTACCATACACACACACCAGACACACACACACAAATCATTAGAGAGTATGAGGATTTACCATACACACACACCAGACACACACACACAAATCATTAGAGAGTATGAGGATTTACCATACACACACACCAGACACACACACACAAATCATTAGAGAGTATGAGGATTTACCATACACACACACCAGACACACACACACAAATCATTAGTGAGTATGAGGATATGCAGATTTACCAGACACACAAACATACAAATCATTAGTGAGTATGAGGATATGCAGATTTACCATACACATACACACACACACACACACACACACACACACACACAGCTAATGGTGTCGTCATCCACAGGGAGACCAGGAACCATGACGCCATTATAATTCACAGCACGGATGACCCCCTCCTCCCGCCCCGGTAACAGCACCGGAGGAGCGATGAGGACGACAAGCCGATGAAACGTCCATCCGAGACTCGCTTACTTCAACAAGGCGAGGAAGGCAGCGGGCTCCACGTCCGGCAGCTCTATCTCGGTCGATGTGGTGGCCATGCCGCCATTGAACATGGCATCAAACACTGCGCTACCGACGGCAAGGGCGAATCTGAAACCCAAAACACAGCGATCGGTGGGTCTTACGGTTGTCGGTGGAGCCACCCCGGTGGAGAAAACAGCAGATCTTTTTTTTAATAGACGATCATGCGCACTATCGATCAGACTTGAACCATCAAATATATTGACAGCTGGAGAGACGATCGGATGAAATAAACGTCTTCTTAGTCGTTGCGATCACTGCGATGCTTATTACACCCCAGCGATTGTCTACTATGAAATACCATGACAGATCATATTTACGTTTACATGTATTCATTTAGCAGACGTTTTTCTCCAATGTGACTTACAAGACAGATTTACAAAAGAGCTTCAGTTACCGAGCATAACAACTTGATAGAACCTAACATAGCGGGCATCTAGGTTACAAAACATCATGAGAACCAATAAGTGCCAAGGGAACAACTATAAGAGCATCCAGCTGAACAATATCAGAACATCAGGTAGAACAATGCTCGTTTATTAACTCAACAACATGCCAGGGTGGGTTAGGGTGGGTTAGGGCTGGATCAGGCATCCTTACCTGTGGGCAGGTATCCGCTGCACCCCCATCCCCTTCCCCACCAGAAAATGCACGTCACTGAGAACCTCGTTGTTGAACAGAAAGGCGAACCGTTCCTTCACGGTGTTCTTGGTGGCCTGCCAGTTGTACACCGGTTCCCGGTACACCAGCACTGCGGCGGACGAGGGGCTGTTAGAGGGGAGCGTGGCGGCGGGGGAGGGCTCCGCAGGGGCCGCGGCGGAACAGGTCATGTTGGTCGCCGTCGCGGAACCCCCTCGCCCTGCGGATGCGGCCGCCCGGGCCCCCTGCTGGGTCTGCTGGGTACCGTGCTGTCTGATCGGAGGGTTCTCCACTCTCACCTCGGTGCTCCCGCCGCCGCGACCCGGGCCCGGTTGAGGGTTGGAGTGTCTCATCGCTCGTGGCGCTCCTCCTCCTCCGGAGGGGGGACCCGTCGAGCCCTCCTCTTGTGTTGCGGCGGCCGCGGATCGGGCGTTGTTGCTCGGCTGAGCGTTGCCCAGCGGTCCGGGGCTGGAGAAATGGAGACATGGTGCCCTGCTGTTGCTTTCACCAGCCGCCATCTTGGATGGGAGAGTACTGCAGGGTCTGCTGATGGGGGGGAATAGCAGTGCATACCCCGGCCACACAGGCGGAATAAGCCGAACCCCTCTGGAGGGGCACACGGATGAAGGGGTTTAAAGTTAGATGGGGTGGGGGGGAAACTAGCACACTGATATTGGCCTCAAATGGTTCTTTGTTTCGTGTGATCATAGTGACTGCGTCTTATACACCAGGTTTTATTATTATATAGTCATTATGCTTAATCCAACAGCGTCATCACAGATAATAAAATCATACCAAAGGTATCAAAGTGGTAACATGTCAAATCAACATTTTTCCAGGTGCTAGATCGTAGACCCTGCTTGGTAGAATTTAAATACAGATGTTAAGGAGGGGAGGGGAGGGAGGAGAGGGAGGGGAATGGAGGGGAGGGGGGAAAGGGGGGGTCTGGTTAGTACCAGACCCACGTAGACGTCGCATCAACCAATCAGCAATTAGTAAAGGACAGTTTCCTGGAGCTGGGTTGAAGCTTGGCGACGGTAAGTAGCTGTTAATAAAATCTAATCTTGTGCGGGGAGGCGAGGCTATTATCGCTCATAAGAAAGACCCACAATCGATGCAAAAAAAAATAATTTCATGTAATACTGTGCATTTTCGATTTTGCAGAGATAGCTCGCATATTCAACGTTTCCTCCATTGTCCGCCTATGTAGCCAGCTAACACGTATCAGTCTACATAACTAGCTTTTCCAGCTAAACAGCCACTTAGACCAAGGCGACACGGAAGGATAAGACGATCAGACACATTTAAATGAATGTTTGGATTGTCCAGCGACGTCATGTATTCTAGACCCAATAAAGTTGGTAATTGCATTTAGCTGGACACTTGACTGGCAATGAAATGTTGGTTTGATAGCTGTTTCAGGTGGTAGACTCTGTTGTGTTGGTGTGTTTCAGGAGGTAGACTGTGATCTGTTGGTGTGTTTCAGGAGGTAGACTGTTGTGTTGGTGTGTTTCAGGAGGTAGACTGTGATCTGTTGGTGTGTTTCAGGTGGTAGACTGTTGTGTTGATGTGTTTCAGGAGGTAGACTGTGATCTGTTGGTGTGTTTCAGGAGGTAGACTGTTGTGTTGGTGTGTTTCAGGAGGTAGACTGTGATCTGTTGGTGTGTTTCAGGTGGTAGACTGTGAAGTGTTGATGTGTTTCAGGAGATGGACTGAACTTTTGGTGTGTTTCAGGAGGTAGACTGTGATGTTTTGGTGTGTTTCAGGAGAGCCAGGATCATCATGGGAGGAGTGAAGCAGGAACTGGGAGAGAGTTCACACCCTCGGGGTCCAAACTCCTCAGAGACCCCACACGAAGAGGCAAGACTCAGGAACACACATATACACACACACATGCATGCACACATATACACACACACACACACACACACACACACACACACACACACACACACACACACACACACACACACACACACACACACAGATCAAACAGATCCTTCACAGAATGCTAACCTTTATTAGACCCTCCCATAGAACATGTAGCAATATTTCTCTGAGCTTGTTGGATAGAAACATGAATGAAACGTTGATGGAACCATCTGACGGTGCTTCCTGTCCCCTGCAGCCAGCCAAGAAGAGGGGCTGGCCCAAGGGGAGGAAGAGGAAGAAGGTGCTCCCTAACGGACCCAAGGCTCCGGTCACGGGGTACGTCCGCTTCCTGAACGCACGGCGTGAGCAGATCCGGGCCCAGCACCCGGACCTGCCCTTCCCAGAGATCACTAAGAGACTGGGGGCCGAGTGGAGCCGCCTCAACCCTAATGACAAACAGGTACCGGCTGAAACACACAGGGAACCTGCTAGAACACGCAGGGAACCTGGTAGAACACGCAGAAACCTGCTAGAACATACAGGGACCTGTTAGAACACGCAGGGACCTGTTAGAACACATAGGGACCTGTTAGAACACACATGAAGCTGTTAGAACACCCAGGGACCTAGTAGAACACACAGGGACCTGGTAGAACACACAGGGACCTGTTAGAACACACATGGACCTGTTAGAACATACAGGGACCTGCTAGAACACACAGAGACCTGTTAGAACACCCAGGGACCTGTTAGAACACACAGAGATCTGTTAGAACACACATGGACCTGTTAGAACACGCAGGGACCTGTTAGAACATGCAGGGACCTGTTAGAACACGCAGGGAACCTGCTAGAACACACAGGAACCTGTTAGAACACACAGGGACCTGTTAGAACACACATGGACCTGTTAGAACACACAGGGACCTGTTAGAACACGCATGGACCTGTTAGAACACGCAGGGACCTGTTAGAACACGCAGGGACCTGTTAGAACACGCAGGGACTTGTTAGAACACGCAGGGACCTGTTAGAACACGCAGGGAACCTGTTAGAACACGCAGGGACCTGTTAGAACACGCAGGGAACCTGCTAGAACACACATGGACCTGTTAGAACACGCAGGGAACCTGTTAGACCACACAGGAACCTGTTAGAACACACAAGGACCTGGTAGAACACACAGGGACCTGTTAGAACACACAGGAATCTCCTAGAACACACAGGGACCTGCAAGAACACACAGGGACCTGCTAGAACACACAGGGACCATTTGAAGTAGTATAAAGCTAGACCAAGCTGGACTGACTGTGTGTGTGTGTGTGTGTGTGTGTGTGTGTGTGTGTGTGTGTGTGTGTGTGTGTGTGTGTGTGTGTGTGTGTGTGTGTGTGTGTGTGTGTGTGTGTGTGTGTGTGTGTGTGTGTGTGTGTGTGTGTGTGTGTGTGTGTGTGTGTGCGTGTGCGTGCGTGTGTCTCAGCGCTACCTGGACGAGGCGGAGCGTGAGAAGGTGCAGTATGCCAGAGAGCTGAAGGAGTATCAGCAGAGCGAGGCCTACCAGATCACTACTGCTAAGATCCAAGACAAGAAGATCAAGAGAGGTGAGGCAGCTCACACACCTACACACACACACACACAAATTCTCACACACACATATCCATCCACATTCACATACATATTTTCACACACACACACACATGTGACTCTGACGTGATTTTACTGGTGGTTTCCAGAGGAGTCTCCTTCAGTCATCATCAACGCTAACAGCTCTGGAGTTTCCAACAAGGTACCTGTCTGTTTCCTGTCTGCTTCCTGTCTGCTTCCTGTCTGCTTCCTGTCTGCTTCCTGTCTGCTTCCTGTCTGCTTCCTGTCTGCTTCCTGTCTGCTGTTGTTATCTCTCACTGTTTAGTCTTGCTGTATGTGTAGTGTTGTCATCCTATCTGTCTCCAGTGGAATTTTACTTTAAATTTTGTAAGCGTTTCCTTCTTAATATTGAAGCTTTAGGTTGATTACAGTTGTGTGTGTTTGTGTGTTTGTGTGGGTCTCCTTCAGGCCTTGGAGATATCTCCCAGGTTTGATGTTCCCATGTTCACTGAGGAGTTCCTGGACCAGAACAAAGGTGAGACCAGAGACCACTACTGTGTGTGTGTGTGTGTGACACAGCGGAGGGAGGCGACATACGAGAGAGGGGGGGGGGGGGGTGTGTTCATGGGTAATATGGGTTAGGGGCCACTGTCAGTTGTTCATTTCCCCCCCCCCCCCCCCCCCCCCCCCCCCAGCCCGGGAGGCGGAGCTACGGCGCCTGAGGAAAGCCAACGTGGAGTTTGAGGAGCAGAACAGCGTCCTGCAGAAGCACATCTCCGACATGTTCGCTGCCAAGGAGCGCCTGGAGGCGGAGCTTGGGCAGGATGAGCTGAGGACTCAAGCGCTGCAGCGCCACCTGCTGGTCATCAAACACACGCTGGTCAGCAGCCTGAGCTCTATAGCTTTGCCAGGTAGACCCCCCCCCACACACACACACACACACACACACACACACACACACAGATCTGTGGCACATACGTTCTGCTCCCCGTTCCAATGTGGTTCAGCCGAGTGTTTCCCCGCCCCCCCAGGTACAGGAGAGACGCCCTCGCTGGGGAATCTGGACTCCTACCTGAGTCGCCTCAGCGGGGCGCTAGAGAGCAGCCCTCACGAGCACCGCGCCCTGCTCACCCAGCTGAGAGACGTGCTGGGCCATCTGGACAAGTATGCAGCCCTCTCTCCCTCCCTCTCTCCATCCCTCCATCCTTCCATCTGCGTATCCATCCATCCACACACGTCCGTCCTTTCTGTGTCTTAACACTTCCTGTCTCTAACCCCTCACTTCCTGTCGCTAACCTTACTCTTCCTGTTGATCACTTCCAGTCGCTGACACATCTCGTCTCTTCTTGTTGCCAGTGAGAAGGTGTGAGAAGGCTGCCCTGAAGGAGAGGTCAGAGTTCACGACCCTGACGATGACCCCCCCTCCCCCCCAGGATAACCCCCAATAGTGTTCAGACTCTTCACAGACATGCATGCACAGAACCAGACACTGTTTAGCCCGGTTCTTCTGTCGGAGAACTGTTCTGCGTGACGGAACCCTGGCTGTCCGTGGAGGAGTTTCTGATTGGTGGTGAGAGGTAGCTTGGGTGCTACAGTGACCAATCATCTGTACAGTAACTGGCCACAGCTCATCTGGGTTTATGTGAGAGGTCATTTCATTGGAGCAGCGTTTGCTGAGGGCGTGTCTTAAATGTTTGTGTTAATTTTCAAAACAGGAATATACATATGATGGAAATGTGTTTTTGTAATGTTTGCGTTCATTAAAAAGTCAATGGTGATTGGTCTGATATTGTTGTTGCCTGTCATTTCAAAGTCTGCAATGTTGAATACGGTTGGTTTCCGTCCATATCCCCCCCCCCCCCCCCCCCCCACCTGCTTTCCCTCTCCCATCTGTCAATAAATCAAGCTGAAGTTTCCAAATAAATCTACCAAAATGAAATATATCAGTCTTATTTCAAGACCCGAACAACTCAGCCACCTTACTCCCTAATTAAGCTTGCAAGTCATACATTACAGGTGGCTGAGCGGTTAGGGACTCGGGATAGTAATCAGAGGCTGTGTCCGAAACCACTCCCTAACCCCTATATAGGGCACTATATAGGGATCACGCCATTTTGTAGTGGTGTCCGAAACGTTAGGGATCACCAGGTGATCACTATATAGTGCCCTGAATGTAGCCCACAATTCACAGCGAAAAGTAGTGAACATCTGATGGTCACTACATGAAGCAAGATAACCCATCATGCCAATTGGCTCCAGCTGGGAGGAGTCATCAGGTGGTATCAGGTTTGACGGAGGATAGTTTGTTGAATTCATTAAATATATATATTTTTTATGTTTAAATAGAAAACGAAATACGAAAACTAAACGTACAGTACAGTAATCAAAATACTCGAATTTAATACAAATGCAGTAGTAAATGGACAAGTATAATGTGAGACGACATTAATGTACATTTTAATTGTGCGACAGCCATGACGTAATTACGGGCGCCAAGAGAAGTGTCCGAACGTTTTTTTCTGTTGAGCTCACTCTATAGTCCACTACATTTATTTCCCTATATAGGGAGTAGGGAGTAGGGAATGAGTGAGCGATTTCGGACACAGCGAGAATGTTGCCGGTTTGATTTCCGGCCGTGCCAAAAGACGTTGCGTCCTTGAGCAAGGCACTTAATCCTACTATAAACGTAAACGTACTGTAAACGTAAATGTACGGTGCTGATTATGAGTCAGGTGGTTTAATATAAGCGTGCCGTTCTCACGTTAAACCACTGCTCCTTTTTGGATACACCGTTTAAGACACGGCTCCATTGAGCTGCGCTACAACACCGCCATCTGGTGGTTCTGCTTTTGGAATTACACCTGCAGTTACATGCAGTTCAACTCAGTAAACCACTAGATGGCGATGGTGTAGCGCAGCTCAATGGAGCCGTCTCTTAAACCACTGCTAATTTTTCGATACACCGTTTAAGACACGGCTCCATTGAGCTGCGCTACAACAGCGCCATCTGGTGGTTTTGCTTTTGGAATTACACCTGCAGTTACATGCAGTTCGACTCAGTAAACCACTAGATGGCGATGGTGTAGCGCAGCTCAATGGAGCCGTCTCTTAAACCACTGCTAATTTTTCGATACACCGTTTAAGACACGGCTCCATTGAGCTGCGCTACAACAGCGCCATCTGGTGGTTTTGATTTTGGAATTACACCTGCAGTTACATGCAGTTCCACTCAGTAAACCACTAGATGGCGATGGTGTAGCGCAGCTCAATGGAGCCGTCTCTTAAACCACTGCTAATTTTTCGATACACCGTTTAAGACACGGCTCCATTGAGCTGCGCTACAACAGCGCCATCTGGTGGTTTTGCTTTTGGAATTACACCTGCAGTTACATGCAGTTCGACTCAGTAAACCACTAGATGGCGATAGTGTAGCGCAGCTCAATGGAGCCGTCTCTTAAACCACTGCTAATTTTTCGATACACCGTTTAAGACACGGCTCCATTGAGCTGCGCTACAACAGCGCCATCTGGTGGTTTTGATTTTGGAATTACACCTGCAGTTACATGCAGTTCCACTCAGTAAACCACTAGATGGCGATGGTGTAGCGCAGCTCAATGGAGCCGTCTCTTAAACCACTGCTAATTTTTCGATACACCGTTTAAGACACGGCTCCATTGAGCTGCGCTACAACAGCGCCATCTGGTGGTTTTGCTTTTGGAATTACACCTGCAGTTACATGCAGTTCGACTCAGTAAACCACTAGATGGCGATGGTGTAGCGCAGCTCAATGGAGCCGTCTCTTAAACCACTGCTAATTTTTCGATACACCGTTTAAGACACGGCTCCATTGAGCTGCGCTACAACAGCGCCATCTGGTGGTTTTGATTTTAGAATTACACCTGCAGTTACATGCAGTTCCACTCAGTAAACCACTAGATGGCGATGTTGTAGCGCAGCTTAATGGAGCCGTGTCTTAAACGGTGTATCAAAAAATGAGCAATAACAGTAAATAATGCGTCTTGCTACACGGTATACTGTAAGTACTCGCACTACATATGAATGACATAATTAATTTGTGGCAACGTAACCTGATTAAGTGCACTTATAACAAAATGTACGATTGTTAAATCTGTTTGTTTTAAGTAAGTAATATACAATACAGAAGACGATATCGGACTACCAACACAAAAAACTACAAGCTGCTCAATGCCCTGTTTTTTAAGAATACTTTATTTGGGGAAAGAACGGTCAATGGCTTCAATCGAATATCAAAGGCAAATAATAACTTGGCTAAAAAAGTGTCCGTGTTCAAACGGGAGACCGATCATTTCCACTTAGCAGGTTGGAAAAGCCTTGGTCTGATTGGTCAGGGAAGTCACATGATCAACTTCCCCTGCTGTGATTTTCTTCCTCCTCCCCACCCCCCCATTAGGATGGACAGATATCCTTCACCAACATCACGGCTGCAGTATAGCATCTCTCTGTGCCTCCCAAGTCCTCGGTCCTCAACCATCCCACAAGGCCTGTCCCTGGAGAAGGACATCTGGTGTGTGCAGCCCCCTGGGCCCCCCCTCTCCTCCGGCCCCTCAGCATGGGTCCTGAGACCCAGACCCTGTCACACAGCACGATCTGGCTTCCGTCCCCTCATACTCCAACATGAGAGCGGAAAACCAGTTTCAAAAACCTGTTCCGACTGGCTCAGACTGGCTCTCTGCTTAGCACAAGCATCTCTGTTGGAACAGTATACCCTGCTGGTTATCTCAGCTTAGCCCGGGTTACACCCAGGTCAGTCTCGGGTTAATTTGCGTTGCCCTTGGCGTCCAGAGTCCTCTGGGTTTGCCCGCCGTTGCTGGCGGAGGATGCCACGGAAGTCAGGGGTCGGGTCGTGGCCGTCCCCACCCTGGCCGTCTCCGGCCGGGGCTTGGGCCTCACGTCGGGCTCCCAGAGGAAGAACTCGTGGAGCAAAGTGTTGACGGTGTCGGGACACTCCATCATCACCATGTGGCTGCCGTCATCGATGATCTTCAGAAAGGCTAAAAGCAGGATCTGGGAGAGAGACAAGGTGGGAGTTTATATAGAGATGAATATGGTGATAGACTGGTGGTTGGAGTCTGGTGGCTTAGCAGTTAGAGCGTGGGGCTAGTGATCAGAAGGCTGCCTGTTTGATTCCCAAGCTCAGAAAACATGACGGTGTGTCCTTGGGCAAGGCACTTCACCCTACATACTAACTTACTTACTTAGTGACCAGGAGTCAGATGGTTAAGGAGTCAGATGGCTCAGCAGGTTAAGGCGTTGGCCTTGTGATCGGAAGTTTGTGAGTTTGAACCCTGGCTGTGGCTATGTGACGTTGTGTCCTTGAGTAAGGCACTTAACCCTACTTGCCTCAGGGGGGAATGTCACTGTGCTTGCTGTAAGTCGCTCTGGATAAAAGCGTCTGACAAATGACTCAATGTAAATGCAAACAGACAGGACAGACAGACAGACAGGACAGATCCCCTCACCTCCGCCATGCGCTGGTCCTCCTCCACTGGTACGAACTTGTCGTGCATGCCGTGCACCAGCAGCGTGGGCACGGTCAGCTCGGCGTGGTAAACCTCATCCCCCTCCGGCCAGTACTGACCGCTCATCATGGCTCGCAGGACGAACGAGGACACGTTGAAGGCGTTGTTGTCTTTCAGCAGCTGCTTCTCTTTGGCGCCCTGGTGGGCAAACCCTGCCCTGAGGGAGGGGGGGGGGGGGGGGGGGTGAGGAGGCATGAGGGGGGCCGGGTCACATGAATGCCTGCACATTCCCACCCACTCACACAACACACAAGTGTGTCAACACCTGGACACCTACACACACTACCAAACACACCCACACACCACCAAACACACCCACACACCACCAAACACACACACACCACCAAACACACACACACCACCAAACACACACACCACCAAACACACTCATGCACACCCTGCTTACTTCAGGAAGCTCCAGGCGAGACAGGGAGAGAGGCATTGCAGCACGCAGGTCGGCAGGTTGAAGATGGAGCACAGGCTGGGCTCCAGGGCCGTGGGACCCCCTCCGTTGATCATCACCACCTTGTGGACCTGCTCGGGGTACTCATGGGCCAGGAAGGTGCAGAACGACACCCTGGACGGACACAACAAGAACAAACAGGTATGCTTCCTCCCGTTTCCCACGAACGCAGAGCGATTTGGTTTCTCAGAAGAGAACTCAGTGTAACACACACTACTTGGCGATGACTCACCCGTAAGAATGTCCAATCAGAATGTTTCTTTTCCGTGCGTATCTCTTGAAGATCACCCTCATGTCCTCGGCCAGAGCGTAGAAAGTGTACGCCGCCGCGATCTGCGGCGCCAAGCTCGACCCGTGACCCGCCAGGTCAGGGGCGATGACCTCGTAGCCAAGCCGCGAGAAAAAGTCCAGCTGGTCGCCCCAAATGTCGAGAGAGCCGCCGACGCCGTGCACAAAGAACAGCGCCAAGTCGGCGTGCGTGCCCTTACAGGAAGTGATCTTCCTTTCGCAGTCTATCACCACCGTGCGTTTGGGCTTCCGCCTGCGCCTCTGTGTTTGCTGGGGCTGATCCCCAGACTGGCCTGAGGTCGGTTTGACCGCCCCTGGTTCTTCCCCGACCCCGACCCTGGTCCCACCTGCCCCCTCTCTCTTGGAAGGGGGCTCCGTAGGGCTGGGCGAGGGGCTGGGTGAGGGGCTGTTGCAGTCTGTGAGCTCCACCTCCACGGTGCTGCCTGGATCTCCGTTCTGGCCCTGCAGCAGGTCCTGCTTCCCAGCCTCCCCCAGGTTCTCGATCAGCAGCTGGCCGTTCCGGTACACGGTGATCTTGCGTTTGCAGCTGATGCTGCCGCCGTGGCCGCTGGGTTCCTCCACCACCGGCCTCTCGGAGAGGATGTGTCGGACTCGCAGGACGCGGCCCGGCTTCGCCTCCACAAACTCGTAGCCGTCGGCAGGTTCCGACGTTTCTATGGGGACCACCACGTTGGCCGATCTTCCTGTGAGGCAGCCTAGGAGGCTCTCCACGAAACTGGTCAACATGGCTGCCTGTCGGGGAGGGGAGGGGGGGGGGGCAAGATACACACACGGTCACACACACACGGTCACACACACATGAATGTGAGTCATTTCCACTTGAGTCACACACAGAACCAGCCGTTTAACCTAATGGGACACAAATAGAGACGTAATCACACAATGCTTTCGTCCTACACTAAGGCTGACTTTGTGCACAGTACACAAACACACTGTACTGTCGGCCCAAACGACAGTAGTTCGTTTTTAAGACCCATTCCTGTGGCTTCAGTAGCCACACATTATCTTCCGCATTAGCATCCCAACATAAAGCCTGGCCGTTCTCAGACGTGGCTTACACACAGGCAAGCTTCTTCCTCTAGCGGGGCCTTGGGATTATTAATAGCAGGGGGACGGTAATAGACTGTGAGTCTGAGCCGGCTACGCTGACACAATGTGGTCAATACGCACTGCCGCTTTCCACTGGTGGGGGGGGGGGGTTTAGTGTGTGTGTGGGGGGGGTGGTCAAACCACGGTCAAGTGTGAAGTACAAAGCTGAGGGTGTTTCTGAGAGGGGAGTCAGGTGGCTCAGCGGGTTAAGGCGTTGGGCTCCTGTTCGGGAGGCTGCCAGTTTGATTACCGGCTGTGCCATCATGACGTTGTGTCCTTGGGCAAGGCACTTCACCCTACTTGCCTCGGGGGGGATGTCCCTGTACTTGCTGTAAGTCGCATCTTAATAGTAATGAACTGTACTGTTATTTCACCTTGCTGTGGCTGTGAGAGGCTGCTTGTTTACCAGTCTTGGCTGGTCTGAACCAGTGGCATTAGCCTCTCTGCTTTTGTAGTCCTCAGGGCGGATTAAACCTCTTTCTTCTGTCCCCAAGCTTTCTCTGTGGAAACAGACCTGCAGCGCGGACAGATAGAGATGAACACGAGAGATTAGCTGCTACGTGCTCAATTTTATACCCAGCTGAACCTGGGTTCCCTAAAACGTTGATTCAAGGTGACGGAGGCAGCTGGAATAACATGTTCATCTTAGTTCCACTGTTCCCATACAGTAGACTGGGGATAATAGTAACATTTTACCCTAGCATTCTTCTCCTGGAGCTAGTTCTAACTTGTCTGGATGACCTTTCACCTCTGTGTCTGGTCACCACGTTGACCTGTTCTCCATAGAGTGGACCTCACACTGGCAACACTGACTGTTCCTCGTTCTTCTACTTGTATGTGCTACTTTGGATGAAAGTAGCACATAAAAGTGCTGTACTTAACCCCGCTGCTGTAAACTGCAACTGCTGTAAACTGCAATTTCCCCCCCCCTGGAGGACAAATAATGGTTTATCTAAGTGTGAATGTGATTGCAGGATGTTGTCTCAGAGCCATCACCAGTAGACAGGCTCTGTTATGTCTGTGTAGTTACAACAGAGATGTTACGAAAGGTAGACAGTACAGTCTGGATTAAACACATATGGTTCCCAAGTGTTGACACTTTCTGGATTTCTGAAAGTCAACAAACATTAGGTTAATCCCTCTGTCTTGACTGGGCTTTCGTCACTATAGCTGCGTTGAATGTTAAGTGATAAGATTACAGTCGAGTACATCTAATTTAGAGTAACTTTGCCACATGAAACAGGGTTGGAGGACAAGTACTGTATACAAAAAACACACTATGTGAGTGTTAAGAATTGAATGCTTGGTCATTTAACACTGATCAGTCCTTCCTGATGAAGTGACAGGAATATATTCTGTAACAGTAACAGGTTAGTGTTGTCCCCTTGCCCTCCAAAACCAACACAAAGCCTGCATGGACTGAATAGGCCACTTCACCAAATGTCACAAACAATCCTAAAGCAAATTCCAGAAGGTTTTTCCTCTATTGAACATTATAGGGTTGTCGCAATGTTCGTTACATCCACATGATCATATTGTATTAAACCTCTTACTCTCGATAATAAATGATACTACCGTACAAATCATCTTACCTTATCAGCATAGACGATTTCAAATGAGGTTTTTGCTATGCTGTTTTCTGTGCGGTGGAGGAAACAGGGGGACCATAATCTGTTTCGGCCAATCCAATAATCTAATTTAACTGCGGCTCTGTTCCCTCTCTTAACATCGCCGGGTAATGTCGGATGCTACATGCTGAGGAAATGATCACTTCTGCCTAAAAAAGTCGACTTGTAGTCCTTTAGGCGCATGGAGGCGCCAAGTTTACCCACATGTCTGGGTTTACATCAATAAAAGCGCTCCTGACTGTGGTCCACGATGCTTGAATAATCTGAATCCAACAATGCCCTCTGTTGATGGACTGAGGCACGGCTGGGAGGCATCAGAAGGGATGAAATATCAGGAAAGGTAGTTTACATCAGCCGCAATTCAGCTTAATGAATGAAAGTGGACTATTGAAACCTACCTTGACCTAAACACATGGGGCAACAGGTAACCTAGCTATGGTTACAACTCTGGCCAAAACGTTTAAATGGTATAAAATGGAAATCAAGCGTTTTCTTTACAACTTTGTTAAAATAAATAGCCTATTTTCATTCTCTTTCTTTCTGACTGTCTCTCTCTCGGTTGGTACTGATGTGGTTGCCATGGTTATATTGCCAGACCTACCGTTTTCAATGAGTGCAGCTAATCTGAGAGGCTGAGGCCTAAATAACTAAACTCGTCGTGTTATTTATTTGTTCATAACCTAATTATAGCTTTTATATCAGTTATTCGGATCAACAGTTTTGGTGCTTTACACAGGCCGCTAAACATCCACCAAGACGCTGTTAGAAGTAGGTCTGGTCATACAAAACTTCAGAACAAAGTGTTTATTTGTATTTTATGGTGGTAGATGATAAGTAATAATAATACAAAAAAACGCGTTTTAATTTGTGTCTGGCCTCCTGTGTGAGAAAATAAGGTAAATTAAAAATTAATAATATTCGGAGCCGTTTATAATATAACCCAAAACCCAATCGGATACGCTAGTATGACCACGTGGGCAGTCTATATCCAATGAACGGTCTTGAGGGGGCGGGGCTCTGAGATGCTGCACACTGTCAATCATACAGCAGGCGTGATGCTGCTAACGCTAATAAGCTAACATGAGCAGCGCTGTCATAGCTTAGCTACAGCAGCATTCAACTGGATGTCTTTTATCATGGTGGTACTATGGTGCCGGTAAAGTTGTATTCACGGTAGATGAAACTCTTACAGTAAATGGAGAACGAAGACTAGAAGTTTTCGCTGTTTGATGAATGTGGATAGTTTAACTGGCAGTTAATCATTGATACCGTTAGATGACAGGAGCTTAGCTTAGCATATGCTAAGTTTGGCTAGGCTGCTAACTGTTAGCTTTCAGACCTGCTACCGGTTAACCTGAAGATCCTCCGCAGTTATCTGTAGTAATTTGTATTGAATTGCATTTTCTAAACGGCACAGTGAGTCGCCGACAGCTTCGTGATCTTTGGTGGAATCATGGATAAGGTAAAGCTAACATCCAACTGTCTGTGTTAGCTAGTGTGTTAGCTTAGCTCCGGGGGGTCGGTGGCTCCGTCTATATACTGGAGCTGGATCAATCCACGGGAGAAAATATGACCTATCCTAAATGAGACCTATACTAAATATATGATTTTTGTGTGCATGATATTCAGCTAGATAATGATTTCACTGGAGAACATGTGTAACTTTAGAGACATATTTAAAGTGTGACATTGTCAGTGTGTAGTCTGAACCTTACATTTACATTACATGTATTCATTTAACCTTAAATTCAAACCACATCGTCAGTTTGTTTAATAAAAAAAAACTATAATTATGTGTCACTGTGCTACTGGACAATTTATCATGTTACAGCTGTCAAACTGGGCGACGAAACTGTGAAAGGTGTCAACTCGTATTTGCTCAGTCATATTACAATTACAATTATTTATTTAGTAGACGCTTTTATCCAAAGCGATTTACAGCAAGTACAGGGACATTCTCCCTGAGGCAAGTAGGGTGAAGTGCCTTGCCCAAGGACACAATGTCACATAGCCACAGCCAGGGCTCGATCTGACAACCTTCCAATCAACAGGCCAACGCTTTAACCGTGGAGCCATCTGACACTCCTCTTATTCCATGTTTCCTATTGGATTTGTCATAGTATACCACTTTGTTTTTTGTCTTGTCACAGGCGGATTTCTTGAAAGGTCTCCCGGTTTACAATAAAAGTAATTTCAGCAGGTTCCATGCTGACTCGGTGTGTAAAGCATCGGTGAGTATTCCTGATTCAATCACAGTCTCCTTGACGAACTCAGCGTTTCGACATTCACGAGGTACCTGATCGGATTTTGGTTCTCCTTTAACAGAACAGAAGACCCTCTGTGTATCTTCCCACCCAGGAGTACCCTTCAGAACAGAGTGAGTGGAACTGATTCCAGAAAGCACACTGTTTATCGTACCATTCGTTTTTAAATCCCTGTTATGCATTGGGTGTGTTAAAGTCTGAAGGATTACACTTGATCTTCACAGTTATTGTCACAGAGAAAACCAACATTCTCTTGCGCTACCTTCACCAACAGTGGGACAAAAAGGTAAGTAGGTGGGCTGCTATAGCTACAAGCACAACAAAACGTTGCCAGGAAGTAATTTCAGTAACGCACACAAACCATGGTATAAAAAAAAGAATCCTGTGAGTAGCTTTCTCACCTTACCTCGCTTGTTTTGTTTACCAGAATGCTGCGAAGAAGAGGGAACAGGAGCAGGGTGAAGGTGGAAGTCCGCCCCCCCCCAGGAAAATAGCCCGGACAGATAGCCAAGAGATGAATGAGGACTCATAAGGGTGCGTGCACGTGTGTGTGTGTGTGAGTGATGTGTGTGTGGTGTGTGTGTGAGAGAGTCAGCGAGTGACGTCCGCCAAGACGATTCTTAAGAGGACCGACATGCAGTTGCGCAGATAAAGATGGAATATACACCACTTGCACAAACGCATTCTTAGGTTAAAGAGAACCTTATTGGGGACGACAGCACGTTTTTGTGAGCTTTTTCGGGAGGGTTTTTTGTTACATTTTTTATGTTACTTTTGGGGTGAAGAGCTTCCTGTGTGGCTCAGTCCTCTACTCAGCATCACTGCCCAACCCCAACCACATAAGGACAAGTCTTCAACACACCCACCATTAGTGTCATCTGACCCAGGACCCCTGAAGCGCTGTCGGCCCCGACAGAATCCCCACTGGCCCTGGCCCCCCCTTCCCCTTAACACACCTGTTAGGGTGCTTTATGCATATCATACATTCTGATTGGAAAGTGTCTGTGAGTGTTAAGTCTGTGGTTTAACGTTGTGCTGGTTTTACTAAGATGTTTGTAAGTATTGCCCCCTTCTGGCCAACAGCAAAATAGACCGAAAAAGCTTGCTTCTGTAAAAGCTGATTGCTTGGAAGGAAGAAGAAAAAATGGTTCCAGTAATGGCAAGCTAATATGTGTATTAATTAGACAAGTGTCTTAAGTCGAGTACCAGTCAAATTGTACATTTATCAAATTAGTTATGTTTGTTTATGTAAAACTTTGAACTTGCACAACTAGCCTAACTGATAGTACAAGTAGCATTGAGCAGCATGTCAGGGTTGGACAGAATGTCATCATAAAAAACCCACCTGTACATAACCATTGGCAGCCCTAGGATAGTGACTCCATATTAATATGACACTGTAACGGCCTTTTTCCTGAAGATCAATGTGGATTAAACATACGTTGTACAGGTGAACAGAGAAAGCACTAAAACCCCCAGGTTTGGTTAACCTGTCCTCCGTGTCTGACCAGCTGGTAAGCTGGGGTTTGGAGACCATCCGCCATCGAATGCACAAACAGCATGCACAGCGATGTGCAGCTGCCATCTTGCCTTCTTTCCACACATTCAGACCGCGTTTGCCGCCGAGTCCACTGAGACCTTATTAGTTTACGTTTGCGCTGCTCAACAGTATTCCAAGCGAGCCTGGTCCTTTCTTTCAACTGTAGATAATGCCATGTGGGTTGACAAGTGTGGTTATCTTCCCCCAAGCAACGTGCCACCCTGCCTCCCTGCCTGGCTTTGAGGCAGCAGTATAGCATCTCTTCTGGACTGTTCCCGAACCTTTCGCCTTGCCCCTTCCTGTCGTGCAGCAGGTCGATGTAGTAACTATACAGCTTCGCTCCAATGAAATGTGATGGAATAAGCAGCTCTTGTTGTGATACAAAATAAAATGTACTTGAACCTTTTTCATCTATTTCTGTTTTGAGTTTGTGAGAGGGGTATTTTGAGAAAGGGTCCTTAAATTCACTACTTGTTAAATACAGCATTTTAAGTATCATGTTGCATTTTGCATTTAAAGACACTTTCTTTTGTCTTAGTGCCTTACCGGACAGAAGACTAGAGTTAGTGACACAAATGGCTCAATGCAGTTTGAAAGTTTTAAATTGTTTTATTACCTATTTTTCAGATCTTACAAAAATATGACAAAATAAATTAAAAGAAATAAATAATCCCATTTCCCAATATCATATTTTTTTCTTTTTTTGATGTACAGTGGTACACTGGAAGATCGTGTATGACGTGTTTTTTCAGTGAGTTGTTCATGAACGTTTTCCTTTTACTCAGGAGGAAAGTAGAAAGATTCTACAATTGCGGGTGTGCGTTTCAATTCTTCATATCCCTTCACCAGATTGGGGTTTAAACACTATAATTACTACCCAGCGCCCCCCTGGAGGTATAATCATCCCCAACTACCCCCAACCCCCAGAGTAAACAACTAAATCAACCCTTTTACACCCCAGTTTACCTTGCAGACACAAACAGTTGGATTCAATCTACTTCTCATGAAATCCTCAACATGTCTAGAGAGCAACTAAAAACATTTAATTAACGAGGCCCAACAGCCGACAAACAAACATAAAAAAGAAGTTCTAATCATTTGGCGTAAGTCTCCAAGACTCCTCTATGATTACAAAAAAATGTATAATCAAAAAATCACTTTCATGAACTCAAAGTGAGTTAAAGAAGATAATCTCCTTCAAAAAAAGACTGCTCTCATGGCGTATACACAGTTTGATAGTCCCTTAGGATCATTGTGAGAAGATGTAATATTTCTCCTTGCACGTTGATAGGAAGCACAACAGTTGTACTTCACTTGTTGTCAGTCAGCCTTCAATCGAATAATCGTTCTCATTACCTACCAGCAAATCCTTTAAAAGGGAAACCATGAAATAGATGGCTGTGCCTGGGTGGACTGAGTTTAAAAGACTTACAGGCAGGCCCTCTCAGATTACTCATTTGTTTAGTCTAACATGTGACTGATGCACATCTGTTTAGGAGAGTCAAGATGGGATGTCTGTTTTTAAGAGCAGACCCCATCCCCCTAGGGGTGGTGAGGTCGTAGGTCAGTTGGACAGTTCATGTCTTTAAAGCTGGGTAGCAGCGACGGTCAGGGTTGCGGTAAGGGAGATGCATAGGGAAAACGGGGCTCAGGGAAAACGGTCACACACACTTCATTATTGCAAAGATTGTTGTCAAGAAGATGGAGATGCATAGTTCATGGATCTGATTACTACTGAACAAAGTCTCTCGTTAATGTCAAGTTATTAGTGCTGTCCCCACCCAGAGCCCATTGGTGACAGTAGATTGCTAAGCAATGGTCCTGCCTACATACAAACTGTTCCTAACGCCTAACCTCAGAGTTGCTGGCTGATCTGAAGTACAAAAATAAATAACACAACTATGAGACAACAAAGCTCTCCGTTTTTGCTAAAATCCGAAGGACAGTGAGAGTCACATTCCGTAAGATAGCAACCATCCCAAACATGTTTAAAAAAAACTGAAACAGACCCAAAGGTCAAACGAATACAAAGATGACCTCTCAGCTTGATGACTGCGCCCTACTGGGAACAGCTGAGCTAAACCGCACCTCCTCTGCCACGAAAAAAACAGGAAACACACATTTGGCGTGAATCGAATCCCTCACTCTTTAGCGTCTCCTACTTTCCCCTGCTGCATCCATCATCTTTGCATCAAACCGCCTGTCTGATATCGCCACTTCAGCGCACGCACGCGGGGGGGGGGGGGGGGGGGGGGGTGGGGGTGGGGGGCGGACTCTCCTTGTCGGAGGTGCGGCTGAAAATGACCTCCCTTGTATTTTGCATCAGAGCTTGTGTTCAAAGTGACACTGATTAATATTGCTCAGCTCCTCCACTGTGTAAGAGCCACAGAGACCAGAGCCCCTCCAGCTTATAAACGGGGGGGGGGGGGGGGGGGGGCTTCATGATGTTCTTGATGTTTAAAAAATAAATACTATGACTCTCCCGCTGGGTGTGTGTGTGTGTGTGTCCTCCCTTGAGCTAAGGTTTCCCTTCAAGGTGCTTACAATTTTCAGACTAGAAGAAAAACGAACCAAATAAAAACGCTCTCCTCTTTAAAGGCTTGAAAAGTTTCCGAAACGCAGCTCATGCATTTCTATTATGTATTGAAGATAGACGGAGATTAGAATGTGTGTGAATGCATCTGACAGTTAGGGGTTGTGTGTCTGTGTGTGTGTGTGTATGCGATGCACCATTGCATTTCATCTTGTTGTAGTTGTAGTTTCCTTGCAAAGCCTTGAAGACTTTGATCATGAAACAGACCCCCCCTCATCTAAACATCTCATCCTTATCCTCTCTCTGACTAGGCCTCCTTACAAGACAGCAGCATGGAAGAGAGGCCAGGTCTTCCTGCACAGTCACCCCCTCCATCTCATCAGTCTGTGGTCTCCCAGAAGTTCTTCCTGGCTCTGGGGTTTAGGCTTTAGAGCCCGCGGGGTCAGAGTCCGTGGAGGCCCCGTTCTCCGAGGTCTCTCCCCCGGGTGAGGGGAACTCGTCTGGTACCCCGTTCAGGTCAGACCTGGAGGGCTGCTTGTCGGACCCCTGCGAGCTCTCGCTCTGTTTGGATACCTGGGCCCCGTTCACACAGGGCCCGCCCTCAGACTTCCCGAAGTTGAACAGTTTTCCGGGGTTGAAGGCCTTGCTGGGAGACTGGGACCGCTCCTGAGATCCCGCCCCGGCCGTCGCCGCAGCGCTGGTTGTCGTGGCGGCGGCGGCTGCAGCGGCTGCCGCGGCCGCCTCCTTCTTGTTCTCGGGCGACTTGAGGAACTTGAAGCTGAGGAACCCTGGGAGTTTGGGCTCGTTTCCGGTGGGCGACTGAGGGGAGCGCGCCGTGCCCGAGGAGAACTTGCTCTGCAGGGGGATGATCTGCTTCAGTTTCATCACATTGTTGTTGGCCAGGAGGGAGCTGGGCCTCTTGGGTTTATCCGAGCTCCCTCCTCCTCCACCTCCAGAGCGAGACTTCCCCCCGTGGCCCTTGTCATGGTGGTGCTCACCCGAGGACTCCCCCTTCCCCTCGTCCCGCTCCCTCTCCCTGCGCGCCTGGTGCTCCGCCTGCCTCTGCCGCTCCTCCTCCTCCCTCTTCCTCCTCTGCAGCTGCTGGTAGTGTTGCTGGGCCTGGCGCTCGTGTCTCTGGAGGAAGAGGAGAGGAGTGGGGCGGGGGGAGGAAGAGACGAGAGGAGAGGGAGGGAGGAGAGGAGGACACCAGAAGAAGGGGGGAGGAGAAGAGAGGGGGGGGGACACGAGAGGAGAGGGGGGAGGAGAAGAGAGGAGGAGAAGAGAGGGGGGAGGGGAGGAGAGGGGGCGAGGAGAAGAGGAGGAGAGCCATCTCACTTTCTGTCGAAACACCACAAACAGTTGAACCAGCATGGTTGTGGCTCTGTGTGGGGGTGTTTACCTTGAAGGCCTCCCTGCGCTGGTACTCCAGTTTAGCCATCTCCTCCCCCACCCAGCTGGGGATGTCTGGGATCGCAACGTGGATGACGTACTTCAGAAGGATGGCAAAATGCTGCAGACAGACAGACAGACAGTGAGAGACACAGACAGAGAGAGAGACAGAATCCGTCAGGGTCTTGGACAGGAAGACTTAAATGTAATTCAGTGTGTGTGTGTGATAAGATTGATTTTGGGGTTGATTTATTTTTATTCTGTGCAAGCAGATAATTGTGAATTTCAACAGTTTTAAGGGGATTCAATTTAAATTCATTTATAAACATATCATCAAGTGTGAATCTATGATCAAACTGAGCCTTTTAAGAGATGTTCGATTGTGATTGATTAGTGATGCCTGCAGAGGCCGGTAGGGGGAGCGGTAGTCAACGATGCCTGCATTCTCAATGAAGTCACCTTACACAGTGTACAAGCATCTTTGTTGACATCTCTCATTCAGGTACAAAATGCGTATTTATGCTTTCGAATGTTGGCATATGTTTGGCAATTGTTTTGTTTGTGTTTATTAACTTGCCAACCGAATGTTGAATATTTCAAAGCATTGTATTGAGTGTTATAAGTGGTATTTTCGGTTGTTAGCTGGTACTATAACGCACCTAGCACGCGTTGTGTGCACTTTGATAGCGTTTAATTTAGTAAGACAGACAAACTATGAGGTTGTCAACGTTTGTGGTTCAAACTGACGATGTACTGATTAACTACTACTGTGTTTTTGTGCGTTTCTTTCTGAATTAACTAACGTTATTTCCATAAATACTGCCATATTTGATTTGACGTGAAGTACCGCCGCTTCCTGCACGCGCATCACGCGCTGAGCTTGGGGCACCAAAGTTGTGGCAGTAAATAAGAAAATTATATTGACATATTGACTTTGAAATGTAATGGAGATGCTTATTATTGTTAGAATATTGTGTTTTGTATCTATTGAAACAACTTCTGTAACTGTAAATACTTTTCAAAAAAATGTATAAATAAATCTCAACAAAGTTTCCATGGGGAATACATCATATCAATCCTCTTTATTGACATCTCCCCTATTCAGGGGTACAACACGTGTGCGTACCTCCAGGATGACGATGGAGATGATGGCCATCTCAGGGCTGAGCCAGGGGAAGAGCCGCTGCAGCTGGCCACACTGACCGATCAGGTAACAGTTCACTATGATGGCGATCAGCCCCATGGCCTCCATGGCTGTCTGGAGACACACACAGACACACACACACAGACCCACAAACACACACACAGATACACAAACACACACATACAAAGACACAGACACACAAACACACATACAGCAGAGTTAAGCTTACAGCAACATCATTGCGAAAACCCACTGTACAAAAAAAAGCGTTGCTAATTTCTGTTGATAATTCAACCCTCAAAATTAAATAATCGACGCACAAATTTAAATAAAGTTATATTCAGGGGTTTCTCTGAAATGACCGAGTTGGGAGGTTTTCTAACGCGCGCGTAAGAAGAGGTTCAAGGTGGGTGAGGCTGACCTGCCATTGGCCGATGCTCTCCACCCGGAGGCCGAATGGCCTCTGCAGGCCCGTGCACAGCTTGAAGGCGTCGCTGCGGATCTCGATGATGTTGTTGATGAGGGCGCACATGGCGGCCAGAGGGAACGCCGAGGAGAAGAGAACCACGTAGCCAAACTGCACGAACATCTCCTGGTAGTCTTGGAAGGTGTCCTGGAAGGGACAAAAAGCAAAGGTTTATAACCATGCCTAGGGAGTCATGTGGGTCACTGGGTTAAGGTGTTGGGCTATTTCTGATTTGAAGGTTTGTGAGTTCGATTCCCGGTTGTGGCTACATGACGTTGAGGCACTTCACCCTACTTGCCTCAGGAGGGGAATGTCCTTGTACTTACTGTAAGTCGCTCTGGATAAGAGCGTCTGATAAATGACTAATGTAATATAATGCCTGCCGTACTAGTATGATGGAGGGGGGCGGGTTTAGGGGGAGTGGGGAACACCACACACACGTTCTACATTTACATTCAGTCATTTATCAGACACTCTTATCCAAAGCGACTTACAGCAAGTACAGGGACATTCCCCCCTGAGGCAAGTAGTGTGAAGTGCCTTGCCCCAAGGACACAACGTCACGATGGCACAGCTGGGTTTCGAACCAGGGACCTTCTGATTACTAGCCCAAGACCCCTAACCGCTTAGCCACCTGACTCCTAGTTCCTCCTGACTCCTCCTGACTCCTACCGACTCCTCCTGACTCCTCCTAGTTCTCCTCGTCTTCATACCTCATATGTCTGCATGCAGCTCTCCATCTCTGCCTGTGTGAGGGTGGTGCTGCAGTGCTCCTCCGGAGGGTCGATCCACGACTCCCTTTTGGTCCTAGAGTCCGCCCTCTCTAGGCTCCGCCCCCTCCTGCGGTGCCGCACCGACACCGTGCTCTCCGGCCCTGAAGGCAACGGGGCGGCGGCGGCCGCGCCCTCGCCCGCCCCACCCCCCGACGGCGCCTCCTTGGTCTCGGAACCCCCGTTGTCGTCGTCGTCGTCGCACATCTCGAATACGGACGAGGGGTCCATCCCCTTCTCCACCATGGTAGGACTGCCCTCTTCCAGGAAGCTGTCCTCCATCGCCGGGGCGGGGCCGGACGACTTCCTGTCCACCTTCTCGATGAAGCTCACCTTCCTCAGCTTGAGGCCGCAGTCAATCAGGCTCTCTTCCTCGCCCTCGCTGAAGCGCCCGCTGTCACCCTCGTCCCTCTCGCCCTCGTCCTCATCCGGAACGCCACACCCTCCGTTCAGACACTTCTTCTCCCTGCCGAGTGACGATAAAGGATTCACAATCGTTTACCGTTTCTAAACAATGTCGCACAAGTACAGTTCTTGTCTAATATAACATATAACAATATAATTTACCTAAACAACTCCTAAAGTGTATATGAAACCATCTACAACTAGCAGGATAAGGAGAAAGGACAACACGCTCTGCGGAATACATGCATTCACAGAAGTCGCTGCGTCGTCATGGCAGTGCTTGTCGTCACGGTAAGTGGCTGACCTGCGTTCTGGCTGGCCCACCCCAGGCCTGGTGCCCCTGAGGCCGGGGCCTGGCATGGCCTGGTCGGTGGGTGAAGCCTGGGCCTTTCCTGCTGCCAGGCGCGCGTACTTGAGCAGCGCGGACAGGAGCAGGTCCCAGACGCCGCGCAGGGTGAGCTCGCCCAGCTTGTGGCGCTCGTACAGATAAGGCTGCAGCACCTCCTTCACGTTTTGGAGGAACTGCCGGATGATGAGTAGAGTAGCCAGCATCTGTAGAGGAGGAGAGGGGGAGGAGGATGAGGAGAAGGGGGGGAGGAGGAATGCGCAATGGAGGAGTGAGTAGTTGAGTGGTTGACTATTAAAACCACATTCAAGCGCCACTGATAAATCTACAGCCCAGAAACTACCCACCTATCAGAACAGCCACAAACAAGAATGGGAGACCGAGTCCGAAAACAAGATGGAGGCACAGGAGCACTGCAGTCACAAATGCTGCATTACAATGACAACCCCTTGATGTTCTCCACATTTCGACTAAAGGATCCTCGTAGGATCTACCACGCTGGAGAGATTACCTTAATCTGAGCCTAACCCATTTCCTTCAAATGGCGCTGTCAATTCCATAACAATCTTAACGTGGTACGCAGATTATGCGTCAACGTAATGTGTTTTTTTCAGAGGGAATCGAGATTTGACCTCTCTCCTCCCTGACCCCTGACCCTGCAGACAGGCGTACTTTAGACCTGAAGAGGGCACGGTAGACCCCGGGTATGGTGGCGAGGAAGAGGAGTTTGATCTTGAGGAAGAGGCTAGGCAGCACGTTCTTCTTGAGCTGTCGGAACAGGCTCTGGACCAGTGAGAACACCAGCAACAACTTCAACACAACCAGACAGAGAGAGGCGGGAGAGGGAGGGAGAGAGAGAACGGAAGGAGGGAAGGAAGGAAGATGGAATGATGGACAGAGAATGGCAGAGAAGGACGATGGAATGCAGACGTGTAACCAGAGGATGGCAGGAGAAGGAAGGATGGATGGAGATGTCTCACCTCTTTCAAGCGTTCCATGTCTTTGAGGTAGAAACCAATGTAGAAAAGGCTGAGATAAGAATTTACGAACTGAAACTGCGGAGACAGGAAACAGCGAGCGCTTCAGTTCCATTTCATCACCGGCAAGAAATGTCAAACTGCGGAACGTGAAAAACCCGCCAACGTCATCAAGTTCACTCACAAGAACCATTTTGATGATGAGATGCTTCTCATAGGCACTCTGGAGTCTGTAGTTTTCTGTGGGCAGAAAGTCAACAAACCCTGTCAGCCATCAACCATCATCACTTACACCTTATAACAGGGTCACCAGCATATAGGTTATAAGGCAGGGGTGTCCAATCCTGGTCCTCGAGGGCCGCTGTCCTGAAGTTTTTAGATGTTTCCCTGCTCCAGCACACCTCCACAGAGCTTGATAACGACGCTTCATCACTTGAGCAGGGAAACATCTAAAACCTTCAGGAAAGTGGCCCTCCGGGACCAGGATTGGACACCCCTGCCTTATAACTTATATGCTGGTGACATAGCAAAAGGTTGTTTTTGTCTAATTATTGGCCAAAGCCACCAGCTTAAACATCCCTTCGCCCTCCACCCTCGCCTGCAGTCTCTCAGGCCTCACCCATGTCGTTGAGCCAGAAGGCGATCTTCCTGTACACCTCGTCGCACGCAGTCACAGTGATGGCCAGCATGATTTTGGGGATGAAGCGAGCCAGTCGAGGCATCTCCTTGATACCCATCACAAACTCCTGCAGGTCGCACGGGAAGAACCAGTCATAACACGGTCAGAGTCACGCCATGACCAATCACGATGCGGCCAGTGACGCCATGACCAATCACGATGCGGCCAGTCACGACACCACCAATCACAACAGCTATTGAGGATGGGGGAGGGAGGGGAGGGGGCAGACCTGGAGCTCGAAGCAGATGAGCATGGCCAGGAAGACAAAGCACAGGCAGAGGAGACAGATGGGCAGGCTGACCAACCAGCGGAACACACGCCTCCTCCAGGGAGGGTAGTAGAACTCCTCACAGCCTGTGATGGGACTGCAGCGCTTCACCCCCTGGGGAGGAGAGGAGGGACAGGAGAGGAGGGAGAGGAGAGGAGGGAGAGGAGGGAGTGGGGGGGAGAGGAGTGAAGAGGAGGGAGAGGAGGGGAGAGGAGAGGAGGGAGAGGAGAGGAGGGAGAGGAGAGGGGGGAGAGGAGAGGGAAGAAGAGGAGCGAGAGGAGAGGAGGGAGAGGAGGTCACTTCCGTGGTAGGGGTAGAAGGGATGGGTCTCTTTGGATGAAGACATCTGCAATGTTATGGATTCTGCATCTGTATCAGGCTGAAGTAAATGTGACCTTGGCTTGACCCCTCTGTGACCCCGGAGTGCTCCTCACCCTAAACTGCGGCCGGGGTTCCTCCAGGGACTCGGAGGGCGTGTCCAGCGTGCCCCACTTGTACGCCAGCTCCGCCCCTCTCCTCTTCCAGCGCTCCAGAAACAGGGTGGCCCAAACCACGTTGAAGAGGGCGAAAACCACACAGCAGATGTCTCGGCTCGTCTACACACACACACACACACACACACACACACACACACACACACACACACATTAGAGACAGCTTGTCTGTGTTGGAGGAGGCGGGCTCACAGCTGGTTGGACAGGAGGCTTTTCAGGTACGGGTGTCCAAAAAAACTCACCTGGTCCGATTCGGTGAGCAGCCAGAGGACAAACCCAATGACAGCAGGATACAGCATGGAGGTTGTGTAGAAGCCGAGCCAGGCAAAGTACATGGCTATCTTCACCCCAAAGTAGTCACAGATGTCATCTAGAGGAAACACACAGGCAGGAACAGGAGAACCATCGTTCACGTTCGTTGGGAGTCTTTCATTTCGTTCTTGGCCGGTGGCCTTCGTGGAAATGGATGTCAGCGGATGCGTTCTTTTGGCTGAGTAAAAGTTTGGATAATAAGGTCATCGTGCAGTAAGCGAATTGAGATTTGAGGAGCTGGCAGGCTTGGATGTGTGACAGGACTGACCCAGAGGCTGCTTCTCACAGACAGCCTGGACCCACGACTTCATCAGCTGGCTCAGGATGCGGGGTTCATGGAGGGGGAACATCTGCTGGATCACCCCTCGGGCACTCAGCTCTGGGACTGGGACAAGGTGTGGGACAAAGACACGCAACCTTTAATATTGAGTCATTTACATTCAGTCATTTATCAGACGCTCTTATCCAGAGAGACTTACAGCAAGTACAGGGACATTCCCCCCCCCTGAGGCAAGTAGGGTGAAGTGCCTTGCCCAAGGACACAACGTCATGTTGCCATAGCCGGGAATCAAACTCGCAACCTTCTGATAAGCTTAACCTGTCCAGTCCTGTCCAGCTTGAAGATAAATAACTTGATCGTATCTGCTTACTGATTGGCTGTCCCTCCAGGAAGTTGATGTTGTGGAGCACCTCTCCTTGTTTGGCACGTAGATTGTCAAGCCAGTATTTGATGATGCTCTGCCTCTCCTGGAAAGCCAAACAGCAGAAGCACATGTCACTGGCTGAACGTGCTCGGCATGCAGGTTTGTGCATGTGCTCCCCCGGTCAGCTGACCTGCGATGTAAAGAAGCAGAGCTCGCTCTCTATGTTGTCATAGATGTAGTCCTCCTCGCAGGAGAAGCTCCGCGTTCCGCTCCCGAACTCGGGCTTGACCGCTTTCCTTAGTCCCATCTCCTCGGCGCCACGCAGGAGGCTGCACGACCAGAGACAGAGCCTTAGACCACACACACACACACACTGTACAACACACACACACTCGCTGGACAGTAATCACACAGACGTACTGCACATTACACACACACCAAGGACAGGGACTCAGACATTATATACTGCACAGTCATCCGTCATTTCCTCCCCTCCTGTCCTACCCTTTGACCCTTTCTCCCCCTCCCCCCCCCCCCCCCACCCCCCCCACCTCTCCTCTCCCTGGGCACGTTCCCTGGTCTAACACCAACACACCACCACACCCTCTGCAGGCCGAGGCTCGTGTCTTGACGCGCGCCCGCACGCTCTCTCTCCCCTCTCCCTTCACCACATCAATCATACTCCTTAAGGCCACTGGGAGCTGAGCCCAATCCACAGTGCGGTATATTCCAACACCGCGACGGGATTGGACGGCTCCAAGAGGTGTTTTGCGCGTGTACTCCGGGCAGATGTGGACCTGCAGTCTTAAACCAGACGAAAAAGCTGTAATGGAACACCTCTTTTTCAATAGGAACCATTACAACACCCCCCCCCCCCCCCCACCACAATCTCAAAATGACTGTCAAGACTCCAAGCTTTTTACCTAATGAAAATGCTTACAGACGGTTCCTTTTTGTGTGTGTGTGTGTGTCTCAATTCAAAAGAGTCTATTATTAGACTGGGCTCGCTGTTGTCAGTGACTGGTGCTAACCTGGAAGCTACAGACCTTATGGAGGCTGATAGTGCTGAGAGAGAGCTGGCAGCGAACAGCACTCTGGGTTTATGCGACTGTAGCAAATGCTTCATGACTGGTCATGAAAAATTCTGCTAAGCTCGGGGGGAAAAAGTCCGATACCCGAAGTCAGATTTGGTGTACAAGGTATGACGGCCGTCTCAGGTGATAAGACACGACCAGCCCCACCTGTCAGGTCCTCTGGGGTCAGTCACCTGGAGATAAGGCACCTGGGCCTCAAACTCTGGCTCACATGATGATAAAGAGGCCTACTCTGCAAGGCCTAGCCGAGAATTTGTCTTCACAACAATGGTTGATGACGCAATGCCCTATTCAAGGGAGACTGGGCCGGTTTATCTTTTTGCGATCCCTGGAAAACTAGGGCATGTTCTCTTTCCCTACCTGTGCTTGAGCAAGCGGGAGTTCTTGTGCGTGTGCAGCCTGCCTCGGGTGTTGGTGAGACACACTGGCACACTTAGAAAAGCGCTCCCAACTCCCAGCTGGCTAGCTGTGCCTATACATACTCCTCCCATTTATCTTCCCTCCATTCAACATGTTAAGCGGCAAAAAGGCAAAGTTGAAACTCTGAAGAGCCAATCGAAAACGCCCGAGTCAGCGCGAGTCAAACACGCTGAAATGCATCGTGGGAAGCGAAAAATGCTCTCCGCTGCTTTAACGTTGGGGAAGCATTTCGCTCCTACTTTTTCAAATAGTTGAAAACAACCCCCTTGTCCCTTTCCTAACCCCATGGGTTTTAGCGGTTAAGGAATCAGGAATCGTTGTGCTGTGCTTTCAGCAGCCTAGAAATGACCCGACTCCGACATGGTGTTTAGTCACAACTCTTTGTAATCTCGTAAGACTTCTGTGTACACGATCCCTGCTAACGCTATAGCCCGAGGAGTCAGCCATCGCTCGCTACGCGGCCGTTGCTAATCTTGATTCGGCGTGGATAATCCCGATTAGCCATCCAGGTCGCTTCATAGATGAGACAATTGAAATGACTTGACTCTACAAGGCATTTGCATGAAAACACATGTTTCCGAGTCAAGGACCACAAAGTCAACTGCTCGGACTCAGACAACAGACACTGCGTCTCAGCCCGCGCATAGCAACCCGACACCCTGGGTTCGTAGCAACCGGACCCGGCTCCTTAGCCCACGAGGCATTTTGACGTTGACAAAGAGGGTGGTTATTAATTTATTAAGTCACAGGCTCTGTTTGTTACTCGTGACAAACGGTAGCCGCGCTGACCTTTGAGAACTGTTTGTGGGATTTCATCGACCCGATCAGAATTAGAACCAGTTGTACTAGATATGTACTTGTACAAATTACTTTGTACATCATGTGACCATCGGTCGATGGTCACATGACCAGCAGGGCCAGTGTACACAATAACGGACAGCATAACAGGATGAGGGAAAGGATCAAAGATGGAGACCGACGGCCCCCCCTCTTACTTCTCATAAGTTGCAGTGACGAAGAAAGCGTAGACACGCGTGTGTTTGTGATGGCGGATCTGGATGATGAGTTCAGGGATTCCCAGGCGGATGTGGTTCAGTAGCCATAGCAACGTGTGGTCGTCGATGGTGTCTGTCGGAAGAGAAGACAAAGGAACGATTGTTTCTGCCTTCTGTAGATATGATATCCCGATGATGTTTACAGTGAGGCGATGAGATTGTTTACTAGTATGTGGTTGCCCGTGTGTGTGGGTGTTAGCAGGTATACATCTGTTAAAGCACTTGCGAATGTGGGTGCATGTGCAGGGGGGGCATTGTCGTGTGTTTGTGCGTGAGCGCGTGTGCGTCACGTGGGTGTGCGTCCACGGCACCTGCGAAGGTCATGAGCACGTCACAGTTCTCTGTGGGCACCGTCTTCATCCAGGACTTCTGGGACATCATGTGTCTCCCAGCCTGCAACAGACGCTTCCCAAACAACTTATCTGGAGAAGGAAGAACGAGAGACAGAGAGAGAAGAGAGAGAGATAGAAAAGAGAGACAGAGAGAGAGAAGAGAGACGGATAGGAAAGAGAGACAGAGAGAGAATAGAGATAAATGAGAGAGAGAGAGAGAAATGAGAGACAGAGAGAGAGAGAGAAAAGAGAGAGAATTGAGAGACAGAGAGAGAAGAGAGAGAAATGAGAGAAGAGAGTGAGAGAATTGAGAGAGAGAATAGAGAGAGAAAAGAGAGACAGAGAGGGGGTGGGAGGGAAAAAGAAACAAAGGTTGTCACTTTGCCACAGTGTAACAGAGTGACAGACGAGGCCACTCACACACACCTTCCCTGTCTCGGCTCTCTCCGCTCTCCGTCCGCATGTAAATGTCACCCTTCAACCCTCTGCAACGTGAGAGAGACAGACTTAAGCCTCGCGGGCCGTGGGCCGAGCCTGCACATTGTCAACACTGTGCCAGTGAGGTTTCGGTGTGGTTATATTTAGCTGCTGAACGTTAGGAGTCAGATTCCCCTCCTCACGTGACTACCGTTTGGTCAGCCTTCTGTTTTATAAATGTAAACATCTAAAAACAAACACAAAGCTATCTGGGAACTATGAATCTGGACGCACTGTATGGTCTTCTGGTCCTGAATAATGAGCTGGGAAGCTTGAGAGAACATCTGTCCCAGAACAGTTCTGCGCTCAGCGATCCGTGAGTCCGTAGAGATACCCCGAAAGTGGGCCACTTTCCAGAGATCTCAAACGGCACATTTAGCATCCCAGCCCTTCGTGACGACATCCGATGCCCCCTCGGATATACTCGGCCAATCGCTGCCAGGCTTTCTGGACCAGCGTGCTCCAACGAATTGCCCCGACCGGTAAACGGAGACGTTATTGTTCTCCTCCGTCTGACAAGACGACAAAACGCGTGCGATTAACCAGCCAATCAGATCAGTGATCCGTGCCCATGCGTTACCCTCCTGGGCAGCGTTGGGGCAGTTGCCTTCTGCCCGGTTCCTCTCCCTCCCTGTATCACAACCATTTCACAGCTGCCCGACGGCCGACTAGCGCTTAAGTCCGAAGCACTATCGGTTTCTTCTTCCTAGTAAAAAGGTCACGAGGTTGTAATCTTCACAAACCAGATATGGGCTTTGAACAGCCTTGTAAATGCCCGTCAAATCAACACTCTTTTCTCTAGTCGGGTCTGTTGTTTCCTGGAAGCCCCTGGCGATGGATGAGGATGGGCAGCTACCTGGATCAAAGCCCCAAGGTCTCTTCCAGGGACTAACAGAAGCCTGAATTACTGTACATCACCGGGTGAAATCAAGGTCGCAAGAGCTGCAACATCCACGCAATTCAGCGTGCAGTTATACACTTTAGAACACTTACGAAAGTTGGAGAGAGAGAGAGTTGTCTCCTGTTCCAAAAATCTTTTTTTACAACAACAACAACAAAAAGATTGATGTATTTTACCGGTGCTAAGTTTAACTTCTTTTATTTTTCTTCCCTAGGTTCTTCACTTAATTCTGTTCACCCAACTGTGGTTTGGCGGAGAAAAAGCAGGCAGCAGCAATGTCTTTTAGTCTGACCATGAGGGGCATTCTAATGAGGTATGTGTTCACTACTACACACACACACACACACACACACACACACACACACACACACACACACACACACACACACACGCACACACACACACACACACATAGAATCACACAAACTCAACACCTCCACAATGCCTCCATTTAAGAGCTTCATTGGCAAGAATGAACGTTAGTGTGTGTGTGTGTGTTGTGTGTATATATGGGGCGACCCATTAACACTGGCAGTGTCTTCATTGGAACACACATTGCCCATCGGGGTTTAAAAAAAACACAGGCCAGCTCCACAGGTGTGTTTATGTCTGTGTGTGTTTCTGGATGTGTATTGTAAGTGTGTATGGCTGTGTGTGTTTCTGGGGTGTGTATTGTAGTTGTGTATGTCTGTGTCCTCTACTGCCCGCTGTCATCGCTTGACTTCCAACAAATTAGCCCCCAAGCTCAATCCGTGGAGACAGACTCAGGGTCAGACCAGGGACAGACAGATCTGTGTCCCCTAAGGCTTTCACGCTCAGATAACTGACCCAGGAACAGCCTTATCCTGCGGTCTGCCATGGCTGGACAGAGGCTGGGGCTTGTGTCAAACTTTATTTATATAGCCCTTTTAACAAGCAATCTAATCAGGGACTTACAACCATAGGGATGTCCATAGGGATGTTCGCAGTGTATTGACGATAATTTGATAGGAGTCAGATGGCTCAGCGGGTTAAGGCGTTGGCCTCATGGGCAGAAGGTTGTGAGTTTGAACCCCACCTGTGGCTACGTGATGTTGTGTCCTTGGGCAACGCACTTCACCCTACTTGTCTCAGGGGGGTTGTCCCTGTACTTAATGTCAGTCGCTTAACGTCTGCTCAATGAGGTATTATTATTAACTATCACAGCATTCACGAATCGGAACAACCAACCACTCTCTTCCTCGTCCATTTTCTGTTTTTCCTTGCGGCCCACATTTCCTTTAGGAACAGAACAGACGTATTTCCTAATGGTATTAAGGTCAAGTAGTGTGGAATTGCTTTGAGTGGTTGGAGTATCTTCATTACAGACCCCCCCCTCTCTTCCCCTACCCCCCTCTCTTCCTCCCCTCCCCCCCCCCCCTCTCTCTTCCTCCACCCCCCCTAAGATGAACCAGACAAGCATGAGTGACAGCCATCCACGAGTCGCACCAGCCTGGCAGTCCGGCGGTGGGGCTTTATGAACCAGGCACCCCTCGGTAAGTGGGCCACACCATCTCATCTCGTCAGAGTAACGGGGAATTAGTCCTCCCTCTCCCTCCCTCGCCCACCGGGGTGTCGCTGCGCTGCATGATGTCACTTCCCAGACACAGGCAGTTTAAACGTGCACACGCTCGCACAGAAACACACGCGCACTCTTAACCAAAACGCACGACAAAATCTGCCGTGCGCACCCTGCCTCCCGAGGGGACGTCTGTCTGAAATAAACGCTGCTCCAGAGAATGCGATCCGCTACGGAAAAACTAAGCCTGCTATCTGTGTGATGCAACTACAGCCCGCATGCCAGTGCACAGAGGAAAATCCCACAGCGAAGCCCATCCCACAAGTCCATCCTTCTCTACCTCTCTCTTTCTCCCTGTCTCCTTCTCTCTGTTTCCCCTCTGTCGCTTTGTCTCTTTTCTTTCTGCCGTCTCCCAAAACAGTGACGTGCTTTACCGCTCGTCGCAGTGCCTACCTCAAAGCCCACCAGGCCGCTGGAGTGATTCTCTCTCTCTCTCTCTGTATCTCTCTCACTCTCTCTCTCTCTCTCTCTCTCTCTCTCTCTCTCTCTCTCTCTCTCTCTCTGTATCTCTCTCACTATTTCTCTCTGTATCTTTCTCACTCTCTCACTCTCTCTCTGTATCACTCTCTCTCTCTCTCTGTATCTCTCTCACTCTCAATACGCAATACGCTCTCACTCTCAATCTCACAATGCATACGCTAAGTATTGCATACACCAAGTATTGCATACGCTAAGTATTGCATACACCAAGTATTGCATACGCCGAGTATTGCATACGCCGAGTATTGCATACACCGAGTATTGCATACACCGAGTATTGCATACACCAAGTATTGCACACAACCATGTATTGTATACACCGAGTACTGCATACACCATGTATTGCATACGCTAAGTATTGCATACACCGAGTATTGCATACACCAAGTATTGCACACAACCATGTATTGCATACACCATGTATTTCATACGCTAAGTATTGCATACACTAAGTATTGCATACACCAAGTATTGCATACACCAAGTATTGCATACACCGAGTACTGCATACACCAAGTATTGCACACAACCATGTATTGTATACACCGAGTACTGCATACACCATGCATTGCATACACCAAGTATTGCATACACTAAGTATTGCATACACTAAGTATTGCATACACCAAGTATTGCATACAGCAGTGGTTTTCAATTCCGGTCCTCAGGGCCCACTGTCCTGCATGTTTTAGATGTTTCCCTGCTCCAACACACCTGATTCAATTGAATGAGTCACTATGAAGCTCAGCAGAAGCCTGATAATTACACTTCATTTGAATCAGGTGTGTTGGAAGGGGGAAACATCTAAAACATGCAGGACAGTGGGCCCTGAGGACCAGGATTGAGAACCACTGGCATACAGCAAGTATTGCATACACCAAGTATTGCATACACTAAGTATTGTATACACTAAGTATTGCATACAGCATGTATTGCATACACCAAGTATTGCATACACCAAGTATTGCATACACCATGTATTGCATACACCAAGTATTGCATACACCAAGTATTGCATACACCAAGTATTGCATACACCATGTATTGCATACACCAAGTATTGCATACACCATGTATTGCATACACCAAGTATTGCATACACCAAGTATTGCATACACCAAGTATTGCATACACCATGTATTGCATACACCATGTATTGCATACACCATGTATTGCATACACCAAGTATTGCATACACCAAGTATTGCATACACCATGTATTGCATACACCATGTATTGCATACACCAAGTATTGCATACACCAAGTATTGCATACACCAAGTATTGCATACACCAAGTATTGCATACACCATGTATTGCATACACAATGCAAGCAACATGAATACCTCGCCTATCAGATTCAGTCAGGAACCCTTTCCAGATCAAATGACCTTTGGTAAAAGCTCAAATACAATAACAAAGGCGAGTCTTAACCAGCGTCTCATCATGTCCGTTAGCTAAGCAGGGCCCTGATTGCCTTCTGCCTGCGCCTGCCAGGGAGACGATAACGCTGATTAGCGCTGAGATGACAGGGTGCAGTCCTCAGAACTAATTCACATCAAAACCTCCGGCGGAGCGAGGAGAGACGCTCCTCTGATGAGCCGAGGAAGACGCGAGTGCTGGTGGTCGGGCAGACGAGAGGCTCTCGTCCCGCTAACGATCGCAGATAACGAGTCCTCGACGTCCCCGTTTGACTTTTCAAACATCTAAATCAGTGGCTTCTAGCCGGGGTGAGGACCAGGCAAGCCGGGCTATATTGAGACAGGTGGGGGGGGGGGGGTTGGCACAGCGTTTTGCCCCCCTCAGTCCAGATGGGGTGGTCACTCCGGGTTACAGCGTACCGAATCTACGGTAACAAGAGAGGGAAGAGGGAAGTGGTTTAACCACATACTGGAGGAAGTGGAGTGATAGCTGGTGAGCTAGAGGCCACAATGGGCCTCCATTCATCCAGGTAGAAATGATAACATAACCTTGGGAGCGTTGATCTCCGTGCAGCTCTATCCAGAGTTCCTCAGAGATGAACGGACCTGGTTATCTAACAGGCTCAACGTGGTATTGTGTGAGAGGGGATTACAAATTATGAGGGAGTTACAGAATCCCCTGAATACAGTTCATGAATAGAAGCTTTTGTGGAGCAAAACAGTCGGCCTTGTTCAGTCCCATTCCCAGACGAAGCCCCACGCACAAGGAGTATCGCCTAATGAACAGGGAACAAAGACAGGGACACTACACACACACACGAACACACACACACACACACAGACACACACAGACACACACAAACACACACACAAACACACACACAGACAGACACCCCAAAACGAACAGCACCAACGTCTGTAGTTCCTGTTGCCACGACCAAAAGTAAGACTCCTGAAAAGGTCCTGAGCGTTTTTGTGTTTGAGGGGGTGACCCACTTCTAAACTGCAGTATTTGACATGCAAGCCGTCATGGAATAATGGCAATGGGAGAAGGAGAAGACATTCGTACTGTGTTTGTCCAGATGTCTTATGGTATAAATGACTCAGTAACTGTAGCTTGCTCTGTTCTGACTGTGGAGAGTGAATGTTTATTTCCTTGCGAAGATCTACGATAAGTGTAAGCGATACTGTGAAAGTCAAGAGCAGAAAATGCGTGAGAATTGTTTCCCGTTCCTCTAAGGCAGTCTTATCTCCATCTCTTAGTTTGAAACCACTGCATTATACTAGCCCTCTATTTTTAACCCAGCATCCTCAGGCAAAAGTTACACACAGAACATTCTTTCCAACATTTCATGCTTAATCTCTGTCGTACCCAATTTGTTTATATATATATATATATTAATTAGTGAGAGTATAATTTATGCTATTATCTCTTAAATAAAGGACTGACAACCCAAGCAAAAATATATACTACTAAATATTACTAAATCGATGTAGACCCTAGTTCGTCCAGGAGTGTTCCATAGTAGACAAGGTTTCAAGACGTTTTGAACCCCATCCAGGTGTCATTCTCAGTCGATTGGACAGTGTCCAGATGACTACTCTGATACCTTTTCTACTTGTCTTACTAAAGTACAAACAGTAAAATCTGCATATTTGAACTTCTAACTTTTAACTTCTACCACGTCTAATCGCACTCTTCATTTTAAATGAGCAGAATTCACAACACACATACATACACTGAGATCTTCTTACTCATTGGGCAGTCGTCAAAGCTGAATTAGCTAAATATAGTACGGTTGTAGTATCGCCGTATACATAACATGGGAAGCCGTTGAGGTCGTCAATACTAATGATTCTGGAGGAATCTGACAATGGCTTCCTGATAATCGATCTGCGGACTACAATTCAGGTCCAGGAAACCTCCTAGACCGATCAATAACCTGAGGACTTAAAGGTAATGGCATGGTACTCAATTGACGTCTCCTCCATCTATTAACTAGCGGAAGCCATCATCCATGCTGAACCTTTAAACCCAAGCCCTTTGAAGGATGAATGTATTGAGGGGTTTACTTGAAATCTATGTCTGACTATACGTCATTATTCACTGATAATATTTCTGCCAACATGATAGGGGAAGACTTAAACAGTTTCAAAAGAGCCCAGATATTAAAGGTTGATGGCAGACGATCATAAGTATCCCAGAGATAATTGATAAGAGGCTGAGGGTTGACGTTAACTTAATATCGATGGAATTAGACAAATTACAGCGTTGATTCATGAGATATTAGCAGTGCTTAAGGAGGAGATTATACCCTTAACAGACTAAACAAATCTCCAGAGTGGTCTAATCTCGGAAATCCAAGTGAATTCCCTTCCAGCAACAGAATTTTTCAGTATCTGGACTGGTTTAGAATAAGGCTGAAGGATTCTATTTGAATGCTGATTACACCGTAAACAATAGAGGCAGTTTTCTAAATCAAATATTAGAGTGCCAGAATACATTTAGAGATAAGTGTTAAGGTTGATGACCCTGACAGCCAATATGCAAAGACCTCTTGCAGCACCAAGCAATTCCCCCTTTCATGTAGAGATCAATACCGCAGGAGAAAAATGAGAGGACGAGTGTTAGCAGATATTGCTCATAAACCCATACCCAAGGGCAACTTGGTATGCAGATGATAATTATGTTTATAAGATTTATTTGATAATCTGTGGCCCACTCTGATGTCAGCTTTACAGAAAAAGAGAGAGAGGGAGAGGGAACAAGAGAGAGGGAGAGATAGAGAGAGGGAGATAGAGAGAGAGAGAGCAAGGGAGAGAGAGATGTTGAGAGAGGGAGCCAGATAGCGAGAGAGACAGGTAGAGAGAGTGTAAGGGAGGTTGAAAGTGACAGAGAAGGAGAGAGAGGCAGGGAGGACGGGGGTTGGAGGGAGAGAGAGAGGGGGGGGGGGGGCACGGTGATGCTACACTCATCCCTGACACTGAGTTCTACATGCTAATGTGCTTTGGAGGGAGAGAGATTGTTTTTCTCTGTGCTAGGTTACCTCCAAGCCCTTCAGCTGGGTAGAGGGTAGCAAGAAGCTGATGAGGTATGATTTTCCATGAACAAGGCTAAAAACAGAATTCCTCTCCATGGTCGTTGTATTCCTTTTGGCCTTGCTTAGCAACTACAAAATATACCACCACCCCTCTCCTCTTCCCACCCCCCCTGTCAGTACACAGAGAGGATAAAGGACAGTGCAAAGAATGCTCTTTATCCCTGCCGTTTCTGCAATATCAGTTACACCAGAGAAGCCGTATTGACTCCTTTGTAGCCACGGTAACATACCTAAGACTGTTGATTGATAGGGATTTTGAAACACCTACATCTTCTAGTCCCCTTAAAAGTTGCCCTAAAATACACAAATACCTAGCTATGGCTGTTGTGATGTAGTATATTGTTATAACAATCTTCATAAAAGGTATCACCTTCACTTGAAGTGACATACATGCATTAACGTGTGTGCCAGATCAAATCCCTGGGGGTTTCAATGTAAACCAGCAACAAGCTTAAGAACGGAACATGTTGACTTTGAACTGGGTTCCGATTGCAGTGACCCATTCAGCATTGGAAGGGTTTGGTTGCTACGTAGACACACTAGTGAGAGTTCTGAGGCTCCTCTACTGGGGGAAGCGTCTGGAATAAGCAGACACAGGAACAGCAACTGGAGACGAGATGCGAGCACATGGGGCAGATCTGCAGCACGCATGAAATCTAGGGGGGGGGGAAACATCTCCAAACATGTGACCCTGGTCATCTAAGGCAGCTGCCCACTGTCTTTACACACACGTAGCAATATTCTCCGCGTCCTCGCTTCAAAACCATCTGTGCTCTCAGCGATGTTGCAGATATGCCGTCTGGTGGTGGAGGGGTGGGGGGGGTTAGGTTTCTACCAGCGCCGAAGGACATTTGTAGAGACATCAAGAAAATCGTGGATACTAGCCTTCTGTAGGCCTCGTACTCTCATTTGCCTCATGACGTATGACATCTCATCTGCTGACAGAAGCCAGACCCGGTCAGGTTATGAGAGCCAGTAGAATATATCGGAAGAGGGTTCTACAGGGAATTGTTGATGTATTACATCGAGACAATTCGCTTATTACCGGCAGCAAGGTCACCCCACACTTAGTCCTCTCTCCAATCACTCAAGCTGATAATGTGTAGCTCAGCACTTATACTATGAGAGGAGACGAGGTGGGACGCGTCATACCAAGAGGAGATGCCATTAAGACACAGAATCGTTAGACGCCATAAACCAGACATTAACCCAGGCTAAGAGAGGAACATACTGCAGATTAGGAAGGTGATGCACGCTGTGAAGCCATTCCTTCCTCCAGTAAGGGGCTAGAGCAGAGGCTCCGCCCTGTTCCCCTACCTGGGTGTAGTTAAGGCAACCTGCGTGACATTGAGTCTGTCTAAATCTGCTTAAAGCAGAGCTGCGAAGAGCCAGGGCGACGAGGGGGGGTAGGGGGGGGGCTGCTGAGGGCTGAGTGCAGGTTCCCTGCTTGAAACATTTCACTCATGCATTTTGCACAGGCTGGAGTGCCTTTATTAATGCTGAGCCACAGAGAAGCAAACTTATTTAAGCAAGTTTACCCAGATGAAAATGGAGACGTCGCATCTCACCACTTCTCAGAATAGACTCTCGGCCACTCACTTAAGTTTTTCGGAGGTTTAAATCAGATACAGTTAAAAAAAATTGATACCTGTATACCTTAAACTATATCTCAAAACAATACTACCCCATTACAAGCCAATGATTTGGGGGCAGATCTATGATGTTAACATAGTTAAACAAGTAATGGCCACTTTGCACCTTATTGTAGAATGTGACAGGAATCATTGTATAAAACAAATATAAGGCTCTGGGTCATTTAAGCGTCTGTCTGGCAATGTATTTTCTTACTTGGTATATCCCACAATGCCAAAACCAACCTAACCCTAACCTTGACCCCCTACAACATGTGTAGGGACATTAATTGGCAGATTTAGGTACCATGAGGAAGAGGGGGGGGGGGGGCTGTCACAGAGGAAGTCGATTGACAAGGATTTAATCAATGACAGCCCATAAAGATTAGGAAGATCTGGGCGAGAGACATGGAAAATGAATAGCCCGGGAGGGAAATCTCTCCAGACTTGAAACTCATCTTGTGAAAGTTACCAGTTATGGCAGACCCCAGCTGACAGACTCTGACACGTGGGAAGCAAATTTTCATGGTAATGTGATATCATGGTAATCCTCTTGAACGTCACAGGCCCCAATCCTCTCCCATGAGCCACTGGGAATCAGACCTGGGTCTACAACCATGTACTTGAGTCTACACGCAATTGAACTATTCATCATAAACTGTGCGTGCTCCCAATACGCTTCATCAGCATAGTCCGCATGATCAATACAATCATTTTCTATTACAATTTCCGGACAGGCGTTTCAGCCAAGGTCTTGCAACTCCACAACATGGTGACATCACAGCTACCCTCAGCTACCCCTCTCATATTACCAGCCAGCCCTTCTCTCCAGACACACTGCTCCACACTGCACCATGCTGCACCACAAGTCCAGGGGAGCTGGCTGCCTCTGCGGCCACAGCCACACAATAACAACCCCCCCCCCCCCCCCCCAATGGATGATCTTCCACACTCCCGTGTTAACCAAAACACAGTCTGACCGAGACAACGACAATTCTTAGCCAAACATCCTCAAGTTAATGTGTCAGTTAAAACTAGACAACGAACAGGCATGGATCTAGATCAGCGTGAGCGCAATAGGCCACTACCGGTACCGATGATCGGAAGATGGATAGACCATCATGTTTGTGAGTGACAACTCCGCAGTTGATTACCTAACACGAGTTACCATTTTAATCACATCTTGCGAATTAAAGCAGACTGGCTGCCTCCAGCCCGGTGCCCCCCCCCCCCCCCCCCCCCGGTGGCCTCTAGAGTCTTTAGACAAAAGGGACAGTCTCGTCTGCCCATCAGATCCACCTGTCCCGTCCGATCACAGGGCTAATCCACGTCAAACCCATCGCAGGATGGGACTCACCCAACACACCGGAGGATGTCTGCTGGGGAGCGCCGCTCTGATCGCTCTTCTCCCCCCCGTCTCCTTGCGATCGGTGGCGGTGCCGCGAGCCCTCGGTGTTCTCGGCGGAGCCGCTCGAGGCTGCTGCAGCTGCCGCCGCTGCCCCCCCCGTCTCGGGCATGGCTCCTTTCAGTCAGCGGGGAGCGACGGACGATGTTCTCCGGGAAAAGGGAGAGCGAGATCGCATCTCAAATAAGGTCAAAGCATGGATCGTGGGCCGGTGGGGGTCAGAGATAGGGGGGGTGGTGGGGGTGGAGGGGGGGGGGTTAAATGGACCGGGAATAGGAGTGAAGGTTGTCGCGGCAGCTCATCCTGGTTTGCAGCAGGATGCGGAGCGGCTCCGATGAGTCTTTTACTATGGGAGGAGGAGGAGGAGGGACAAAGGGAAGAAGGGGGACGGCGCACGCGCTCGCATGCACGCAAGGTGCCTCACATGTTGGGGGGGGGGGGGTGAAGGATGGCCCGCCTTGTCTTCCGTGAGACGTTTTCAGCGCGCTACAGTATTGACCTCTGCAAGCCGACAAAGATCAAATTGTTTTCAGTACAGTCTGAAAACATGTAAGCAGTCAGAAACAAAATAAGCAGTCAGATTAAACATTTACATGTATTCAGGGGTGGACTGGGACAAAAATTCAGCCCTGGCATTTTCTGTCCAGACCAGCCCACTACATTATCAGCGGACACTACATAGAAGTAGGCACTAATCTCGCGGCATCTGCTCTCAAACAAATAAAGCACTTAACTATGAACTCAACGACTAAAATGGACAGCTATAGCAATCAATCAATCAATCATTATTCATTATAGTGTCAAATCACAACAGAAGTTATGTCATCATGACTAATGGAAAGAACCCTTATGCTACCCTTTTAGTTTTTAGTATGTGACTGTGAAAATCTTTTGGTGTTAACCCAGCGTTAGTTAAAACCAGACTCGGACAATAATAACCAAAAAATATCCTGTCAAAATAATTAAATATAAACATATTACAGACAGTAGCAGCAGTACAGCTGAAACTCACTCAAAGGTGACTTAGTCATTATGAAACCATAAATAGAGAATTGGATGAAGATGAAAAATATATATAGCTGGGTGAAAAGTCTAAGAGATGGGTTACAGGTCTGAATAGATATGTTTTCTCATATACGTGTATGTGCACATGTATGTATTGCCCTACTTCCTCGTCCGCAGCCAGCCAGCTCTGCTCCTCACCAAATTCAAGACCTGCAAGAAACAGCAAACAGAACTTGTACTCAGTATCTGCGTACTGACAAGTATATGTAGCCATGTAGCCTTTTTGTGACATAGTGACACTTAGTGAACAAATGTATCTGTTATGAAGGATGAAAAGTTAATTGAACTTAAAAGACATGCAGATGTTTCAAATTAAAACCATCAATATGAAAATCTTCAAACAGGCTAACGTTGTATGCCTCCACTCGCTCCTGTCCCGGCGTAGCAGCACCTGCTGGGGTGTTGACCCTGGCACCAAATAGGTCCACCCCTGCATGTATTCACTTAGCAGACGCTTTTTTCCAAAGCGACTTACAGTAAGTACAGAGACATTCCCCCCCGAGGCAAGTAGGGTGAAGTGCCTTGCCCCAAGGACACATTAGATTAGATTCAACTTTAATGTCATTACACAGGTACAAGTACAGGGTAATGAAATACAGTTAGCATCCAACCAGAAGTGCAAAACAGTTATTACAACAGAATATAATAAATATAAGTATACTCAGAATATACACAGTATGTACAGTATAATCAAAACATACAGGGTATGTACAGATTAAAGTGATTTAAGACAAATGTACAGCTGTATTGTACAAGATGCTACAGTATTAAACAGAAATTACAGAGTTGCATGTATGTACACTAAACAGTAACCATTTAACACATTTCCAATGCTGATTCAAGGATGCCACTAAGGATAAGACATCTGCACAAGGTCAACTTGACAACACCAAAAACAAACAAATAGATTACGTTTAAAAAAGCTTACTTACTTCCCCCAATCCTTCTGACCAGCCTGATGGTGTCTTTAATGGTCCAGCAGGTAACACCTCCTGTAAGCATCATAGCCCAGACCTAACCAGGACTGTCCCGGATGATTGAGAACGTTATGATTTATTTATCAACACAAAAATATCTTCATAGATACATTTGTCAGCGGCACCCAAGTCTTTTGGACATTGAATCTGTCCCAGCTCTCTCCTGATCACATGGACAGAACATGATGGATTGATTTCTGTCTGTGATCAATAGGGCACAGTTGAACTCTCTTGCACTATGTTACCCTTTAGATAAAATATAAGGTATTTAAATACGCTTTCTGTGAAAGGAGAGATGGAAATGGTACATTTTGCAATGCAAAAAAAAAAAAATCCCTTCCCATCACAAACGTGTATTTAAAAACATTATCACCATTACAGACGGGTTGACCTGCCTGACAGCTGTTGACACAGCGGTGACCGCCTGTGTACGTAAGGTGCGGCCTGTTATCTTTAACAGCCAGCCCCAACACCGTGTCTCATGTGACAGATGCACTGTGTTGGTGCACATTGAAGAGACAACACATAAGATCGCATGTCCCCCCCCCCCCCTCCTCCCCCCCATGCCCATGGCTCAGAGGTAGGGAGTCTAGGAGCGTAAATTCAGCTTACTCATCAGCCTGCGCTGACAGCTGCAAGTATCTGCAGTGGCCAGTAGGGTAATAATACACCCTTGTGCTTGGTGGGTGTGCTGATGCTGTTTGGATACATATATCTGTGTGACCATGAAACATCTGACAAGTGATGTAGCCTAGAATATAAAATGTCCTTCAAAATGCACTTGGGGTCTGTTTTGGAAAGGGTTTTTTTGGGGGGGACAAGCTGCAGACTTTCCACTTTGTGGTTAGAGAACTACAGTAGTTGTGAAAAATTTGTTATTGTCTGAGATCAATTCAGTTATTCATACAGTTTCATTTGTTAATTAATAACCTTCTTTGTTCAGGCCGATTATTTTCAAGCAAGACAAATTGTTGGTAGTTAACTCCGAGTCACTGTTTACGAAACGAGTAACATTTAAGTAAAACTGTTTCGTTCACCTGCGTTCAAAAGCAGTAAAATCAGCGACGCCTGATGCGAAAAGGGGAACGGGGAACCAACGTTAAGTTTAGTCGCAGTAGCAACACGGACCGAATATGACAGCCCAACAAGGGCGGATCCTTTTGTTTGATTGACAGAATTGTAAACCAACCGAATCATTTCTAGTCAAAGAACACAGGAACTCGAAGACCAATCAGAAGCCACAAAACGATCAACAAGGACATCGTGGTTGAAATGACAGCGCGGTGGGAATTAAACTTTGAGTAACGCAAGGAAAGAATCATGGATTAATGATACCAAACGTGGGCCGACATTTATTTCTCAGCCTTTCTGTCACCTCCTCTCATGCTATATGGAGCAACCCAAAGGCAGTCATTGAAGCATAACGTGGCGAATTGCTCAGGTCATTGATGTTTTGGACAACTGTTCCACTGTTTGTCAGCAATGGGATGCAGCAACACAACCGAATAATAACATAAGTGACTTAAGATCATGTCTGCATTGACCTGGACAGTATGGAGACGAGCTGCCTGCATCCTGAAAACAAGGTTGATTTTTGTGTTCTCCTACTATCAACACTACCACACTGTAAATACTGTAAAAATCTGTGACAATTTGCACAATACATCTGTATATTTGTAATACTAAAATACTGTTATTACCCTGTACATACTCATATGTATATTCAACTTCTGCTGCCTGTTTTGCACTTCTGGTTGGATGCTGAATGCATTCGTTACCCTGTACTTGTTTAATTACAATAAAGTTTAATCGAATCGAATCTATCATATCAAGAGTGGAAAAAAAGAATAATTATAGGAACAAATTACGTAGCTACCTTATAAACTGTATACGTACTGTTTTCAAACCATGAATGAAATCCTTAAAACTATATTGATATCCTCCCTGTTCCCAGCAGTCGATGGTTCCCTCCACAGAGGATCTTGTGCAGCTCTGCAGGAGACTTCCGAGATGCAGAGACCATCTTTGCCCTGTCGTCAGGACACGGCAGGTGTGGCGTGGCGGTGGTGCGTGTCAGCGGCCCCGACTCCCTAACCGCCCTCCGGAGGATGACCGGCCTCCCCGGCGGCCGCCTCCCCGCCCCTCGCACCGCCCTCCTCCGCAGCATCAGCGACCCCCGCTCCAAAGAGCTCCTGGACAGAGGGCTGGTGCTCTGGTTCCCAGGTCAGACCCTGTGCTGTACGCATGCCTGAGTCAAATAGTCACCATGGAGATAACTGGAACTAACTTTAACTAACCACATTTACCTTTATTCATTTAGCAGACGCTTTTATCCAAAGCGACTTACAAGAGAGAGCTTTTACAAAGAGCATCAGTCATTGAGCATAGCAACGTGATAGACCCCGAACACAGTGGGCTTTTTTAGATCGTGAATCATACATCATGAGAACCAATAAGTGCCATGGGAAGAACTATAAATGCATAACACAACGATTGTGAACATAAAGCAAGAGATACAACAAACAACACTGGCAAGTCACCATATGGGGACCAACAAATAGTTCTAAACAACATTAGATTATGTGAAGTGCCATACTATTCTACTATACTATTCTATTATATTACTTATAAGTGCCACAGACAGTCCTAAGTAACTGCAGACAGTCCCTTTATTCTGATTCCCCCCCAAATACTGTTTAATCTGAACTGTGTGTCATATTGTGTCATTATCTTCTGCTGTACCGTCCATAAGCAGTATTTAAATGTTGCTTTAGATGAAAGAGTCTTTATATAAATACAATGTTATTGTAATGGTGCTGTATGTTGTCACCTGTGTAGATTAATACACTGTTATTGTAATGGTGCTGTATGTTGCCACCTGTGTAGATTAATACACTGTTATTGTAATGGTGCTGTATTTTGTCACCTGTGTAGATTAATACAATGTTATAGTAATGTTGCTGTATGTTGTCACCTGTGCAGGCCCTCAGAGTTTCACTGGTGAGGACAGTGCAGAGTTTCATATCCATGGTGGACCAGCGGTTATTTCAGCGGTCTTACAAGCTCTAGGTGAGATACGAATTCATCTTTTATTTTTCAGTTCATAGCAGTTGCTCTGTCTGTGATGAGAGGGGGGGCTGTCAGCCTGATGCTGTGTCTGTGATGAGAGGGGGGGCTGTCAGCCTGATGCTGTGTCTGTGATGAGAGGGGGGGGCTGTCAGCCTGATGCTGTGTCTATGATGAGAGGGGGGGCTGTCAGCCTGATGCTGTGTCTATGATGAGAGGGGGGGCTGTCAGCCTGATGCTGTGTCTGTGATGCGAGGGGGGGCTGTCAGCCTGATGCTGTGTCTATGATGAGAGGGGGGGCTGTCAGCCTGATGCTGTGTCTATGATGAGAGGGGGGCTGTCAGCCTGATTCTGTGTCTATGATGAGAGGGGGGGCTGTCAGCCTGATGCTGTGTCTATGATGAGAGGGGGGGCTGTCAGCCTGATGCTGTGTCTATGATGAGAGGGGGGGCTGTCAGCCTGATGCTGTGTCTATGATGAGAGGGGGGGCTGTCAGCCTGATGCTGTGTCTATAATGAGAGGGGGGGCTGTCAGCCTGATGCTGTGTCTATGATGAGAGGGGGGGCTGTCAGCCTGATGCTGTGTCTATGATGAGAGGGGGGGCTGTCAGCCTGATGCTGTGTCTATGATGAGAGGGGGGGCTGTCGGCCTGATGCTGTGTCTATGATGAGAGGGGGGGCTGTCAGCCTGATGCTGTGTCTATGATGAGAGGGGGGGCTGTCAGCCTGATGCTGTGTCTATGATAAGAGGGGGGGCTGTCAGCCTGATGCTGTGTCTATGATGAGAGGGGGGCTGTCAGCCTGATGCTGTGTCTATGATGAGAGGGGGGCTGTCAGCCTGATGCTGTGTCTATGATGAGAGGGGGGGCTGTCAGCCTGATGCTGTGTCTATGATGAGAGGGGGGCTGTCAGCCTGATGCTGTGTCTATGATGAGAGGGGGGCTGTCAGCCTGATGCTGTGTCTATGATGAGAGGGGGGGCTGTCAGCCTGATGCTGTGTCTATGATGAGAGGGGGGGCTGTCAGCCTGCAATCAGTTACCAGCTCCTACTTACTAAATGTGCTGTGCAGTACTCATGTCCTCCTTTAGAGGGCAGTGTGACACTGACAAGAATGATGTCCCTACCATGGTGTGCTTGTGATGACATTTACATGTAGTCATTTATCAGCCGCTCTTATCCAGAGTGACTTACAGCAAGTACAGGGGCATTACCCCCTGAGGCAAGTAGGGTGAAGTGCCTCGCCCAAGGACACAACATCATGCTGACACAGCCGGGGTTCAAACCAGGGACCCACTTATTAAAATCCCCGACACCCTTACCGACTGCGCCACATGACTCCCTAGTATATTTAGGGTGTGTATTATTGACCAACTCTTCGCTATGTCTAACTTGTTGGTGGATCATTGTGGATGGACTGTTTACTGTGTGTTTAAGTCTTACACAGACCAAACACACAGAAGGAAAACCCATCTAACTCACCAGGGCTTTTACAAGTCTTAAGGGCCTCCCTGCAGTTACAAAAACAAAACCTTTCTTAACCTGCCCAGGATTGTTCTGGATTGTTTTCGCCTTTTACAGTGACCCCACACTGGCCCTTTAACCCCAGCTTCCACACCGGTTTTCACTCTGCTGATGTCGTTTCTGCTTGTGTGTGTGTGTGTGTGTTCACGAGTGTGTGAATGTTGCTATGTGCGTCTCACGTGTTTTCTGTGTGTTTCTCCTCTGCTGTGTGTGTGTGTGCTACTTTGTGTGTGTGTGTGTGTGTGTGTGTGGCTGTGTGTGTGTGTGCTACTCTGTGTGTGTGTGTGGCTGTGTGTGGCTGTGTGTGTGTGCTACTCTGTGTGTGTTTGTGCTACTCTGTGTGTGTGTGTGTGGCTGTGTGTGTGTGTGCTACTCTGTGTGTGTGTGTGTGGCTGTGTGTGTGTGCTACTCTGTGTGTGTTACCATGCGCGCTGCTGCGTGTGTTTCTCAGGAAGCCTGCCCGGTGTGAGGCCGGCAGAGGCAGGGGAGTTCACACGGAGGGCCTTCCACGCGGGGAAGCTGGGCCTGACGGAGGTGGAGGGACTGGGGGACCTGATCCACGCTGAGACGGAGGCCCAGAGGAGGCAGGCCCTCAGGCAGATGTCCGGGGAGCTGGGGCTCCTCTACCAGGACTGGAGCCAGAGGCTGAAACGGGTACGAAAGCCCTCGTCTGTCCAGGGTTTAGCTCCTCTCAGAGGGCTCGAACCCTGTTTGTGAAGGAGGTGTGGTGCAGTTAGGGGACTTCCGCGATCGCCCCTCCCAGATGGTTTTGCCACTGATCTGAGGTCAGTCTTCTGTCAAAGGTTACATCCGAACGTAGGAAGGGGAGTTTCCAGATCTGTATCCAGGGAAGGCATCTCTCCACAGCTCCTCGCCACCCAGTCCCCTGCCCCAGCCCCCTGCCCCATGGCTCTCTGCCCCAGCCCCCTGCCCCTGGTTCCCTGCCCCAGCCCCCTGCCCCATGGCTCTCTGCCCCAGTCCCCTGCCCCTGGCTCTCTGCCCCAGCCCCCTGCCCCTGGCTCTCTGCCCCAGCCCCCTGCCCTAGTCCCCTGCCCCCTGCCCCAGCCCCCTGCCCCTGGTTCCCTGCCCCAGCCCCCTGCCCCTGGTTCCCTGCCCCAGCCCCCTGCCCCATGGCTCTCTGCCCCAGCCCCCTGCCCCTGGCTCTCTGCCCCAGCCCCCTGCCCTAGTCCCCTGCCCCCTGCCCCATGGCTCTCTGCCCCAGCCCCTGCCCCTGGTTCCCTGCCCCAGCCCCCTGCCCCATGGCTCTCTGCCCCAGTCCCCTGCCCCTGGCTCTCTGCCCCAGCCCCCTGCCCCAGCCCCCTGCCCCATGGCTCTCTGCCCCAGTTCCCTGCCCCATGGCTCTCTGCCCCAGCCCCCTGCCCCATGGCTCTCTGCCCCAGCCCCCTGCCCTAGTCCCCAGCCCCAGCCCTTAGCCCCCTGCTCCCAGCTCCACACCCACAGTCCCTGGACTCTTGGTTCTCCCCAGGAGACTCCAGAAAGAAACTTAAATCAAGTCATCCTGAGGAAAGCTAAGATCCCTCCAAAAACCCCTCTACCTCTATTTTTGACCCATTCGCTTTCTAAGAAATGTTGTTGAAAAGCACCTCGGTCCACCTTCTTGTTAATTGAACGGGGAGACAATGCTGCTAGCCATGCTGTTGTCTCAACACAATGTGCCTGGGCACTCGTACAGAACGTCCTGTCAGAGTACACCTACTCCTTCTTTTCGTCAGTCATACACTGGGCCAGTCTGCATTCTGCAGTGCACCATGGAAATAGAAAGTGTGTGTTGCACAGTGTGTGGTATGTTTTGGGCTTGTAAGGACCTGGTGGCGTCGCTGTCAGTGGCACTCGCCGTTTCCCTCCCTTACCGTGTGTGTGGCTTTGACTTAAATAAATATTCATTTACCCGCACTTTGAACATACCCATGAATATATAAACATATAAAAATACCTAACCTTAATAGAGTATTCTGCTCATTGTTGTTAATAACATAACACGATGAACCATGCTTCTTTTCATCTTGGGTTTCTCTGAGGGGGTTAGGCTGGTTATAAGTGTTCAGAATCAGAATGGGGTTTATTCGCTATGCAAGATTAAAAAACATAGAATTCACTGTGGCAGAAATGAGCAAACATAGAACAGAAATGAGCAAACATAGGAACATGTGGCATACTAATAAAAAAATGAACACAATGTAAAATACACTACAAATATGATACAAATTACAAATGATACACATAATACAAATTATACAAATAACACGGAAGTACAAATAACATAGGTACAAAGTGTAATGGGTATATATAGTACGGGGGGGGGGGTGTATACATACACAGTAGTGTAAACAGTGGTGCAAAAATGATCTGTTGGGTCTGACTGTGCTTGTAAAAAAGGGGCTTTTCCGAAAAATAAGCGTGGCTTTGTGTCCCTGTGCCCTGTCTCCGCAGTGCCTGGCTCACGTGGAGGCCTTCATCGACTTCAGCGAGGATGAGCTCATCGAGGAAGGGGTCTTAGACCAAGGTGAGTACCCCTTCCGCCCCCCCCCCTCCTGTGTTGGAAAAAAAGGGGGGGGGGTCTTTTAGGTCGTGGGGTGGGGGGGTCGGGGAGAGGGGGGGGGGGGGCGTCCGGTTGGTTTTCCTGTTTGGATCTTGGGCCAGCCAGCGAAGCGTCGACCAGCGTAAAGGAGCGCCGGAGGAGGACTGCTGAAGAGACAGTTTCCTGGAGGAAGTGTGGAGAGAGAGGGGGGGGGGGGGGGAGAGGGGGGGGGAGGAGAGAGGGCCGCAGGGACACTGGAGACATCAGTCTTGTCTTCAAAGCCGGGCCTGCCAGCTTGTCCACAGGAATCCACCGTCAGCAACTTGGTTCTTAAAGAGCCCGGGACCTGCTGTGGTGGCCCCTGTGGTTCCCATGGTGAGGAGGGGGGAAGGGGGGGGGGGGGGGACGACATCCCCTCTGTCGCCTGACGTCTGGCTGAGCCTGGAAGCTCAAACCTTCTGATCTCAGAGAGCGTTCTGAGCGGCTCCTGCAGCAGAGGGGTAGAGGGGTGTTTTGGTGACACCGAGTGACCTCGTTGCCCATTGTTATTGTCGTGGCCTGAAGCGAAGCGAGCCCAGCTAACCTCAGCTAAACTCACAACGCTAAGTCGTGCTCAGCCTTTTCCGAGTCAACCGAGCTTGTGTCAAAAACATTAGGCAAGCCTGAAACTTAAACCCCCGCCTGGTAAGCAAAGATCACAATTGATCCTGATGTAAAAGACTTGATCTCCGTGTTCCCCCCCCCCCCCCCCCCCCCCCCCCCCCCCCCCCCCCCCCCCCCAGTGGACAGGTCTGTGGGCGAGCTGCAGAGGGAGATCGAGGGCCACCTGAAGGACGAGAGGCGAGGAGAGAGGCTGAGGAGCGGGGTGCACGTGGTCATAGCAGGAGCCACCAACGCTGGCAAGAGCAGCCTGCTCAACACACTGTGTGAGTGGTGGGGTCCAGTACACCCCAACACAGTATCATGTACACCCCAACACAGTATCGTATCATGTACACCCCAACACAGTATCATGTACACCCCAACACAGTATCATGTACACCCCAACACAGTACACAACACTGTGTATGAGTCCAGTACACCCCAACACAGTATCATGTACACCCCAACACAGTATCATGTACACCCCAACACAGTATCATGTACACCCCAACACAGTATCATGTACACCCCAACACAGTATCATGTACACCCCAACACAGTATCATGTACACCCCAACACAGTACACAACACTGTGTATGAGTCCAGTACTCCACAACATCACTTCTACGACGTTAGGCTTAGATTAGGCTTTCCTCTTGGCTAGCAGCCTGCAAATGTGACGCTAACAAAAGTAATAAAAGCGTTTGGAGCGCGTCGTCACGGTTCCCTTCCACTTCCTTCGCGCGGCGTGTGTTTTTCTAGAAGCGTCCGGGTCGAACCTGCAGAGCCGCAGCTGGGACCAATCCTTCAACTCTGTGTATTCTGAATCTAGCAGTTGTGTTTATCAAACTGGATATATTTGTTTGAGGTATCGTATCCTAAAAACATTTAGCACGGCCTTAGATAAGCGGTGTTGAGTGGCTCGTTTGGCAAGACGCTTCACAGCTTCCTATCAGAAGAATGGAGTTATTTATCAGTCTTCAGATAAAATCCCTGTTATTGTTTCCTCTGTCGCTCAGACTTTCCCAGGGTTTACGCCCTCCGACCTGAGCTGTATTAATGGGCTCTGTTGTTGGTCTGTGTGTGACAGCGCCGCCAGCTTCTCTGGCCCAGTGGACCAGTTGGAAGAATCAGGATTTGATCGACAGCTTCCAAACTTTGCATTTTTTGATAGTCAGGTGGCTCAGCGGGTTAAGGTGCTGGGGCGGAAGGTTGTGAGTTCGATTCCCGGCTGTGCCAACATGACGTTGTGTCCTTGGGCAAGGCACTTCACCCTACTTGCCTCAGTGGGGGGGGTGTTCCTGTACTTACTGTAAGTCGCTTCGGATCAAAGCGTCTGCTAAACGATTAAATGTAAATGATCAAAGCTTATATTTGATCTTGGCAACGATTAGGATAAGACCTTCATGTTTCCCTATAATTCTAGGTTAACAACATAACATGGAACTCATATAATATACCCTGACAATGAGAAGGTTTTATCCCTCATGCACAGCCTGGGCCTTTTGACTCTCCACTTTGAGGGGGGTGGGGGGGGGAGTGTTTCGGTTTCTGTGCCCCCCCCCCCCCGTGTCGACCGAGCGCTCCTCCATCTTCCCGTCTGTCTGTCCAGGCCAGCGGCCGGCGGCCATCGTGTCCGCCGTGGCGGGGACGACCAGGGACGTGGTGGAGACGCCCCTGGACCTGGGGGGCTTCCCCGTGCTGCTGAGCGACACAGCGGGGCTGAGAGACAGCGCCGACAGCGTGGAGAGGGAGGGGATCCGCAGAGCGCGGGAGAGGTACGGTACTGACCCCACCTCAGATAAGAAAATCCTTTATTTGTCCCCCAGAGGGGAAATTGGCATCTACAACAGAAGCAGGGTACAGTACAGCAGGGTCAAATATAAAATAAAGAAGATACAATAGAATACAAAACACAAAACAATCAAGTATGAGTTATAGATCTGGGATGAATATAGCACATACGTGTGCAAAGATAAGCATGTTAATATAAGGGTATATGATAATACTTCAAATGTATCCAAATGAACTATGGGGGTGCTTGTACAATTTTTTATGCTGTAACAGGAAGTAGGGTTTTAGGATTTGTCACTGCGAGGGATCGTCTTTCGTCTTCAACTTCAACGACTGGTTGATCATTTACATTTACATGTATTAATTTAGCATTTTATCCAAAGCGACTTACAAGAGAGAGCTTTTACGAAGAGCATCAGTCATTGAGCATAGCAACGTGATAGACCCCGAACACAGTGGGTTTTTTCGATCGTGAATCGTACATCATGAGAACCAATAAGTGCCAAGGGAAGAACTAGGTGTGATCAGCAAACAACACAGTTCAGGTTACGCAATCTTAAATCACAATTTGGCGTCTGCGACTCGGAACACGTCATCAGAACGATGGGAGTCACAGGGAGGATCTTCCTGTCCGTGTCCTCTGTTGTTTTTGCAGAACAAGTCGAGTTGTGTCTAGAATTTTACGACGGAACAAAACGTGACCGTCCCATCCTTGAAGACAAACAGAGGAAGAAATAAGTCAATCTCGTGCCCGCCGTCCATTTTATTTTGGCTCCAGTTACGTCCAAACTGTATACATCCCTCCTGAGGCAAACGTATGGATATAAATATCCAATGTAAACACACCCAGAAGATTGTGCAACAACACTGCCACTGGTCCCAGTTGCGTAATAGCTACTGTGTGGGGGGTGGGGGGGGGGGGGTTAGGTAGTAGAATACCACACACATGACCACCTTTGACAGCTGCTTCCACCCACTGTTTATACCAAACATAAACAGCAGTAGGAGGAACACGCACACACCCCCCCCCCCCCCCCCCCACCCGTCCTCCATCCCTCCTCCTCTCTCTGTGGTCTATCTTACACATATTGAGAGACACACACACACACCACACACACACCACACACACACACACACACAGTGCTCACTCCTGTGTCCCTCAGACAGGAAGTAGGGGTCGGTTTTGCTTCAGGGGACTTTTAGTCAGAACAGGTCGTCGCTTGGTGACCTGGGCCCGGGCAGGAAGGAGGTGGTAACAATGACATTGGCCTGCTGCTGTTCTCTCTGGAGACGTGCTAGCAGAGACAGCTAGCCCTGGCTAGCTCGCAGCCAGCCAATAGGAGAGAGCGAAACGCGGAGCTCAGACTTTCCAATTCAGACGACGGAAGTCCTGCTGATCGGCTAGGGGGCTCAGCGGGATGACGGCATCGCTCGACGGCGTTTTCTCGCTCTCTTTTTTAATGTTTCTTTACTCTCTCTCTCTCTCTTTCTCTCTGCCACTCTTCTCCTTCTCTCTCTAACTCCTCCTTTCATATCTCCATCTTCTCTCTTCGTTTTGTCACCTCCTTCCATCTCTCTTTCTCTCTCTCTCTCTCTCTCTCTCTCTCTCTGCCCCTAAGGGTGGAGCAGGCGGACCTATCTCTGGTAGTGGTGGACTCCACCCAGCTCCCCTCCGATGCCACGCTGGTGCCAGACTTCCTCCAGGGGCACCTCCGGAACGTGCTGCCCGGCTGGGAGCTCCCTGAGGCGGGCGCTGGCCCTGGCCCTGGCTCGGAGAGGTGCCTGCTGGTGCTGAACAAGAGTGACCTGGTGCCTGTGGACCGGAGGGAGAGGGTGGAGGAGGAGCTGAGGGGGAGTCCTGGCCTCCCTCCCGTGCGCTTCATCTCCTGCCACACCAGCTCCGGCCTGGACGCCTTCCTCTCCCTGCTCCACAACCACGTCAAGACTCTGTGAGCAGTTGGCCAACGATTAAAAACACCCAGTAGAGTCTCCTGTAGGGAGGCCTCAAAGATCCGAAACATCAGACCAAAAATTGTCACACAGTTTTGTCACAATCAGTGGTCATTTCAGATTAAAACATATTGATGAATTGGCGTTATTATTATTATTAAGCAACGTCTGTGTTTTTCTCACCCACAGGTGTGGCGACCCTCTGTCCGGTTCCCCTAGTCTGACCCAGGCCCGCCACAGGGCCCACCTCCAGCAGTGTGGCCTGGCTCTGGCCCAGTACCACCACTACCGGGACCAGGACCTGGCCCTGGCCGCCGAGGGGGTCCGCCTGGCCCTCACCAGCCTGGGCCGGATCACAGGACGGGTGGGCGCGGAGGAGATCCTGGATATCATATTCAGAGACTTCTGCATAGGGAAGTAGACTCGGCAGGAAAAGACAGAACGGTACGACTGGGAGGCTGAAATCGTTGTTGTTGTTGTTTTCAACGCGCTATTGTATTTCAAGGAAAGCCTGCTAACTTTTTTTTGTGTGTATTTCTTTGGGTGTCTGTATTAAAGGTTATATTGTGTATCTGTGTCCTGTGTTTCAAATAACCTCGTGCTCTGTGAATGTATGTGAGCAAGCAGAGACCTCTTCACCCGCGAGGTTCTGATGAGAACGAGACGTTCCTCGCGGGCGATCTTCTCCGTCCCTTTTGTTCCCCCTGTCAATCTGGCCTAGATTCAATATTTATGTTTCCTCAGTGAACTCCTCACCCCTTTTCCCTCGGCTTATTCCTTTCTCACCCAGGTCTCTGACGACACGGACCCTGCCCCACACGTCAGCTCTCTCCCGCTCTCATTCTCTCTCTCTTTTAGCTCTTATTTCTTTTTATTAATCTTTTCTCTTGCTCTTTCTCCCTCATTCTCTCTCTTTTAGCTCTTATTTCTTTTTATTAATCTTTTCTCTTGCTCTTTCTCCCTCATTCTCTCTCTTTTAGCTCTTATTTCTTTTTATCAATCTTTTCTCTTGCTCTTTCTCCCTCATTCTCTCTCTTTTAGCTCTTATTTCTTTTTATCAATCTTTTCTCTTGCTCTTTCTCCCTCATTCTCTCTCTTTTAGCTCTTATTTCTTTTTATTAATCTTTTCTCTTGCTCTTTCTCCCTCATTCTCTCTCTTTTAGCTCTTATTTCTTTTTATTAATCTTTTCTCTTGCTCTTTCTACCTCATTCTCTCTCTCTCTTTCTGGGCCTCATGTGTTCCTCTCTCCTCATTCCATCTCCGGTGTCAGATGAACACACAAGGTGTCTGAGGTCTAAAACCAGAGTCTGTTCTGTCCTGACAGATCCATACAGACGGCACCGCTTGGATTGTTCTAGAACTAGTCGGCTTGGTTTCCACTCTGGAACGTTCCACAAGGAGTGGTGATGTGTGTAGGACGAGCTCCCTCCATACCGAGCAATGCTCAAGAGGATCAACGCAGAGCGTACACAGATAGTTGATGTAGTTTATGTTGAAATATCGGGGGGGGGAAAAACAGTATTTTGGGACAGTTACCGAAGAATCTGTTAAAATATATGAATTTTATGGACGTCTGCATCCTCTCCTTGCTCAAAGGTACATTCCAGGTTATAAATTTCTCTTGGTACAGTATAGCAGCGTCCAGACAGACGCTGTGATTGGTGGCAGGCCTTTTGTTCGTGTTTGAGTGATGAGGGTAGTTTCAGCCTGTGTGGTAATTGCGTTTCCTGTGACTGAGATTAATGTGTGTTCTAGGGAGCGTGATGGTGGACCGCAGCGTTGGGAGTTCAGATGAGGGGTCATCTCCAATCCCTGTTCCCCGGGGTTGACTTAAGGTAGGACTGTGTGTGTGTGTGTGTGTGTGTGTGTGTGTGTGTGTGTGTGTGTGTGTGTGTGTGTGTGTGTGTGTGTGTGTGTGTGTGTGTGTGTGTGTGTGTGTGTGTGAGGCCATATAAGGTTGAAAAGCACACGGTTTTAAACAATTTCCTGAGAACTGATAGGTGCTCCTTCACCCTACAAGCCCCGCCCTCCTCTGGTTCTGGCCCAATCCACAGCCACGACAAGGGCCCTTCCTGTGCTGCTGGTACACTGGTGCACAAGGGAGACAAACTCAGTATGAACTGTAACTAGGCAGGACTAAATAATGTACTGGGTTATTTACTGTGAAGGACAAGATCTCACAATGTGCTGTAGTATACTGTATATAACAGCTTTCCAAAGGAGGACTCAGATTGAAGTGGTAAAACTTAGAACCTTTACGGTACTAAAGTTACTGTACGATGTAATGAAAAGATCTCACAATTTAGCCATATCTCATTCTCACAAGCTAAAAAAAAAACTCATAAAAACTCATAAATCGTTCAGCTGTAGAAGACAGAATGAGGTGTTTGGTGAGAAATGGCCCCTGGTAACAGACAGTACTCTACATGATGTAGAGGTATATATGGAGACATTTTTCATCAGAAGAGTTCTCCACCTGTCCTAGGGGTGTTGGACTGTTAACGGACAGCTCACCGAGGAACAAAAAGTTTGCTATTTTAAGAGAGAAGATTCAAGGTTGCGTAACTAGGATACAGATATTTTGTTTTATTTGACAGCTTGCCTTACTCCACAGTTGGGAGAAATGTTGTCCGTTCATTTCTTAATTGTTTCAACGGTATCTAATCAGTTTTATTCACTATGACATAAATGCTGCGGTATATCAACTGATATGACAAAAAATACTTAAAATAATTTTTTTATTTCTTAAATTCAGGTGGTCAAAGGTGTTTATATACCGATTCATAAATAAAATAAAATGTTAAAGCACCATTACACAACAAGCAATAGCCTGAGACACGTCAAATTATTTACATTCTCACAGTTTTATACAAAATGAATCAAAGTGTAAAGCGAAAATACAAAAATTAGAGTATTGAGTGCTTGAACAATGCATTATATCCATAAAAATGAAGGTAAAACAAATAGTGAAAGTCCCTTCAGTACACATGAGTTCAGTTTAACCGACATACAGTACGTGCATTACAACTGTTTATTATGTACAGTGACTGTCATATTCAATACAATTGGTCGTGTCAGTATTTACATGTAAATAGGAGCATCATAATTGGTCAATCAGCACATAATGATTCCAGTGTAGTCGCTGTGGTGAATAACCCTCTGGTTTTAAGGTCTGGTCTGGCAGGTTATCATGTTTCCTCTACTATCTTAGTGATATCCTGTCCAGTCAGCGCTCAGTCTTCAGTAACATTAGTGCTGAATGATAACCAGAGTTATTTTGTGCTGCGTAGCCCATTCGAGGGCTTGCCGATTGCCATTGGCTCCAACGGAAATCCCCCCAGTTCGCCGACACGAGTCTACCTGCTCTTCTGCAATGACAAATCACCGTATTAACAGACACACAGACAGATGACCCTGGGACTTTAGTCAAACTGAAATGCTAAAGCTGGCACGAGGCCCGACCAAATATTTCTCCAGCTCTGCTTCCTTGTTCTAACGTGTCCCTGTTATCCTGCCTGTCCACGTTTTCCTGTGCTCTGGCCTTAGCGATATCGTTTGTGCTGACTCTCCTCAGTCATCGACTAACCTCTACCAGGGATCGCAGGTAATCAATGCCAACACGTCGCTTTTTTCTCTCCATTTATCCAAACCAAACGAACCCGAGGCTGATTTGAACCTGAGGTATTTGCGGTCCGTCACTCTAACCCAGGGGTGGGCAACCCTGGTCTTCCAGAGCCACAGTCCTGGAGGTTTTAGATGTTTCCCTGCTCCAGAACACCCGAATCAAATGAATGGGTCATTATGAGGCTTCAACAAAGCTTTATAATGCCCCATTCATTAGAATCAGGTTTGCTGGAGCAGGGAAACATCTAAAACCTCCAGGACTGTGGCTCTGAAAGACCAGGGTTCCCTGTCCCTGCTCTAACCGCTGACCATAAAAAGCAGGACTCACAGAATGCCTCCCCCCCCCCTGCACGTCTCCCCCCCGTACCTTGCAGTTGGCCTGGGCAGCGCTTAACTGCTTGAGCTGCTGGTTCTTCTCCTCTCTGAGATGATTCTGCTCCAGCAGCAGTGCCTGCACCTGGAAGAGGAGCAAACAGACAACCTGTTAAATCTGAACAGAACAAGGCCCAACCCACCTGCCCATAGAAACTCATTTAAGCCACGAGATGTCCCAAAAAATTAACTGTGGCTCACATGTTCGTCGCCAGTTTCAAATTTATTTGGAGCCATACGTGTACATCTTGAAGTCAAGTGGGTCACTCGAGGTGTGGCAGACAAGACAGGAAAGCAGACAGACAGGAAAGCAGACAGACAGGAAAGCAGACAAGACAGGAAAGCAGACAGACAGGAACAGGACACCCACCTGCTTGTCATGAGCCTGCTGGTTGTCCTGCACACGCCTCCGGCCCTCCTCTAAAGCCAGGCTGTAGTTACTCTGACACTGGGCCAGCTGCACCTTCAGATCGCTGTTCTGCACCTCCAGATGACTGGACTGAAGCTGAATATCAGCCACCTGGACGTTCAACACAACGGGAAATAATCCTTCATCAAGAGTTGAGCATTTAGCCGGTTGTATCCAAAGCAATATGATGGAATGGGGGAGATTTGAACCTCCAAACTCCAGCATCTGCTGGAGCAGATGGAACACATGTATTCATCTTAGATGTTTTCCCACACGTACCTTTTCCCCCACGTTGTCAAGGTACCGCTGGAACTTGTCCTCCACCTCCTTGGAGAGGTTGGTGCAGCTGCTGCGGATCTTCTCCACCTGCTCCTGCTGCTTCTCACAGGTCAGGTGAAAGGTCATGGAGTGAGGGAACAAGGTGTTGATCCTGGACAGGAAGCTGCTGGTCACTGTCTGGATGCCCTCCAGCGACTTGGAGAAGTCCTGCTTGCACTTCTTGGTGTAGGTGGTCAGCTCCGCCTTCAGGTCGACGTTCTCCTTCTTCAAGGCGGCGTTCTCCTGGTGGTGGCCGTTGCGTTCCTTGATGGCGCCGTCTCTCTGGGCGGTGAGGAGCTGGACCGTCTGGGTGAAGTTGGCCTTCAGCAGGCTGAGCAGGGCCACCTGCTGGGCATTCAGAGCCTGCAGGTTCTTCACCTCCGCTGCAGAAGACAACAGAAAGTTGGTCCCCCGAAAAAAGACTCGAAAGCAAACCGGAATACTGTTCTAACTACCCACTTTGGATCCTTGGATTTCTGCTGCACTTTTAATCTGTATTATTTTGTACATCAAGTTGAATTAAAATATATTAAATCTAAATGTAGTGTTAGTTTGACTTTGTATAAATTGTTCCACTTGAAAGTGAAGAATATTGTCTTATATAATTGCATATTGTATTATATCTCTTGAACTGAATAGCTAGAGAATATTTGATTATCTAGTGCACTTATGACTAATCATACTACACTTTAGGATAAATAAATAAAAAGCTTTTGCGAAATGAATACATGAATGTAATGTTATGCAGAGCAGCATTGAATCATGTGTGGTTTGTACCATTCTGAGTGGTGACGGGGGGTCGCTGGACAGGAGGCGTAGCACACTGTGTGGGGGTTTGTCGGGTCATCGCTAGCTTTTTCTCTGCTTCACACTGGCTCTGTGATTAATATAGATACAAAAGGTCATCATTTTAAACCTTTGAAGGCCTTTTATATGTTGTTACAAGCTGCAGAAAAAAAAAAAAAACAGTTATAAAGAATTACTAAAACTTTACTTCCTTCATCTAAAACTTGATCTCATTATCCCACCTATTTTTGGGCAAAAAGCTTTTAATTCAACTTTATTATTGCTCATTAAGACTTGCCAATGTCAGTGTGTTAATACAACAAAGTATCATGGCAGGACTTCTCTTGTCTGCTTGTTACTAAAACACATCAAATCCCTTCAGAACCTCCCCAAGGTCATCCCCAGTCCGGCATACTCACGAATTTCAGTTGCAAGCCCTTGGTGGTGGCCGCTGTGGCGTTGGCTGCTGTCTTTAACTTGAGCACTTCCTTCTCCAGGCCTGCCTTCTCGCCCGTGCGGGCGGCCAGAGCGCCGCTCAGCTCGTCCTTCTCCTTCCTCAGCTGGATATTGTTCACGCTCAGCTTGTTGAAGCTCAGCTCCAGCTCCTTCACCTGCTTCTCCTCCGCAGACTTCTCCGGCTGCCCGTAAACCAGGAAGAGCACCAGGCTGACGATGATGAGCGACTGGATCAGGGAGGAGAAGAAGAAGACGATCCTCATGTAGTAGCCGCAGCTCTTTCCCTTGGGTTTGTGGATGTCCCTGGCCTCCAGACCGAACTTGGCCCGGGAGTAGCTGGTGTTGTACATCTCAGGATGGGGAGTGCCTCAGTGCAGGAGAGGGAGGGGTGACTGAAGAAGATGACCGAACCGCAGATTGAATCCTGAATTTTCTTCCTGAAAAGAGTCTCAGTCGGTCGGGGTCCTGTGGTCCGTGCTTCAGGGGGGATGGCTGAGGACAAGCTGATGGAGCGCGTGGATGTAAACACTAACCTTGAGGCGTGCAGGAGGCAGTGTGTTTATAAACGCTGAGGCACACTTCCTATGGGGCACCTCCTTCCTGTTAAAGCCCCCACAGCTTCTCCAGCCCCCCCCCCCATCGCCCCCTGTCCTTTGGCTCCTCCAGCCCTCTTACCCCCCCCCCCCTCCCCCCTCCAGTACCCTCCCACCCCCTGGCCTGTCCGCCCCAACAGTATCCCTCCCAAGCCCCCCTGGCTCCTCCAGCCTCTCTTGCCAGCCCCCTTCACCACCCCCTCTCCAGCATCCTCCCAGCCTGGCTAGCCCCTGCTCCAGCCTGCTCCTGAGGTTATCATAACTTCACCCTGTGGTCATTAAGGACTTCTGTCATTACATTCATATTGGCAGCATTCCTCAAAGTGCTGCCAGAGAAGAGTATTGTTGTACACTGTACTGAGGACAGGTGTGAAAGTGTTGGCCAACTGGACATATGGGACCATAAAAAGAATGCAAATATACAATTATTATTTTCTATTATTAAGGAAATAAACTTGGCTAAATTAGGCAAGTTTATCTACAGCTCCAGTTCTATAGGTTTCCATCCTACAATTGTCCCAGTCCAATAGAGCAAGGTAAAGTTTTGCACCTGTGTTCCATGAATGAAAACACTTTAATGAAACTCACCGGAAATAAGGGCGCGCAAATTCCTGATCACATTCCACGCCAGCCAGCGGATGAACAATGCTGTTCGGGACTCACATCCTCAAAACACGCGGAAAGGAGCCATCAGCGTGAAGAGCAGACGAGCCACAACAATGGAGACCTGTCATCCTTTCTCGGATGAGGGAATAACAAATATTCCCCACAGCACAGAAGGCGTCGGGGCAACGTTTGATCCCCGCACGCAGTCGTTCGCGTTGATGACGTTGGAAGCCTCGTAGATCGTCCGGGAGGGGTGTGAGAGGGGAAGAGTCTTAACCCAGCCAGGGATTTTCCTCCCCACCATTGTGTTCCTGCCAACCTGTCCTCAGCGGAAAAGCCTAATTTATGGAGGCGTTTTTAAAAAGTGACAGAAAATGAGTCAGGAGTTGTGACAGGGCTCGGATAAAAACAGGAAACTCACACGTTGAGGGACAAACACGCCTGTTATGATGCCAAGTAAAAGATGCATGGTTTAACAGTTCAGTTGTGACAAAGTTTGCATCCAAGGAGTTGGATGTTCTTATGAAAGATGACACATTTGCAGTCCCAGAGGACATACTAAAGGGATGATTCTGAGTCACATGAACATGAATGAATCAACACTGTTAAATCACAAACTTGCTACTGACTCAGTTCCTCAGTTGACTCAGTTAAAGCATTTGACTGCCCATCAAAACGTCACAAGATGCTTATCATACGCTGTGTTGTTTTGGATTAAAACCCCTGCTAAATCATTACATTATTAGAAATCACAAGTGCTGTGATCCTAAAGCTTTGAACCTCGGCCGAAAATTCATTGAACAAGTCATTAGAAAAATGTGTCCAGTTGCAAACTGACTAGTGCGCTATGGGGACAGCTGTGCCTCTAAAGGACTGTAAGACTTACACTGCCATCTGCTGGTGGGTACCTGCAAGCACAAAGGAGACCACAACAGTGTTTTGAGACTAAACAGAAATTTAATGAACAGACCCAAGATGGAACTGCCTCGTCAATTAATCCCACTTCAAGCGCTGATTTTTTTAAATGATTAAACCCCCTCTGTGATTACCGTCAAAGTATCAGTTCAACCTCCACCAAATGTACATTCTTGAATTATCTCAGTACTAATGAATAAACAACACAATTTATTTAAAAACAACCAATTAAAAAAAAGACTAACAGAAGTCAACCTAACAGAAAAGACAATGTACAATAAACAACTCTGAAGACCCACTTTAGAGTGTTGGCTTACAATTGATCACAGTTTACATTGAGTGGAAATGTTCAGCTAAGCTTTGAAATCCAACTTCAAATTAGCCTGTACAACAATTATACTCTTTAAGTACAGTATAGCTTACATTTCAAATTCTCAAAAAGCCAGCCATGGAAATACATCACACGTGTCAAGATCTCTGCTGGGAGATTTCATTTATTAAGACAGGAAGCACAGCCGCTTGGGTTTCAAACAGATGGGGCATCTCATCGTCATTCCCTTATCAGCTTCACTTTGCCAGAATTCTCCAGTCCAGCGCTCCAGACAAGCTGGCAGACAAGCTCCAAGCTCGGGCCATCTTCATCTTTCATAACGTCAATCAGGAAAGCGATGGTCTGCCTGGAATTGCACTCAGATAAGCCAGCACCAGGCTGGGACCCAGGACAACACCCACCACCCCTCCCGACCCCAATCTCCAAGCCCCGCTATGTGGCTCTCTGGCTGGGTAGCCAGGGTTAGACAGTGGCCTCTATGTCCTGGGGGTCATCTCCTTCCAGCAGGCTGTAGGACGCGTGGCTCTGGAAGGGCCGCTGTAAGGGATGGGACAGCAGCTTGGCCATGCAGTTGTGGAGCTCAATGGCCGGTCCGCTCAGAGACACCTCAAAGCGGTAGCACATGCCCTTGGAGTCCAGGTTACAGAAGGATGTGTAGACGTCCTGGAGAGGGGGAGAGAGGAAAAAAAGAGAGCACGAGAGAAAGACTTGTGTGAGATGTAGGTCTCACCTATTATCACCAGCTCTCCTCCCCCCTCTCCTCCCCCCTCTCCTCCACTCACCCTCCAGCTGCTCTCATCCCCCTGGTCCTCAGCCCCGTTGTGAAGGTACACCACATCAAAGAAGAAGTACGGAGACTGAAGCATTTTCTGTCAGAAGATAAAAAAAACAAAAACAAAAAGTTATCTCTCTCCTCAAGGGAGAGGAAGTATTTCTAGAGCTCTGGTCCAGGTGACAGGCGGAAGGGGGGGTGGAGGCGCGAGGCACGTACGCTGATGGCCTCCGAGGGGTTGAACATCAGCTGTCCGGCGTGCCTGCTGTAGATCAGCAGCGTCCGCACCACGAAGGGAGGGGGGATGGTCTGCACGTCCTCCATCTGAGGGAGCTCAATCTTCTGACGGCTGCAGGCACACAAGCACCCGGTCAGTCCTCCCCGTGGTGCCAACGCACCGCAGACAGTCATTCAAGTCACTTCGTTAATCCTGAAGGAGATTCCTTCTCTGTAGCAACGTGACGGATGATAACGGGTGTGTCTTACTTACATGACGTTGAGGAGATCTTCCAGATCTGGTGCACCACAGTTAAGGGCGTTTAACATCTTTGTGGATTTCACGGTGGAAGGCAAAGACACTCACATCTGGTTATAAACAACTGATTCTTGGTTTTACTCATAGAAATCCTGCGAAAGTCTCGGAAGCGCAAGCTACAAGAGCCAGGCCAGAGGAAGGATACTGAAGGAGTCGCACATGTTGGTGTCCAGATCATACAGACAGCTGCACAACTCCCTGGGGTCAGAGGTGAAGCCTGACAGCTGAAGGACACACACACACATGGCGGAGTGAACACACTAACGACACGAAGGAGACGTTGAGGTCAAAGAAGACTCGGGGCTCTGTTCTCACTCACCCACAGGGCGTCGTCGTTGACAACCACCAGGGCAAACTCGTGGCGTTTGTCAATCTTGTGCTTAGTTCGGACAAACATCTCGATCATCTTCTGAGATATATTCAGAGCGTTGGTTTTTGACCTGGAGATAAAGTACATCAAAATGCATTTAAATGGGGAAAAGGAGAGCATTTCAATAGTCTCCATTGCATTACATTGTATAGCGTAAACACCGAGTGTCAAATGAATAGAACATGAGGAACAATTGAGACACATCCCAAGGTCTCACCCGTTGAACGACTCCAGCTTTGGCAAAGACATCTCTTCAGAAAGATCCAGACAAATGATCTGTCACGATAAAGAGATGATTACTAACAGATTCCCTGTTCGCTGACATTATCCTAGAGGTTAAACAGACTCAGGCTCTTTGACTAAAGCGATAAGGCACTTCAAGCCAGCCACCTGCTGCTGTCCAGTAAACAGAAGGAAAGACCACACACCACTTTCTCGGGACAGTTGACACGAGGGGCTTTGTTGTGGTACTCGGTTGTGGGGGGTATGGAAGGTGTGAGGGGGGGTTGCTGCTGGGCGGGTTTAGGCCTATCCTTGCCAGCAGCAGGGGTTGGAGTGGGCACTGTGGTGTTAGAGGTGGTGGCTGCTGTAGGTAGAGTGGCTGGCACGGAGGTAACAGAAACGGCGGCGGTGGAGGTGGTGGAGATCGGAGTACTGTCGCTGCTGGAGGCCTCCCCCTCGCCCTCCACACGGCTGCCCACTGCCGGCTGAGGGGTGTTGGGGGCGTTGACGCTGCCCAGGCTACCGGTGCTGCTGCGACGGTCCTCCGCCCCCTCCGGGTTGGAGCGAGTCCGGGGTCTCAGCTCGACCAATCGCTCCTCTCCATCCGCTGGACATGGCACCGGGGTTTCCATGGATACAGGGACAGGTTTCTAAGGACAACGTTATGACGTCATATTAATGATCGGAAATAGATGGTGAATATAAATACGGGAGCATTTGGTGATGCCAGCTACCTAAAATTAGAACTACCAGTGCTAAAAATACCACTCACTGATCGTACACTAGTTTAACCATATTTAGCACTAGAGCTAGTTTGCTCTACTAACTAGATCGTAGTGACTATTTTAATGCTACCTACAGTAGCCATTCTAAAGTTAGTGCTAATAATACAAAGCAAACACAATACAAATCATTTAAACGAAGGTTGAAATACGTTGACTTACATTCACACAGACTCACACAGACTCACACAGAGACGTTATGATGTTACGGGCCAACAGAGCACCGGAAGATAAGTTATCGATCGTTAACTCGATCGTTTTTGTATTCTTTTGCTGACCATATAGTGTCTTCCGGGTCGGAAGTATCTATGGAAACAGTTCCGCCGCGGTAAATGTGGGTAATGTAGTCCAGCCTAGTGTAGTCCAGCCTAGTGAGACGTGCATGCCTGTGATATAAAATACAGTAGAAACAGATATTTTTAACGTCTCGTCCTCGGTCCTGTTTTTGTATGCACCATCATTTGGAAGTGTTACATTCCTACAAAGAGAGATACAAGAGATACAAGAGATACAAAGAGAGATACAGGCAGAATGTGTGAGTTCAAGGAGTCAGACAGATAAAGAGAGAGAGAGTGGGAGAGAGAGAGATAGAGGTAGAGAGAGGAGAGCTCAGTTGTACTTCCAGTTGGGCTGGCAGCTCACAGACAGGAGGTTAAAACGGACTGGGAAACTGTTGGAAGTTAGTTGGAAGTAATTACACCAAACAACAAGACAAGCTGTGATTGTACCAGGATGCTGTCTCAATGACAATGAAGGGGTGACAGAGATGAACTGATTCAAGCCGCAAAATACAAAGTCAATGGAGGTAAGTCCCACATCCAGAGGAGGTATATTTAAATGCTTCTCTCCCTTTATGTAATGTGTTTTTTTTAAACCAAATTCCTCTCCAATTAATTGTCTTGAGGGTTATGGTATGTGTATCCATAGGGAAAAATCAAGCTTTTATAAAAACTATTTCCACAGTTGAACTTTGAAAGTTGTTTGTGTGACTTTATCTAAATGCTTCAGTCTTGCACCCTCATCCACTATCGCTCATCCCCCTGTCTGAATTGCCATACGATGCAAACATGGATGCCATTTATACAACATTGCGTTTGTGAAAAAACATCATCTAATCTAATCCTGGATTCTCAGTCTGAATGAGACTCAAAAGGGGGAAAACTATAACCGTGACACGTTGTTTTGGCGTATGCATGTTTTGGCCCTCAAACAGGAAGCGGCTCTCAGGATGTTTCTGTTTCCTGCTTTTCCCTCTCCTCAAAACAATAGCTGTTAACGAGAGCTACCATGACCTCATGTGTGTCAGGGGCTGAACACTACCTATTGTGATTGAAAGTCAATGGAAATGTTTCATCAGAACCCGCCCTTTTTGGGTGGGTCAGCATACAGTCAATTGCATTAACGAGCAAGGAACCATCACTTACCAGGGATGTGTATACACTGGGATTGTGTCTCTTCGGATGGAAGTACTTTGTGTAAAAGTTACTTTGTGTAATAGTGTATACTTTGGGTAAAAGTGTATACTTTGGGTAAAAATGTATAAAAACTCAAACCCCTCCCTCGCTTTTCCTGTTGCTCTGTGAAGGATTCCAACGAGCAGGAGGCTGAATCCGGGCAAGCTGAGACGGGTCTGGTCACCCTGGAGACGGAGACGGGTCTGGTAACCATGGAGATGGAGCCGTCCCAGGCGGAGCTGGCGCAGTGCCAGGCGGAGGTGGGAACTCTGCTCAGCATCATCGCCGAGCTCAACAGGAAGATGGGAGCGCTGGAGGCTCCACGGTAAGAAGGTCCTTAAAGATCTTACAGAAATCTGACACAAGTACCACACTATGATCTTACAAAGATGGACTTATTACAAAGATGGACTTTACAAGTACCTTACAAAGATTTTACAAAGATATACTTATGTTAAAGATGGACTTTGCAAGTACTTTACAAAGATCTTACAAAGATGGCGTCATTACGAAGATGTACTTTACAAATACTTTACGAAGATCGCACATTCTTTCCAAGATCCAGTTTTTTTCTCATAAGAATCTGACAAAACAACCTACTGTACAACGTATTGCTTTGAACAGATAGAACACCCCGCACTTACACCACTCATACCTCATCATACTTAACATGCGTAAACTGTTTTCTGTGTAGTGATTCTGAGGATAGTAAACCAGTGGAACCAGCTGCTCCTCTGGCTCCGGTCCACCCGCCCAGGCTCTCCTCCCACTGTGCCCCAGCAAGGAGAGGTTGGCTTGGCCTTCCTGGCATCAGATCAGCACTCTAAACTCTCAGCCTTTCATTTACGCAAACTGTGCTTTGTGGTATCAGGATCTTTTCTGGGATTATATAATGCAACCGCAAAAACATAGTTTGTATATAAAAAAAAACAACAGACACTTTTATTTTCTCTCTCATATTCGCTTCACAATTCCCAGAAACACTTTCAGAAACAATAGAATCAAAACCACATCATGTATTTTTCCATAGTCACCAAAAACAGTTGACTAAGCAACTCTGAGCAATCATCCTTCGTTCAAGTAACCAACATTGTGCGTAGTTGTAATGCTGCCGTTGTCTCCTAGAGGGCGGTGGTGAGGTTTGGTGTGAGCTCCAGGAGGTCCTGTCAGCCCTGGAGGAATCCGTCAGCAGCAGGAAGACCTGGACCAACCCGCACACGGCCTTGGACCGGGACAAACAGACGGAGCACCTTGCTGCAGCCAGAGAGAGCTGGGCCCTAGTCACTCAAGTAAGGGGACTTCGGACGGAACGCAGCCATGCAACACAGTGATAATGTCTCAAGTACGCCGTGATACAAAGGGATGTACAGTAAAGTACATTACACAGTAGAGCTTTTTTGTCTGCAGTTCTAAACTGAATTCTAAACTCAGTTCTAAAAGTATTTATAGTTTAATACTTAGTACGCAAAGTATTCTAAACTCTCCATTTGGAAGCTTTGATGATGCGTGGTTGAACTCAACTTCCAGTCGTCATTCCTGTTGACTACATCCATGCTCATAGTGAGGTCGATAAGTATTCGATCACCCTGTGATTTTGCAGGTTCTCCCACTTAGAAAACATGGATGGGGTCTAAAAGTAGCAGTTTATTTACTTCAATGCCCAGATTTGCCTCGTGTGATTCCCCCGTCCGCAAACGACCAAACGAAATGTGTGGTGTTGAACCCCGCCAGGTGCTGGAGGACATGGAGAGAGAGTTTGGTATCTCGTATCCGTCGGAGCTGCCCGCCGAGGAGCTCAAGGAGTACCGCCGGGAAGTCCTGGCGCTGCACCAGAGCAACCGCGACCTCCGGAGCACCCTCCAGGATCGGCAGGAGGAGCTGGAGACGACCAGGGTCTCTCTGGCTGACGTGGAGGAGGAGAAGAACAAGCTACAGGAGTGGGTTAGTGCATCTGACTCCTTATTGGTTGAAATTAGTTAAGTTTGCGTGGTGTTTATGGGTTTTGTAGTTTTGCGTGATGTACTTTTGTAGTTTTTCCCCCCTATGTCACAGATGCCCATGGATTAGAGTTCGGACTGTACGTTCATTCATCAATCTAGCCATGAGTCCAGCATCTTCCCTCTGTTCCAGCTGCAGGGTCTCCTAAAAACCTGGTGGTCTACAGGCAGCACCTCCCCTCCCAGCAGCCCCTCCGACAGCTCTAGTGGCGGGGCGCTGAGCCCCGGTTGGGCCTCCCCTCCCTTCCCCGGCTCTCCTCTGTTCTCCAGGAGACCCTCCAGGACCTTCTCCGCCCTTTCCACCGGAGGGGACTGTTCCCCGTCTGCCTCTCCCCGTCTAGCTAGGGCCTCCCTGGGCAGCCCCAGCCCAGTTACAACCCTGGAAGGTGAGCGAGAAAGAATGCAGAGGTAAGAACAACTTTAAAGAAGATCAAAGAAGATTGCCGTTCTCCATCTGAACATCTATACGAGTGGGAACCACCTTGCGGTTTGGGAACCGTCCTCAGCCGGGTTCTCCGCTTCCCCAGGTGCATCGACAGGCTGAAGGCCAGGAACGAGCGTCTGAGCGCGGCGCTGGAGCGGAGGAAGGGGGAGTCGGAGCAGATCAGCATGACTCTCAGCAGACACGAGGCGGACCACACCGCCCTGCAGATGGCTGTCAGATACTGGTGCACACCCTGGCGCACACACACACACACACACACACAAACACACACACCCCAAACACAGAGACGAGCATAAACACGTCCACGCTGCACATAATGTACACCCAAACGCACACCGGTACTTTTCTTTTTTTAAACCGCACTTACCTTTCCATTTCACCACAGCGTTCTGAGTTAAGTATGTAACGGATGTCGTCTGCGGGCTCTTGTGATTGACAGTGAGGAGTGCGAAGAGGTTTATGGTGACTTACTAGCACTCTACCAGGCAAAGAAACAGCAGCGCATTCCACACTGGAGAGAAACAGCAGGTGCTCCACTTAACACTCCTCACTCACTCACACACACACACGCATACACACGTGCGCACACTCACACACAAATTCACCCGTCTTTTATGCTTCCCAGAGACAGTCGTGGGCAGAGATCTACCCGGGAGTCCCAGAATACAGTTGAGGAGGACTGAGGAGATGTCAACCTCATTCTCGACACCAGGGGGAGCTGTGGAGCGACGCACGCATACGCAGGCCAGCTTGAGGTCAGCTATTAGACCAGGGCTTCTCAACCCTGGTCCTCAGGGCCCATAGTCCTGCATGTTTTCGATGTTTCCCTGCTCCAACACACCTGATTCAAATGAATGAGTCACTATGAAGCTCAGCAGAAGGTTGATAATGACAATTCATTTGAATCAGGTGTGTTGGAAGGGGTAAACATCTAAAACATGCAGGACAGTGGGCCTTGAGGACCAGGATTGAGAACCACTGGTTTAGACCTACGAAGATACATGAACAACATAAACTAAATATTCTCAACTTTCAACTGCACCCTTTGGTAGAATCCTATCCAAATGTGTGTGTTTGAACTTTCCACACTTCCTGGACAGGTTGCCTGAGCTACAGGAGCGCGAGGCGTCTCTCCGCGAGCAGATCAGGAAGTTGAAGCAGGACAGGGCTGCGCTGTGCGTCCCCAAACCGGGCCCCGGGGGTGAGGGCCAGCTCAGCCCAGATACAGGCACCCTGGCTGGAGCAAGGGGCAAGGGCCCCAAGCCTGGAGAACCCACTCCCAATGCCAGCAGAGAGAAGGCCGCTCTGCTCTATGAGCTGGTCACTGTTAGGGTGCGTTTCTTTCCAACCACTCGTCTAAAATATGTCCCGGTTTTGCCCATACGCATTTTACTGTGTTCGCCGTACAGTAAGTGGGGGGGGGGGGGTTTGAACCGGAAACTTCTTCATCTGTTGTCAAAGTCTCTAACCGCTGAGGTGTTCCACATTATGGCTCCCCAGGAGGAGATGTCGGAGCTGAGAGGCTTAATCTGTCTCAGGGAGAAGGAGCGCAGGTGTCTGGACTGGAGCCTGATGGCCCAGAAGGCCCAGGATGCCGCTGGGGAACTGGTGGCCCAGAGCCTAAAGGAAGAGCTGGAGGAAAGGAGGGCAGACAGACAGGTAGGCTGGCTAACATGCAGTACTATAGGCAGACAGACAGGTAGGCTGGCTAACATGCAGTACTATAGGTAGACAGACAGGTAGGCGGACTAACATGCAGTACTATAGGCAGAGAGACAGGTAGGCTGTACATGCAGTACTATAGGCAGACAGACAGGTAGGCGGACTAACATGCAGTACTATAGGCAGACAGACAGGTAGGCTTACTAACATGCAATACTATAGGCAGACAGACAGGTAGGCGGACTAACATGCAGTACTATAGGCAGAGAGACAGGTAGGCTGTACATGCAGTACTATAGGCAGACAGACAGGTAGGCTTACTAACATGCAGTACTATAGGCAGACAGACAGGTAGGTTGTACATGCAGTACTATAGGCAGACAGACAGGTAGGCTTACTAACATGCAGTACTATAGGCAGAGAGACAGGTAGGCTTACTAACATGCACTACTATAGGCAGAGAGACAGGTAGGCTGACTAACATGCAGTACTATAGGCAGACAGACAGGTAGGCTGTACATGCAGTACTATAGGCAGAGAGACAGGTAGGCTTACTAACATGCAGTACTATAGGCAGAGAGACAGGTAGGCTTACTAACATGCAGTACTATAGGCAGAGAGACAGGTAGGCTTACTAACATGCACTACTATAGGCAGACAGACAGGTAGGCTGTACATGCAGTACTATAGGCAGACAGACAGGTAGGCTTACCAACATGCAGTACTATAGGCAGAGAGACAGGTAGGCTTACTAACATGCAGTACTATAGGCAGACAGACAGGTAGGCTGTACATGCAGTACTATAGGCAGAGAGACAGGTAGGCTTACTAACATGCAGTACTATAGGCAGACAGACAGGTAGGCTTACTAACATGCAGTACTATAGGCAGACAGACAGGTAGGCTGACTAAACACAGTAAAATAGGCAGACAGACAGGTAGGCTGACTAACATGCAGTACTATAGGCAGACAGACAGGTAGGCTTACTAACATGCAGTACTATAGGCAGACAGACAGGTAGGCTTACTAACATGCAGTACTATAGGCAGAGAGCCAGGTAGGCTGTACATGCAGTACTATAGGCAGACAGACAGGTAGGCTTACTAACATGCAGTACTATAGGCAGACAGACAGGTAGGCTTACTAACATGCAGTACTATAGGCAGAGAGACAGGTAGGCTTACTAACATGCAGTACTATAGGCAGACAGACAGGTAGGCTGACTAAACACAGTCAAATAGGCAGACAGACAGGTAGGCTTACTAACATGCAGTACTATAGGCAGACAGACAGGTAGGCTGACTAAACACAGTCAAATAGGCAGACAGACAGGTAGGCTGACTAAACACAGTCAAATAGGCAGACAGATGGGCAGATAAGTGCTAGCTTTCTAGAGCCTGTAGTGAATATATGTGTGCACATGCGTTTCAGAGATGTTCTGATGCTAGGCTGGCCAGCGAAGAGGAGGCGTGTCCTGGGAACAGCATCATGCTAAGAGAGCTTCAGGCTGTGCTGCACAGGTACAACAGCAGGCACAGCACGCTAACAACACGCTAACAACACGCTCCTTACGGTCTAAGGCAACATGTAGGCGTCCAGAAATGAAGCATTGAATTTCCTGATACTCGGAATGGACAATAGCATTCTGTTCTATTTGTTTGGTGTTCTGTTCTTTTCTGCAGTTGGGTTCTGTTGCTCCTGTTGATCAGTGTTCTTAGATATGGCGAGTAGAAGACATGGCCGCGCTAATTGCTTCAGTTTGAAAGGTCACGCTCTTCATGTACCTAGCGTAGGCTGCACAGGGAGGAAAAGCAGAGAGAGCAAGAGATTGTTCACGTTTGTCCGTCTATCAGGGCCATTCATCCCATAATAACCACCTCAACAGCCAGCCCTGCCCTCCTTGCAGGCATCTGTTGCCTGGCTGTGGCCCTGTTGCTTAGGAACACTATCACGGCGAATGCAGAGCCGGATGGTAAATTGGCTCCGGTTCTCCATGGTGGGTGAATACTGCTGCGGGGGTGGGCGAGGGGGAGGGAGGGAGGGCGGGGGAGGTAGTAGGTCATCATGGAGGCTCATTGAGGCCTGAGATGGGTTGCTCTTTCACAATGAGTCTTTTTTCCGTGCCTCTTCACATCGGCCCTGAATGTGTCGACCTGGAGGGAGGTGATTACTGGCGGCGTGGCTGGGGGTGTGCTCTAATGACTGAGGCAGTGAAGGAGACCCATTCACCCGTGTTTGAAGGGAGATCTCGCCCCTGGTAGGGGCGAAAGGCTTTCCGTCGTCTGCTAGGACGGAACCGAAAAAATGGCCGCTTTGCCGTATTAGCGAAACGGGGAACCCTGTTTGGGGGTCTATCTGTGTTCGGGGTCTATCACGTTGCTATGCTCACTGACTGATGCTCTTTGGAAAAGCTCTCTCTTGTAAGTCGCTTTGGATGAAAGCGTCTGCTAAATGAATACATGTCAATGTAAATGTTTGCCGCGCGGGAGGTATGAAAAGGTTCGATCTTCCTCAGGGAGCGGCTTCTGAAGAGGAGGGTGTCGGCCCTCAGGGGCTCCCTGGACTCGGCCCTGTCGGAGAGCGCCTCCCACAGGAGAGACGGCGAAGAGCAGAGGGCTCGCCTCGCCCAAGCTCACAGGTACCAAAGCGCCCCTCGCAATCGCGCATTGGCTGTCTGTATTCAGACATGCATACATATGTTCTTACGAGGGCTTAGAAGAGAAGACGAGACTGCAATCTGGCTGATCAGATGCTTCAGAATCTGTTTTAATCGCTATGTAAGGTATACAAACACAGAATTTACATTGGCAGGGAAGAGCAACATAGTACATATATGTAACATGATAAGAACAGAATAGAATACAGTAAAAATACAATAGAAATATGGTGTAAAAATGTAAGGGGGTATGTACACGGGGGGGGGGGGGGTTCTTTAAGGTGTCAAAAGGGGTTTTGAGGTGTTGTTTGCTTGTGCAGTGGGATTCTGGATGCGGGTGTGGGGGGTGTGGGGGGTGTTGGTGTTGTGGCAATGTCATGCTGAGTCCTTGGCCCTAAAGCGAAACGCCTTTTGTGGTGTTTTTGCAGCAAAGCCACCGGAACGTACCGGAACGCTCGCAGAAAGTACCGGGAGCAGCTGTGGCGTCTGGAGCGCCAGGTGACGGCGATGTCGGAGCGTCACGTGACCCAGATCGGCGCCTTGAGGGCTACGCTGGAAGCGCTTGAGTGGAAGAGGGAGGAGACCGTTCTGTGAGAGCAGCCCTGCTGGAACCCGCCCCCCCACAGCCCCGGATTCCTTCCCGTCTTCGAACCCTGCAGCCCCCGGAACCTTCTACAATCCTACTGCCTCACTGTGTTTAGAACCAAGAGCTGAATCTCAAGTCCTTTACTAGATCCACTCGCCAAGGACCATGTAGTCAAACTCGTGCCATCTAGGGCTTTGAGGGTGCAGGTTTTCCCCTTCAACCAAGCACAAAACTGTGTTCGGGGTCTATCACGTTGCTATGCTCAATGACTGATGCTCTTTGTAAAAGCTCTCTCTTGTAAGTCGCTTTGGATAAAAGCGTCTGCTAAATGAATACATGTAAATGTAACAAAACCAGCTGATTTCACTAAGCACAGAAGCTCAATACTGAAATCAGTAGTGCTTTCTTGACCCGAAAACCTGCACCCTCTTGGCCCTGGCGACGATGTGGAATGTCCATTTCCGACTCCCTCTCGTGGGGAGAAAGACGTTCGACGTTCCGTCGTTTGTACTGGAAGCGGAGATTATGAAGGACAGATGACCCGGAGATCACATGACCTCCCTTCCACACAAAAGAAGAGAGCGAGCGAGAGAGAGAGAGAGAGAGAGAGAGAGAGAGAGAGACAAAATAGCCACCTCCCTCATTTGTCTTCATCATGTCTTTCACAACTGCTTCTAACTCTTTGTAACCATCGCTAACCCCCCACCCTGCTCTCTCATTCTCTCTCTCTCTCTCTCTCTCTCTCTCTCTCTCTCGTTCCCTCTATCACTCTTCCTCCTCCTGTCCCAGCTCTAACTGCCCAGCTGCAGCAGGGACCAGCGGTCAAGGGGTTAAGGCAAAGGTTGGGTGTCACAGCCCCAGGGGTCAGGCAGGACCATGGCTGTTGTGGAAGCCAGTGAATGGAGGGTTCATGGGGGGCCAGGCGAGGTGACGAGGCCCCTGTCACCCTGACTCCTGCCTGGGCGCGGGGGTCAGCGGGGGGAGGGTCTACTCACCCTGAACCCTCCACCCCTACCCTCCTCTCCCCCCCCTCTCTCTCTCTCTCCAGCTCTGTGTGTCCCTCGCCCTCTCTCCTCTGTTATTCCCACTCTTCTCCAACCCTCCCCCCCCACCCCCCCCTTTCATCTTTCTCTCATTAAGACCGTGGCGATAAAAGCCAGAGGATGCAATTATCCTGATGTTTCTCCCCAGGCTGGGGCTCTCCTCGGCCGGGCTCTTGACTGTAGGGGCAGCCCCCCCCTCGGTGAGCCCTGGAGCAGAGCTGCCTGAGCGTCTGAGAACCTGTCTCTGGGACGCGGAGGAGGCGATAGCGTTGTAATGGCTGTTAGCCGTCTTTTGCGGAGAAGCCCTCAGGTTGCTGATGTTCACGGTAGATTGGGGCCTCGTTTCCTTCTCCCGAGGAGCGAGTCGCTGTTGAACCGTGACATATCTCCGGTAATGGATTCCTAGCCATTGTGAGTAACGCTGGGGGAATATCGTGTAATATTGTTGTTTCAGAGTGCATTTGTTGAATAAGTACCCACCTCCCCCTTTCTAATGTCTTACGCACGATATCAAGACGCAACAAGGGAATTGGTCATGGAAAATGATGAACATTAACCTATCTAGCCTCTGAACCCTTGTTGAAGACTTCTAACAGTCGGATAAAGAGCTGTGGTGTATCTAATCACACCCTTGTAATTCTGCAGTTCTTCTGTAGTAGGATTAAGAATAGAGGGGGGGGGGGGAGGGGGGGAGGGGGGTGCCTGGGAAAAATACCCAAGCCATTACTAGACAATGACTTAGGCTGTCAATCAGTCAGTGGGGGATGGACTGTTGAAATCCCCCCCTAAACCACAAACACACACACACACACAAGGACAATCAGGCGCACACATACTCACAACCACGTCCACACACACACGCACAACCAGAGAGAAGGGCAGTGACCCGCAGGGTTAAGGTCACCTCATTTACTCTGTGCGTCCATTTCTCATTCGAATAAGATGTCCTGGTTGGTTGTATAAAGAGATCACAAGCTACACTCTCCTCTTGTTTTCCTCTCTGGCCTGACCTCGCCTCCTCTCTTCCTACCCCTCTCTCTCCCTCCCTCCCTCTCTCTCTCTCTCTCTCTCTCTCTCTCTCTCTCTCTCTCTCTGTCTCCCCCTCTCGCTCTTTCTCTCTTCCTCTCTCTCTCCCTCTCTCTTTTCTGTCATCTCGCCTCTCTCTCCGTGTTCCTCTCATTCTCCTCTCCATCTCTCTCTCCTTCTCTCTTTTCTTCCCTCCCTGCCCCCTCCCTCTCCCTCTCTGATCCTCTCGCTCCCCCCCCCCCCCCTCTATGAGAGAGCATGACGGACACCATCTCCTGATCGTTCTGACCCCTCCCCTGCCTGCTCCGGGGGTGGGCCGGGGGTGAGGTCATCCCAGCCAGAAGGGGGGGGGGGGGGGGGGGGGGGGGGGGGTCAGAGAGGGACTCGATTGACGTGGTAGAGCAGGAGCCGTGACCTCAATCGCACCTCACTATCACATCCACTTTGTAATGTTGTCCGCTCACTTAATGACACTAAACGAACTCCTGCCAGACAAATCCCATCATCCGAGAGGCAGATAAGGCCAACAGCCGCCCTCTGTTCAGCTACCGGAAACTTCCGAGTGCCGCTACATTCAATGATCACATCAAACGAGATACTTTGGATGGAGGGGATGTCGACACCAAAGTCAGGCTTTTTGATAATGCTGGGCACGGATTCTGTGGTGTGCCTAGACTAACTATCACATTTCCTTTCCATTTAGTCATTCAGCAGACGCTCTTATCCAGAGAGACGTCCCCCCCCCCCCCCCACTCAGGCAAGTAGGGTGAAGTGCCTTGCCCCCAAGGACGCAACGTCACGTTGGCACAGCCGGGGTTCAAACCAGGTACCCAACTCCCTAACCGCTCAGCCACCTGACTCCCAACCAGATCACGTCGGCTGTACGATAATAGTACGTGGCGAATAACGACCTAATGATGTATTTAAAATGGACAGCTTGTTGCAGGGGATTATGGGACAGAGGTGTTTAGAAGTAGAGGTGCGCAACAAGGGGGAAGGGCCTTCCTTATCCAGTTAGAGAGGAACCTCGAAATCTTCATTGAGCTCATTAGAGGAATATTCTGTCTACTTGATAATCTTGAGCGACCTTCACGCAGTCCCCCTTGCTTGTACTGTTACAACTGAAGAACAGATTGCAGACTCTGATTTAAAGGAGATTGGAGATTGGCACGGGAATGAAATTGTTGCGGCTGTGCCTGGTATTATGCTAATGCCCTGTCTGATACTTATAGTCACAGAGTAGGTCATGATCAACCGACGGCCTGCTTTTATGTTTTAGCATCCATCTGATGCTACCTTGCGTCCCTAAAAGTGAGATGTTGACCCGTTTAAATGTACAGGTGTATCATATGAGTTTCTAAACTAAAGATCGGATTCAATGTTGCCTGCTGCATCTTTTTTTTTCGTACCGTAAATAACGTTTGCGACTGTTTTTCACGCGCTGTGATTTGAACCATTAAAAACGAGGATCTTACCCTGCGAGGAAAAACATTGATAAAAAAAATCTCAAACATGTTTCTATTCGGACAGCACAAGAGCAAAAGCAGAACTGGGCTGTGATATCACCTTCCACCGAAACAATGGCTTATCGTTCCAACAAGATACGAGCAATGTCATTTAAATAACAAACAAACGGGACATTTCCCACCATCTAAAGCAGGTCTAAGGGGCCGAGGGGTTGAGGGGGGGGGGGTGTACATTGTCTCAGGGGGGTAAATATTGATTGGACACCGTGTGTTGCTGGGGAGTTCTACCAGCAGATGGTTTTTCTTTTGGCAGTTTTCACCGCCGTGTTTATTTTATGTTGCTTCGTCATTCACCTCGGGGTCAAAGGCCCCCGGGCGAAGCGAAGCGAGGGAGGGAGGGAGGGAGGGAGGGAGGGAGGGAGGGAGGGAGGAGAGGAGAGGGACGGCGGTACGACTTCTCTGGGGCAAAGGGCAACGGAGGCTAATGAGGAAGGTGCTAGAAGTCATGCGCTTCTTCCTCGTTTTGCTCTCCGGGAAAGGTCCGTCGCACGGTTAAAATGTAAACCCGTCTGGTGAATTCCTGCGCGGGCGCCAGCGCAGCCCCGTCTGTTTTGAAGGGGGTTTGAACAGAGGAAATGTTAGAATGATGGTTCCCCCTCATGGTGTGCTACTTGTTAACTAAAGTTATTTACTGAGGGAACAGTCGAGATTAACATTCTGTTCCGTTGGTTGGGATTAAGCAAGTACGTGTGGACCCTAATTGTCTCCTAATAAGATGACCACTGTAGCTTTCGGCAATTATATGGTGTGTGTGTGTGTTCACTGTAACCTTTACAGCAATTGGTTTATCAGGCAGAGAACCTTTCTTGAGCTTTTTTTGGGGGGGGGGGGGAAAGCTTTTCACACACATGGTGTGTTTCAACGACACGAGCTTCAGGGATGGTTGAGAAAGCACAGGCAGGTTAGGTTGCCTTTCACACAGGGAACAGCTGCATTCCTGACCCCGCAGTTCAAAGAGCAAAGGACACACACACGCGCGAGCACACACACACACGCACGCAGTGCACTACACTCGTTCCTCACAAAGACAACAGTTGGAAACACGTACTCAACACACACTTCTCCCGCACACCCTCCCTAATGCTCCTGGGAAGGCAAGGAAAAACAAACAGAGTCTTTGAAAGAGGTCATCGGATTCTCATTTCCAACACAAGGCAGTCCTAACATTTAACTAACTCACGTGGTTACGGGTCAGGTTCTAAGATTAAATTCATCCAGTGAATTAGTCTTATTCTATTCTACATTTTGTAGAGATTTATTTGCAGACCTGTGTTGTTTGACCTTTGAATTTATACAATAATATTTTTTGGGGGGAGGCTATCAAGTAATCCCTAGCTATCAAGTAAAACATACTCATTCATTGTGCTTAACCCGCTTTGGCCTATGATAACCTTCCTGACGAAACAAAATGGCTGCCCCTTAGTTCCATGAGGTCAGCTGTGTGGACATGTCATTCGCAGGCCACAAGGACAAAATATAGTCTGTGTAACATCTGACTCCTGCCAACAGCGGCCAGAAGCCCTCAACCCCAAGAGCCACCCGACCCAGTGTTTTCCAGAGGAACCCTATGAGTCATGTGATGGGCACAAGTACAGAAGCATTATGTTCTTCAGAGAAGGAGCTTTGCTGCAGACATGGGTGAGCTGGCAGCTGTGAATACAGCCTCTGTTCCTCTCTCTTCCTACCCCGGCTGTTATCCGACCCCCTCGGCTGCAAGGCTCGCTTGTTTATTCAGTTCTTCTCCTTGCAATCCTTCACATGACAATGCGGTCGGCATGGCGAAAGCCTCTTCTCAATGCTTGAGAAGAGACAGGGGTCTGAAGGCAGGAATTATGGGATGGAAAGGGCGGCAACGTGGGAGTACGTTGCAGCTAAACACAACCTGTGCACGCTACACCGAGAACCCTGTTCAAGAGGACCAAGGACACTTGGAAAATACACGTAGAACAAATCGACGAGGCGAGAGAGAGAGAGAGACGAGTCGACGACACGCGGGCGAAAGACACACGAACGCACACTTTAACCTTTAGAGAAGTTACTTGACCGAACCCCCTTCCTGTTATTATTGGGTCAACAAAGTCACAGGAAGCTCTTTGGATTAGAGGGAACATGAAACTGCGGTAGAAAGCCCTGCCGTGCGCCCGGTGTGTTGCCCAGTGCGCCTCCCTTTGTGTCCTGGGACTGTTGGGGTTAACTTCCCTGTGCTTGGAGGCTAGCCTGGGGTCAGGGCTTAAAAAGGGGGGGTGGGGGGGGGGGGGGGGGGGGCAGGCAGGCAGCAGTAGCATTCTTTGTGTGTGTGTGTTCGTGCGTATGTGTGTGTGCTTGTGTGTGTGTGCGCGCCTGCGTGTGTGTGCCTGTGTGTGTGTGCGCCTGTGCGTGTGTGTGCCTGTGTGTGTGTGCGCCTGTGCGTGTGTGTGCCTGTGTGTGTGTGCGCCTGTGCGTGTGTGTGCCTGTGTGTGTGTGCTACTCCGCAGCCCACTCCCTGCTCTTTGACTCCAATTGCCTTATAAGGCAGCGAGTGTCATGGCAACCAGAGGGCTTGAATAGCAGTGTCAAATCCCTGAGCACACACACACGCTCTCTCTCTCTCTCTCTCTCTCTCTCTTTCTCTCTCTCTCTCTCTCTCTCTCTCTCCTACTCACTGGTCTAAAGGAGGGAGGGACAGAGGGAGGGAGAAGCAGAGAGAAGCGAAGGAGAGCAGAAGAGCTTCTCTTCAGGCGTCTTCTGCACCACAGCGCCAGGATCGTCTGCCACCGTGTGTGTTTTTTTCTCCCCCCCTCCCCCCCAACGCCTCCCCCTCCACCACCCCCCCTCGTCTGGTTTGACTAATTTATTCCTCCGGAGGCCAGAAGGAGAGCCAGAGAGTGGCCGAGCAGCAGCAGAAGAAGGCAGGGATCGAGCCTATCTTGCGGGGAGGAAGGGAGGCTCGGGCCTCGGGTCGTTACTGCTGGATGGACAAGCACTGACAAAACAAGAGCGGGAGACAGGAGGGAAGACGTGTCCGGAGCCTCGCTGACGTACGGTTCCACTCGGTTAAAAGGCAGAGGAATCTATTTTTCATCTCTTTTTTCTCCCCTAGTTCTGTTCCCCCCCCCCCCCCCCCCCTGCGTGTTTCCTTTTCGCGGGGGGACATTGGAACGGCCCGAAACCGTAGGTTAGAAGGAGGGAGGAGGAAGAAGAAGCGAGTGTTTGTTTCACAACAAAACTGCTGGGCGCGAGTGAAGTTGTCTGAACTTTGATCCCGAGGAGGGGGGGTGGGGGAGCCTGAGAGGAGGACGGTGTTCGTTATCTAGGCAAGCCCAGACTCAGTCAGCCTATTGCCTGGATCAGACTGGATGTTGTTTGGGAGCGTCTGAGATGAGGAGCTTCTAATTTGCCCTGAACGTCAGTCTGGCTTGAGTTTCCCCTGCAGACGGACCATCTCGAGGGAGACTGAAAAACGGCATTCCATTTCCAGGGTTTTTCTGAATATTTCAAGGGCTTGACAGACACTTCTGGAATTTAAATGACCTCCTTCGAAATCACCCTGGGTTTTTTTTGGGGGGGTGTGTTTTTTTTCCAAAGGTGAAGTGAGATAGGCCCTTCTGGTGCTGTCAGATTGATAGATAAGGCTCTCAGCGCAGAGCCAAGACTGGTTGGACTAGTTTACAAAGTGGAGAGGTCGGTCTGACGTTAAAAGTAGGGCAGTCTCTCTCTCTACCTGCTCCTGCGGAGAGAAACCAGCGCTGCGCGAGGAGTGATGAGGTATTTCTCTTCTTCTTGCGAGAGGCTCTGTTTTGCCCTTCAGTCTGCTGGTGATTTGTGAGTCTTCCTCCCAGAAGGAGGGGGGGGGGGGGGAGATAGAGGGAGAAAGAGAGAGAGAGAGAGGTAGCCAAACACAGAGTTTGTGTAATGTATCATTTCCTGTGAAAGGGCAAGCTGCACCCTTTTCTCCTGCCTGAACTCTGAACCGCTCACCGCGTTAGAAGTTTTGTGAAGCCGCTGGAGGAGTCATTGACTGGAGGTCAGAGGGAACAGGAAGAGGTGCAGGGCAAGAAAGGAGGAGAAGAAGAAGGAGAAGAAAAGATAAAGAACAACGTCACGGTTGGAGACACGCCGACAAACCAAAAAAGTAGATAACTTTCGTCGGGTCATTTGAACGAGGCAGGAGGCGAGGGAGAGGTCAGAGGAAGAAGTCAGCTTGACTCCCCCCCCCCTTTTCCGGACGGTTGCTTTAACAGAAGCCATACCACTTCTTTTTTTCTTCTTCTTGTTTTTTCGTTCGCGTTCGGGAAACGTTGTTGAAGCTTCAACCTTTTTTCCAGTGGGAGACAAACACCGGGAGACAAGAGCAGCGTGTGTGTTTGTGTTGGCTGTGTGTGGCTCAGCGATGGCCATGGTGAGTGGGGGATGGGGGAACCCCAACGGGGACACGAACGGGCTTGGGGAGAAGGCTTACCTCCGGGGGGATGAGGAGGAGAGCTCCCCCCGGGCCGGCAGCAGCGACGTGGAGGTGGGGGATGAGGATAAGGTGTGCGTGGTGGACTGCGTGGTGTGTGGAGACAAGTCCAGTGGGAAGCATTACGGCGTCTTTACCTGCGAGGGCTGCAAGAGCTTCTTCAAGAGGAGCATCCGACGCAACCTCAACTACTCCTGCAGGTGAGACGGTGTGGGACATATTTGAGTTTGAAAACGTTCACCAAAAAAACAACTGTGTTTCCGTCGGAAGGCACATTCAGGATTTACAGTTTGTAATGAGTTTTTCCACCAATTAGTGTGAAGAAAATAATCCAAATGTATTTACGTTTAATCGTTTAGCAGACTTACAGCACGATTCCACCTGAGGCAAGTCGGGTGATGTGCCTTGCCCAAGGACACAATGTCATGTAGCCACAGCAGGGAATCGAACTCGCAACCTTCCCATCACTAGCCCAACGCCTTAACCCGCTGAGCCACATGACTCCCATGTTTAAGGATCACAGTGTCCACAGAGTCTTGTTGACCCTTTGTCCTTACGGGACACGACAGCAGCTGGCAGACCTACAGACCCCGACAGAACCTGTTCCAACTCTTGTGTCACTGTCATGCAGATAAATATAAATCCAATCATTCCAGTCCTCCCTCAAAACCCTCTCGCACGCTCGCAGGAGCAGAATGAAGAGCCTCAAGGTCACCTATGTAAAGATGTTCTCCCCTGTTGAAGAAAGGTCAACATTCTTGCAATGCCGCAGCTCGCTGCCTTTTTTCCGCTCACCTCAGTGTTCGTACAGACCGCCGACATCCTTGCTGGCCTGCCACCGCCTGCGCTTTCCACGCCGTTTTGTATTTTTTCCCAACCCCCTCGACCACGATAGCGGGCATTAATGGGGGGGGGTGAAGGGGGGGTGGGGTGAGGCCAACCTGCCCCCTAGAAGGCATCAAGAGCGTGTTTCGTAGATGATTGACAAAGGTCGGCGGCTTTGATGGCTTTTCAAACAAGCCCACTCACAGAGTTCACTTATCGTGAGGGTGGAGGGGCATAGCTGGGTTTCAGGGTTTACCAAAAGAAAGGTGGACACTGGTGTACACATGGTTCTTACAGAAAGGTTTCTGTGTGTTTGGGGGGGGTGGAGGGGTTTGGGGGGGGGGGGGGGGGTTTAAGTCACAAAAAATAACCAAATGGATCTCGTAGACATGTCTTGCGTCCTGCGCTCTGTCTTAATGTTCCCGTTTCCTCTTCTCCAGGTCGAATCGAGAATGTCAGATCGACCAGCATCACCGGAACCAGTGTCAATACTGCCGGCTGAAGAAATGTTTCCGTGTTGGCATGCGTAAAGAAGGTAACTCACCTATCCCCCCCCTTCCCTTCAGAAGGGGCTCATATTTACATCAAATAAGCCAGGGGTCAGGACGCATGTTTCAAGTCACAACAAAGCGAGAAAACGGCAAATAATACCAGAACTACTATCAAGAGGGCTAATAATAACTTACTATTAGCTAAATATTGACACTGTAAACCCAGATGTGTTTTTCTGAGATTCCTGAAACAGTGGAACCTTCCGGTAAACATGTCCCAGCTGCAGTTGTTTAGTCAGAAAGCTTCCGTGGATTATTCACAAGTGGTAAACACGAACCTTTCTGTAGCTTCAACAAAAAAAGTACCACAAGAATTATCCTTTCTCTGTGTTGATCTTTGCGGGAGACCGTACCTCCACCCACCAGAACAGTCCTACCTGCCCTCCGTCACACCGGGCTAAAGGGCACTGGGCCATAGGCATTTCCCCATACCAAAGCTGCTTGGCTGGTATCTGGTGTACAGAACTGGCACTGGAGCGGCCACGTCTATATCCAACCAGGTTATTAATGCACCTGCCTGGCCACTCTGACGCAGGGTAAACTGTTTCCACATTACCTGGAAACGCCTGGATCACCTTCATGGCTCCCTGAAGCACAGCCTGTGGGCCTTAGTACGCCCCAACACGCTCTCCCTCTACTGAGTGTGTTTGGCAGGAGTACAGCATGCAGCGGTCTGACATCTGATCCAGGCCACCAATCTACTGCACATCCTCTTAGTGAGCCTCTGGGTCTTACCTAGAAGCTGAACCCTGGGATCTCACATATCAGTAGTAGCCTATTTAGGTTTGGCGAGGTCGTTGACTCAAAGGCCCCCCTCGCTGCCAAGCGACACGCTTCAAAAGAAGGTCTAACACAGGCGTCTGCCTAAACCTCTCTCCCTTCTCCACCTCCCTTCTCTCTTCTCTCTCCCCCCCTCCAGCAGTCCAGCGTGGACGCATCCCTCCATCTCACTCCGGTATCAGTCCCACCTCCCTGGCCGGTGGGGTCGGGGGCGGCGGGCCGGGCCACGGTGGCGGCGGCGGCGCCGGGGATTACTTCAACGGCCAGCCCGTGTCGGAGCTCATCTCCCAGCTGCTCCGCGCCGAGCCCTACCCCAGCAGCCGCTACAGCCAGCCGTTCAGCCAGCAGCAGCAGCAGATGCAGGGCGCCGGCGGAGCCTCGGTCATGGGCATCGACAACATCTGCGAGCTGGCCGCCCGCCTGCTCTTCAGCACCATCGAGTGGGCCAGGAACATCCCTTACTTCCCGGAGCTGCCCGTGTCGGAGCAGGTGGCCTTGCTGAGGCTGAGCTGGAGCGAGCTGTTCATCCTGAACGCCGCCCAGTCCGCCCTCCCGCTGCACATGGCGCCGCTGCTGGCCGCCGCTGGGTTCCACTCGTCGCCCATGTCGGCGGAGAGGGTGGTGTCCTTCATGGACCAGGTGAGGGTGTTCCAGGACCAGGTGGACAAGCTGACCAGGCTGCAGGTGGACTCTGCAGAGTACAGCTGCCTCAAGGCCATCGCCCTCTTCTCACCAGGTGAGCGGTCAAACGTATTGGGGAGTCAGGTGACAGAGCGGTTAGGGAATAAGGCTAGTAATCAAAAGGCTGCCAGTTCGAATCCCGGCTGTGCCAACATGATGTTGTGTCCTTGGGCAAGGCGCTTCACCCTACTTGCCTCAGGGGGGGATGTTCTTGATCTTGCTATAAGTCACTCTGGATAAGAGCGTTTGCTAAATGACTAAATGTAAAAGGATATGTAAACGTTAACGCAAAACTATCTGGTAGAAAGTGAATAAGAGTTGACTATCATTTGGCGAAAACCCCTTCAATACGAAGAGAAATATCAAACACTGTCTATCTGCTGCCCCCCCCCCCTCCAGATGCGTGTGGACTGACAGACCCTTCCCACGTGGAGAGCCTGCAGGAGAAAGCCCAGGTGGCCCTGACGGAGTACGAGAGGATGCAGTACCCAGGCCAGCCCCAGCGCTTCGGCCGCCTGCTGCTCCGCCTGCCCGCCCTGCGCGCCGTGCCGGCCAGCCTCATCTCCCAGCTGTTCTTCATGCGCCTGGTGGGCAAGACGCCCATCGAGACGCTCATCCGAGACATGCAGCTGTCCGGGAGCTCCATTAGCTGGCCTTACGCGCCTGGGCAGTGAGCTGGGCCTGTCCCAACCCCCCCCTATCCCTCTCCCCCATGGACTGGGCTCCCCTCCCCCCTCGCACCCCCAGGGCCAGGCTGACGTGATGATTGATCCCACAGAGATGTTGTCGCCCGATTCCTCCCCTCCCAGCTGTGTTGTATCCCAGCTGGGGAACCCATACGGGATTCTCCCCCAAGAATAGCACTCAACAAGTCGTACAGGTTCCATACGTGTGTAGCACTTCCTGTTTATACGTCTCCATGTGAGTCCATCTCTGTTCGATCCTCAGTCACCTCACTCTGGCCGCGAACCAGTCCCACATACAAAGACTGTAACACTGGGCCTTGTGCCTATACTACCTCCACCCCTGTAACCACCACCCTGACCCCTCCCCCCACCCCCCATCCTGACCCCTCCACCCCTATAACCCCCACCCTAAACCCTCCATCCCCATATCCCACCTTGACCCCTGTCGAGTCCAGGTTCTCAGCGTGACGACGCATCAATCGCTCACTTTGGCTTGTTTGGTCAACTGTAGCCTAGCCCCATACTGTTTTTCCTCATGATCTGAAATGTATTAGTCGTGTCTGAGTCGTTTTTTGCTGTACGGTGTGATGGGCTAACATGCAAACAGTGCTCCAGGTAGATCGTGGATCGTGCGACGATAACGGACATGCAAGCCACGTGACGCGTTTAATCAAACACTCACGCGACAAGGCGCCGAGTATGAAAACACGTGCATCCTGGTGCTCGAGGGGGTGTCTTCCCTGTCTTTACACTATTACCTCAAGTTTTATATATCGGAGACAAAGATTGTATAGTGAACTGTTCTCGTAAGCGCGGAAACGCCGAAGCGCGTGTTATCGAACGCTTCCTTTTTAGCAGACGCTTTTATCTAAAGCGACTTACAATACTGAACGAAGATCTCTCCGGCTGCGACCGCGATATAGGGACATCAAAGGGATCAAAGCATCGATCGACCAGTCTGTAAGTAACTCCACTGAGCCCATGTAAGAAGCATCTGGGAGCCATATTGATGATTTTAGGCTCCCTTGCAGACAGAGCTACTGTGGTGAGAGCCAGGTTCATGAACGGGATTGTGGATATATAAAGTGTGATGGCCGTCGATACGATGATTTCAGTGTATTTCAAGGTACTTAGCCCTTTAAGGTGTAGCCTGTAGGGCGTGCAAACAGTGCGACACTATGGTAAATATGTTTTATATGACGTGCAAACTTTGGGCAATGTTGCCAAGGACTGCTGAGCCATGTGACGAATGCATGTCCTGCCAAATGACCTAGGCTACTTGAAAAGAAGAGTTGAAACCGTTTTGGTATTTCGATTATAGAGTAGATAAACCAATGATGGAAAACGAAAATATGATAGGGGGGGAAAAAGCTCTGTCTTCAAATCCAAATACCTTAGTGCAAATGTATAAATTCAGAAATCAAAGAGTTAAGATTCAACTAGTGACTTGATTGTGTCATTTTACATAAAATCTATGTTTCTACTACTATGTCAAACTGAAATGTAAGAAATTTGATATTGCAGACCATGGTTATTTTTGCATTGCTAGAAATAAAAGCATTCATACTCATAATGGGGTTGTTTTGAAATAACAGTTGAAAGTTTTGACATGTGAACACAAACAGTCAGTGGATAAACATTTGGATGTTGACACAAGTTCAGTAAGTGCAGACTTTTAGCTATTGAGGGTATTTACATCCAAATCAGGTGAATGTTGTAGGAATGGCAACAATTGTTATACATTACCTCCACCATACTTCACTGATGAGGTATTATAACACTACCTCCACCATACTTCACTGATGAGGTATTATAACACTACCTCCACCATACTTCACTGATGAGGTATTATAACACTACCTCCACCATGAGGTATTATAACACTACCTCCACCATACTTCACTGATGAGGTATTATAACACTACCTCCACCATGAGGTATTATAACACTACCTCCACCATACTTCACTGATGAGGTATTATAACACTACCTCCACCATGAGGTATTATAACACTACCTCCACCATACTTCACTGATGTGGTATTATAACACTACCTCCACCATACTTCACTGATGAGGTATTATAACACTACCTCCACCATGAGGTATTATAACACTACCTCCACCATACTTCACTGATGTGGTATTATAACACTACCTCCACCATACTTCACTGATGAGGCGGTATGCTCTGCATCATGAGCAGTTTGTCCATCATTCTGGTACAAGACGATCTTGGTCTCATCTGTTCATAGGATGTTGTTCCAGAACTGTACAGGATCTGTACAGACGCTCTATTCTGGTCTTCCTGTCTGAGGCTCACCAGTGGTTTACATTGTGGTGAACCCTCTGTATTTACTCTGCTGAATTCTTCCCTTCCTCTTCACCAGGGAAATTCTTCTTCTTTCATCCACCGCAGCTGTTTTCCGTGGTCTTCCGGATCTTTTGGTGTTTCTGAGCTCACCAGTGGAAGAACGTACCAAAACAGTGGATTAGACCACACCTCATTTTTATGCCATCTCTCTCTGATGGGTTTGTTTGAAATTTTCAGCCTAATAATGGCTTGTTTCACTGATAATGACAACTCTTTGGACTTCATATTGAGAGTTGATAGCAATTGATTCAAAACGCAAATACCACACTTGAAATGAACTCTAGACCTTGCATCCGCTACTTGTAAATGGAAAAACAAAACCAGGGAATAACACACACCTGGCCATGGAACAGCTGAGCAGCAAAAACAAATACTTTTGTTCCTTTAAAAAAATGGGGGGGGACACATGTAATATTTGTTGTCCTTCCTACACAGTTCACCTGATTCAGATGTAAATACCATCAAATGAAAGCTGAAAGTCTGCACTTCAAGAAAATACTGGTACTTTAAATTCATTGTGGCGGAGTACTGAGCCAAAATGATGGAACTTTTGTCAAGGTCAAAATATTTATGGACCTGACTGTAACTCAAATAACTTAAAAACAGGCAGCTATGAGGAATGAATATATATTGAGGTACTTTAATCTTCATAAATAGTCGAGCGTAAACTTCCCCTTAACTTGCTTTGTTTAAATGCCTATTTATTTATTAAGAAGATACTTCTGACCAAACTGGCAGTGCTGCTACAACAGGGAGCAAGCAGCATGTTTTTGTATGGTGTGGAGCAGAGTTAATCTACATCGCTCTCTGCTGGCCAAACTCATAAACTGCAGGCTATTAACGTCTGGTTTAGTTCTCGAAGGACTAAATCAGTATCACTCTGTTTTTAAAGAGAATTAGAGTTTATTTATTTATTGGGAAATCAATCCATTTTTAGGAATACCTTCTTTTTTTACAAGTGTGTTTTATAAAACTAAAAAAATGAAAGGAAAAGGTACATGAATACAAAAATAATTGACTTGGGCAGGGAAACATTTGCAAAAAGATTTCTTCGTAATACAAATACAAATAATCAATATAAACGTGATCTTTTCTGACACAAATCATTACATTGCATAGGAAGTGTGTTAAAAAAGCTAGTACAATGTTAAAAATAATCTAATATAATCAACCAAAAGTGAATCATTTAATAAAATGACAAAATAATATAAATGCATGTTGAAATGTTTCCCAAATTGTAAAAAATAAAATACAAAAAGACATAAGACTTTGTTTCTGAAAACGGCACTGACAAGTAAAGTCGCAGCAATGTGTTGGGAATGACCGCAAAGATAACGCACACCAGTGATACGACTACCAATATTCAAAATAGGACCATTTAAATTTCTGTTCCGCTGAATTCAGAAAGATGCATTAGATAAAACACCATTTTAATCTTGTATACTCATTCCCAGTAATCACAATGAACACCATTTTGCCCCAAACCATAAGCCTGTATTAGAATAATCAGGTCTGAGGCTGACACTCAGATGACAATACAAAAGTATTTACAGAAAGCTTACGTTTGTTCATCCGTTCACTTATTTTGGTTTATCTCACAAATGGAAATCAGTAGATTACAGTTACAGACAGAACGACAACAAACTTCAAAAACAGTAGACTGCATTGGTACAAATCCAAATTTGAAAGAGCGCAAGTTATTTGTTGCGTTCCGAATGGAATTTGGATACACGTCGCTTTACGCGTGTTTTACGATTTCAGTAGCAATCCTTCGGTGAAGCGGTTTGGACGTAGTGCGGTTGTTTCGTCTGTCGTCGTTGCCGTGGGCAAACGCCTATCAACTTTACGACCCTGCCACCCTTATCTCAGCAGTCAGCAGACCGAACAAAGTTAACGCACCCATCCACAGCAAACAGAACCCAACCAAGCCTTCATTCGCAATTCGCAGCATAGCGAAGGTCATGTTACTTTGGAAAACCTCTTTCCCAATCCTCTCCAGACTCCACCAGTTAGCACCGTCCAGGGTGGGAGTCACACTGTCACCTGGCGACCGGTGTCACCTGGCAACCGGGGTGTCGCTGGTTCGACAACAGTGCTTCGCGCAAGACATAGTCCAATCATTTCCTGGAGGAGCTAAACCATTCATGGTCAATGTAGTCATTAGGGATGGGATATACAGTGGTTCTATATACAAAATGGAAAGGGATAAAAACTACGACAACATTTTCGTTGCTCCGTATCGTGTGTGTGTGCATGTTTGCGTGTGTATGTAGATGTTTGTGTGTAGGCCTACACGTGTGAGTGTGTTTTTCTGGAGTTTGCCGGCAGCTTTGGTCTCAGTGTTGACGTTGTGGTCTTCGTTCTTCCTGTTGTCATGCAGTATTCCGGAGTGTTGAATTGTACACGGTGTAACTATGGGAACTAAGATGTTCCGAGGCTGGTGTAGAGCAGGGCCACCTCACTACTGGCCCTTATCGTAGTCCTTCACCATGCGCTTGATGTGGAAGAGTTTGTGCCTCAGCTGGCGACACGCCACCTTCTTCGACTGGTATTCGGACGTCTGAGGAGAAGCAGGGAGACGCGTAGTGAGTAAACAAACGCACCCGTGTGGTACGCAGATAACACAGGGGTGACAGGCAGGGGGCGCTGTCTGCAGCGCAACTGATTGTGGGCGACTGTCGTCCTCTCACCTGCTTGACGTCTTTCAGGCGGTTGTACTCCTCTGCCACGCCCTGAGGAGAGACGGGAAGCGCTGAGTATCGAAGACCACACACCCCCACACACACACGTACGCACACACAGCCTGCTTCTTAAACCCGTAGCTCCTCAGCTAACCCCACGCTCTCCTCTCACTCTCTTGTCCTCCTCAAGGAAGGCAAAGGGGAACATTTTACGTTGCCGTGACAACCAGCGCCGGTCAAAAGTTTAACTTTTTTCAACCGAGCGCTTTCAACAGGGCAGTCTGCTCTGCTAGAAAAGAAAGCTCCCTATTAAGAGGAAGAGTTTTTTTTGTTCGAATAACGCTTATTGTGACAATGGCCTAATGCGTTTTAGGGTGTGTGTATCAAGTTTCAGGTTTATTAGCCACTTATAGCCGTACAAGTACAAATCCAAGTATAGATTGGAGAGTCTAACCTGGTATTTGGAGGAGCCCTCGTCCAGCGAGTCCAGCTGTCTACTCAGCTTGTTCATCTGGTCGTTGATGTCGTCCATCTCTGCGCACAGCTGCTTGTACTCCCTGAGGTCGGCGTCAAACTCCTTCTTATACTCGTGACGCTGGCCGTCCGAGGTGATCACAGGGTAGATGCTGGGGCGGGGGGGAAAAGGAGAGAGATTAGGTGGGGGGGGGGGGGAGCGAGGGATAGAGAAGAGTAGGAGAAGGAGAGAGAGAGGTGGACTGGAGAAAAGAGAGAGAGAGAAGGACTCAGGTGGAACAGGTGGAGGTTAGATGCGTGCTGGTCCGACCAGGGGGGTCCAGACTGCTTGTGTCCCCTGAGCTCAGTGAGGCAGCCTGGGCAGCAGGAGCCTGAGTCTGTGGCTCTGACTAAACACTGACCGCCACTCAAACCTTTGGCCCAATTCTCTCATTATTTGAAATTACAAACCCATGTGGAATGGCATGCCAGAGAAGATTAGTTACCCTGCTGAACAGAGACCACTACCTGGGTGTGTGTGTGTGTGTGTGTGTGTGCACATGCAAGGGTGTGTTGGAGCTTCTATGCAGGCATATTTAAGCGAGTGTGAATGTGTGTGTAACTGTGTGCCATACCTAAGCAAGAGTAAAAAGGAGGGTACGGATGTGAGAGAGCGTGTGTGTGAGTGAGAGAGAGTGAGTGAGAGAGAGAGTGAGAGTGTGTGAGAAAGAGTGTGTGTGAGGGAGAATGTGTTTGAGTTTGTGTGTGTATCCCTCACCTCTCCAGATGCCCTGCGTCCAGCTCGTTGCCGGTGTCTCCCCCGGTGGTGTACTCTGTCTCGTACTGGGACTCGTCCAGCTCCGGGTTACGACGCCGCCTCTTCCCCCGGTTAGCGGAGGGCCTGCGGACCCCGGCCGCCTCCTCTGAGGGGCTGGAGCTCACCCCCCCACTGCGGGACACCTCCGATGGCCTGCTCGACCGGTCAGAGTACCTGAAACATGTTCTCAATTTAGCTGTCATTCGTTTGTCCAAGCGATGACAAATCAAAAGTGTGCTGGTTTTAAGTAGGTATTCAAGTGGGGTAACTAGGGGGAGTCATGTGGCTGAGGGAGTCAGGCTAGTAATCAGAAGGTACCTGTTTTGAACCTGCCGTGCCAACATGATGTTGTGTACTTGGGCAAGGCAATTCACTCTATTTGCCTCAGAAGGGAATGTCCCTGTACTTGCTGTAAGTCGCTCTGGATAAGAGCGTCTGCTAAATGACTAAATGTAAATCAGTATTCTAATCCCCTATCACTGATCCATACTCATCCATGTTATATAAAAACGTCAGCTGAATGAATTACCAGCAGACATATTTATTGACTTTATGGTTCTTGCGAGGGAGTGAACCAGTAGAGAACCCGCTACCCCATATCAGGTTATCTTTATGATTGTGCATCTAGTTAGAACATCCCTATTTTGCTTCTGGCCTACAAGCAGGTCATCAAGTAAACACACTGAGGAAGAATGTTCCAGAAACCAGCAGGGGTCCTGAAGGGACAAGCAGGCTTGTCTTCAGCAGACAGAACAGGAAACATGTTCAATTTAGTGAGTTCACAGGGATTTGGTGGTGCCTCTTGGGATTGGCCAGGGCATTACAGCAGCATATTACACCACATACCAGATGACATAAGTGAGGGAGCTTTGGGAGGCTTGAGGTTTTTCTGCTGTAGGAAAAACAACGTTGTGTAGCGTAAAGCACCATTTAGGATGGACAAAAGTCCAAGACTGTCGCTGACTGGAATCTCTACGAAAGAACGGTTGCCGTGGGCGCCGAATGTTAACGTAGAACTTTGTAAACAGAACGACCGTCTCACCCTCTTCCTTCCTCCTAGTCATCAGTGTTTCGCCTGTTTACTCACACGTTGCTGTTGTACGTTTCCCCAATCAGAACGCTGCTTTCTGGCTTGACCGGGTAGGAGAGGACGCTATTGGCCGACGTGTTGAGTGGCCCGCCCGCCTTCTCTGACAGCACGACTGTAGGGGCGTCACGGATACTCTGGTTTTCATCCACCTGGTTCACCTAAACCAATCAGAAAACAGAGTTCCATCAGCAAATGACAACAGTCTAAGTTAAGGATGTGGCTTTTTTTTGGTTTTAGTTCATGATCTGAGTAACTACTAATAATGATGTGGTTGTTTTACAGATTTATCTTCTGTTACAGTCGGGATTCTCCACTTGTCCTTGGCATAATTTGTTTACTTGGAGAAGGAATGTTCTTGTTGGTTTTGTTGCACAGGCAACTGTTCGCTGAGTAGCAGGAATGTTTTTATTGAAACATTAGGTTGCTGAGTTTGGCTAAGTAGTGAGACATTTATCTGAACTAGAATACTTAGTAAAAGGTTGTGAATGAAATGTGGGCTGGTTGGCTCGGTTCTGGCTTAGTTCTAGCTTGGTTCGTCGGTTTTATGGGGATAACATGCAAATACTTTGGATAACATGCAAAGTATTCAGCTTTAATTAACATATCTACTACACAAAGATCTTGCCTCTACATCGTATCTTGGCCATTTTCAAGGTTGGTGAAGTAATCACGGAAGAAATATGCCGAAGAAATAAGGAGGAAACGTTTTCACTGGAGCTTCGTAAACCAGCAGGAACTCTTTCCCTCAGACTTCCTCTTTTTGTTCCAAAAGAGTCTTGGGTCTCCTGAACACCTGCAGCAGAACGGCTCCTCTGGCCTCTTCCACAAAAAGGAAGTTCTCCCTGGGCTATAAACAAGGGAAGGATAATCTTTGGAGAAAAACTCTTTCCTGTGTGACTGGGGGAGTGTGAAGGGCACTCTCCACAATAGAGGCCCTCCGCTCAGGGTCACTGTGGTTCTTGGAGCAGCTCTGTTCCAGCAGTCAGTACCCACGGACCAAACCAATGTAATTGTAATTGTAATTATATTGTAAATGTAATTGACATGATGAAACATGAGCCACACGCCGAAGCATCATAAACTCCACACTGCCGGAGCGAAAGCGTTCGAAGATGGGGAGATCCTTGAAAGTGAAGTCCTCTGGATCTCTCCAGCCGCCTGAACGAGTCAACAACCAGAGGGTGTGTCTCTGTTCCACCGCAGCTGCCCGGAGAGGGCCCACCTTTTGAAGAGCCGCAAGTCATCCAGGAATCCCAACAATGCCCCTCTCTGCATGGAGCACGGTGGCCGGCAGGAGGCTGAGAAAGCAAAAGATGGAATGTCTGAGGTCCGAGACCTGGGGTAGGGAGGGGGCTCCGGGGGGGGGGGGGCAAGCCGGAGGTGAGGGAGAGAGGTCAAGCGGAAGGTGGATTTGGGGGAAGGGGGAAGTCAGGAGACTCGGAGATCAGCAGGTTCTTGTAGTTTAGGTAAACTCGCTGGTGTTTTGGCTCATGGGAGAGGAAACTGCTTGTGCTGCGCAGAGCCGGGAGGTTCTATCGAGCATTACTAAGTGACAGAATTAATTGCAGGTTTTTTTTTAGAGAACAGCGAAGTGAAACGAATGCTTCTGACAGGTTGCCTAAAAGATTGAATCCGAATAACAAACGATGCAGTTTGGGGAGCAGAGATTCGCTGCACTCCTCCTCAAATCAACCGTAACCGTATCGGAGATCGTTGGTCAACGTCGGGAAACGTGTCTCTCCTCTCAGAACATACGAGCAGCAGCCATTCTTCCATGAGCAGATGCCCCTGCCCCCCCCCGCTCTTGTGGAAGGTGTGACATCATCGGGCAATCAGACAATGCAGCGTCTCCAGACCACGAACACTAGCCAGTGGTGTGAGGTCATCAGAGAGGGACGGGAGCACCAGCCAGCAGTGTCATTAAAGGCTGCTTGTCTGCATGACTCACTGCACGGGGCTGAGGCCGCTCTTAACTTAGCCCTCCGGTCCTCCCCCCCGACAACCTCGGCCTCTCTCCGGTTACTCCTGGCAACCCACTCGGCTAACGACAAACGTGTCGAACCCGACATGACGTTCTTCTGCGGTATCCCACCACAGCCAGGCCCTCCATTCCCTGTGTTTTCCCTCGCTAAACCCAACAAGTACACGTTTCCTTTTGTTTACCCATTTCATACATAAAGCACATGCACTTCCTTAATAGTTACAAACGTTTAGCTAGTGATTCCTCCGCGCTAATAACTAAACAACGCAAACAATTGTCTAAAACGCTGAGCCACGGATCAATAATTCACTTCAGACCTTTTCTGACCTGAGCCAAGCCCTTAGGAAGTTGTTTATGTCTAACTGTAGCAGCCTGGACGTTCTGTTGGAGTTAATAATCACCCTGAGTGAAACCAGGTAGGCCAGAACAAACAGTTACTATCAGCCCTGCCATGTGACCAATGGGAACACTAGAATGGTCACACAGTATACACACAATAAAAATGAGGTCAAGAGTTCTTAGTAGTTTTCGCAGAAGGTCGACAAGAGGAAAATGTGTCATTTTGAGCACCTGGCTACTTTAACTTTACAAGATTAGGGTGTTTTTTAGTCTTGTTAAACACACACACACGCCCACGTATTGTTTCTTCCATGAAACTTCAAAGTGCATTGAGTTTTCCGTAATAACTTTGACCTCCTCTGTCATAAAAGCTGGTAATTCTGGTGGACTGTGGCCCCGCATAAGACTCTTGTCCTGACTGAAGTGAGTGAAAACTTTGAGTCTCTCTTGACATCTTACACAGATGCGCCGTTGCGTAATCCCTTCTCCTCCGCCCGCGAAGCCCAGATAAGAAACGCCGTCGTGATGAATCACGGAGCATACGCGCCTTGATAAAGATGTGCTATCATGCACAAACCAGGTGTGGTCAGGACCAAAACTGCTCAGTCCAAATCTCTCCAAATCACTTTTGAGTGTTGAGCCGGCTGCACAGGCCTACGGTTTCAAACGACCCAATCAAAGCCCCCTGACATCCCTGACACTCAGCCATAACCCCCCCCCCTCTCTCTCTTGTGATGAGGCTCTGTCCTCTCACCCAGTCCTCCACGTCGCGGCCCTCAGGGGCCAGGACTCCTGTCAGGGGCTCGTCCCAGTAGATGTTGGGCTTCCCGTAGCGCCAGATCTTGCTTCGTGTTTTGCACGCGAAGAAAGCAGCGACCACCAAGGCAATCACCACCAGGAATCCACACACCATGGCCACGCCCTGGAAAGACAACGTCAATGTTACCATATAACATACACACATAGACCTACACACACAGTTCTACACACAAAAACTGTCGGTTAGCGTGGCAACACATATACACATGTATATCGTCATAGTTACATTATAGTCATTGTAACCTTATTTAAAGCACAACGACATGCTTAAGATATGTCTACTACCAGACAACATCATCCCCCCCCCCTCTTGAATCCACAAAGACACTTAAAACTACTGTCATTTGGGCAGGACCCCTCACCTCTTGTGGGTCCACAAAGCAGTAGTGGTACAGGTACTGGTTGTACATGGGGAACCCTCCCACTCCTCCCATGTTGGAGTAGCTGGTCCCGTACAGATTCTGACACATCATCAGCATGGGGTTGTACATCATGCTGGAGGAGCTCTGGGCCATGGGGTTCACCCCAACGATGTACACGATGCTGATGACGCCCTGGAGGAAGGCCATGAGGCAGCTGGCCACCAGGATCGCCAGGTAGAACTTCCGGCAGCGGAACACGGCCGTCTTGGAGAAGCTGGCGATGAAGAAGCCCAGAGCCAGCATGAAGTTGATGGCCGCCATGGCGATCATGCTGGTTTTGGCCGAGTAGGGCGTTGGGTAGGAGCTGTAGTAGCTGCCGTAGCTCCCGTAACCTCCGTAGCCTGAGCCGTAGCTGCTGCCGTAGCCCCCGCCGTAGCCCCCACCGTACCCCCCTATCCCCGTCCCGTACGACCCCAAGCCCATCTGATACCCCTGCATGTCCCACATGAGAGTGGAGGCCACGCAGGCGAAGATGGCCACGCACAGCACCACCACCACGCCCATCATGGCCTTGACGATGCCGGGCGGTGAGATCCACTTGTAGAAGTGCTGGGGCTTCTCCTCCATGTAGTAGGACCCCGGGGGGGGCGGGTAGGGGTCGAACTCACTCTTGGGGGGGGAGGTGAAGCTAACCGGTGGGCCGTAGCCGTTGGAGGGGGCGGTGTAGGGAGGGCTGTACACCGGAGGGCTGTCGTAACGCTGTTGCTCGAACATACTGGCAGGAACCTGAGGAGAAACACGCAGATATACGCAATATCAGATACAAGACGTTTATCTGACAGACCAGAACTCCAAAAAGTACTGGGAGATACGATATCTGACCAAGTTTTGAACAACACCAAGACGTTTGCTTTGATAAAGGCAGCTGCGGGGTCGTTAGGGCAGGGGCTTGGCTCTCTTCAGGAAAACAGTTTGATGGTTTTGTATTAAGTGTGTGTCGTGGTGTTCAAACAGACCCGAGCTTTGCTTTGCTCAGTGCTAACCCATTAACTTTCTTCTCTACCGAAAGGTGACCTAATTTTCATTCTTTTCGCAGACCTCACAAGCAATTATGAGTCAGACGTAGTCATTTCTAACGTTAAACGCCGTGTTGCTCCAGAGGTCTGACCTTTCGCTCAAGAGTTCTGTGAACCAGCCAAGGCAGATACAGCGTGGAGACGTTGGTACCAGGACTCAAGCGTTCCCCCAGCGGCACAAAGGCGCCGTTCTTCCAGTCGAACCCCCCCCCCCCCGGCTGTGGGAGAGTCCTTCAATTCCTCATATTGTCTGGGGGGACTTTGAACATTTCACATCCCGCCTTCGGCCTGCCATGTTTTGTTTTTGTTTTGCTTCAAATCATTCACAGATATGCTACTCTTGCAGGGTAAACAAACCCAACAATGATCATTCTTCTGCAGCGTTCCATGCACACACACACACACTAGGAGGGTGTGTGTGAAGGGGGGGGGGGGGTGACGTTGGGGGCCAGGAAGGGCGGCAATGTGTGGGAGGGGATGAGTGGAATTGGGTCTTTTTGAACAAATACCAGACATAATTTTGCAGACGATTCCAAAAGAAGTTTCCAAATAGAGCGCTTGAGACGGATAAAAAATCAAACGAATAATAATCAGTCTTCTGAAGTGAAGGTCATCTCAGTTTAGGATATCTGCAGAGGCCCCAGTGTTCCAGTTGATAATCTGTGACACACCGAGAGAACGTCCTGTGAATGTCTTGCGTAATGGCACAGTAGCGTGGAGCCACTGGAGGAGAAGCCACATGAGTTACAGTGAAGAAGCACTCCCTGGCTCTCGAAATAGGACCCCTCCTAACAAAGACCAGACTGTCCATCCTGGAGGCCTGACAGCCCCGGGCCCCAGCCCCGGGCCCCAGCCGCAGGCCCCAGCCCCTGGCTCTGCAGCCATTACTCTGGTCTTTACGGCCCCTGTCTGGCACAGCTACTGTGAGGGTCTGGCCTTCATCTCTGCCCCCTTTCCATCATCCTCCCCTCCTTGCGTCCCCCGGCCCCCCCCCCTAACATCCTTCATCCTTCACCCTCCCTTCTCAACTTCTTGTCTTTGTTTTTGGAGTAGGCCTGGTGGTCCGGGGGGGGGGGGGGGGGGGGGGGGCGAGGGTCGGGGTGGGCTATGGGAGATTCGAAGCTGCGAGTCGCAGGGACAGGGTTGTCATGGTAATAGGTGAGCGTTTCGAGAGAGAAAAAAAGAGGCACAGTCGAGAGAGGATTCAACAAGAGCTCTTCTGTGTGGTTCCTGAGTGGATGGAGTAGGAGAGGGGGAGCGAGGGAGGGGAGGGGAGGGAGGGAGGCGAGAGGATCAGGTATCTCCTCTGGGGTAAGGGTGGGGCCACAGTCCACTGTTGAAGATCATCGACAGCATGCTCACTGGCCCTTGTCCTCTTTAGAGAACAATCCCCACCCCCCACTCGACCCCCACCCCACCCCCGCTCCACACACACACATCTCTGTATCCCAGTATGGGGCACCTGGGGTGTGCACCTGTTCAACACTCTCCATGGGTCTGCCAATACAATGTTCAACACCAGGACACACCCCAAACCATAACATTAGCCCCCATACTGTAGCACTTTACTGTGCACCTGTGGGCACCTTGGATGGAAATAGTCTGCTCGGTTTTGGTGGAACAATAGGGGCAGGAACATATGGGGTTAATCTCAGAAGTCAGGAGACTTTCCATACACAGAGATGTGGTCGAGCACATTCAATTAACGTATTCTGGTTGATTTTCTTTCTCTGAGCCCCATTCACATGCTTCACGTCACAAATAATTAACTCAAAGCCTTCCATAGGCTGTAACTGATACCGAGCATAATTAGGCTTATAGTTTCATCACCATTATTGCGCTTAAAGGTACGCCAGTTAATGTAGATTTAATATGGTGGTACGTTTGCACTACAAAGCAGTAATGTCTGTGTGTGTGTGTGTGTGTGTGTGTTATTATAAACTTAATCCAACTGGTTAGTCTCATAACGGAAAGTATTCACTGAGTAGGCTTGTACATGTATTTATATTTTTCTTTGACCGTTTCTTTGCTTGTGCAATACGCTTGGGAAACCAAGCACATCATAAAAAAACATTAGAAAATAATCGTCCGGTTATAAACGAGCTTGTTACTAACGTGAGAATATTACGTTTGGATTTTTCCTAACTTTCTATTCTTTCTGATGGAAGTTCATTTCACTTACCTGAAGTTGATCGGGGAAAAAAAAGTACTCGACTATAATCTCGTCGGGAATTCCCTTCTTCTTCGGTTTGTCCCAAGTTCCAACACTTCTTTCTCTGATCCCAATCTAGTTTGATGTAATCTTCGTGGGCTTTCTGTTATTAGTGAAATATGTCGTTACACTCCGCTTCTGTACGCAGATCCAACGGTCTATAAAGACCTCTGAACAAGTGTTTCGTGCACTGAGCTGGCAGATGGGATGTGGGATAGAGTAGTCCTGCCCTGAAGGTGAGCTGGCCCAGACAAGGGGACCCGCAGTGACTCTATGGTCTGTTATAGAGACACACAATTCCTTCTCTTTAAAAAATAAAAGAAAATAAAAAAGGTAAGGATGTAAAAACAGGTAGGTTAGAAAATAGTAAAAAATAGTAAGTCCCCCCAACCTCAAAATAAAAAATAAAAAAAATAATTAAACTTTCTAAATATTTGGGCTTACACTGCCATCTTCCGGAGTGAAAATGTTGTGCTGGGGTCACCAAGCTGGACTTTGACTTTCTGGCTTGGAAATGACTGCCTGTTAGGTCATTTATAACACTTTGTATTGTCCTTTTAAAAACTTACAGATAACATTGTTTCTGTCGTGGGCTGATAGGGTCTAATACAAATTTAAAAGTGACCAAAAAGTATCATAGGCGAGTTAACATTCTTCAGATATATTTATTTTATTTAATAAGAAAGTTAATTAAATTAACCCTTTAAAGTAATTCAGTAAACTGACTTCATGGTCATTGAGGTGAGTTTAACTTCGAATGTAATTCAGTAGTTGGACACTAGATGACAATATTTTCATTATGACAGAATAACTGTTCCCCAAATAAAAACCTTAAAGTTCCTAGTAAACTCCCTGGTTTTAAGAACCGCCATATTTGGGTCATTGAAGAATAAGAATATTAGAATTTGTGAGCTCTCCACTCTTGATACAAGCGTGCAGAATGGCGGTAGAGGTTTTTCTGCACAGAAATAAGAAATTGTATTCAAATCCCCTCGGATTGAGGTTTCACTGGCGGATCTTGATTGGCCAGATCAGGATGGAGCATAGAGACGCGGCCGCTGCCATGGCCACGCCACCGGTTACTATCACCATGACATCTCGATAGAACCACACGCAGGCTGGGCAGCAAGTTTCTGTGCTGTGGGGGAGAAAAAACACACAGAACCATCATTTTCTTGACTAGTATACAGGTACAGGGTTTCCTTACGGTAACATTCATGTTTTACGGCACAGTGAAAGTTTATGACAGGAAAGAAGGGGGAGATAGACATGGTGAATATCTGCAGAGAATATTCTAGACCGGAACCTGAGCTGTGGTTAGTCAGATCTGGCCTCCACTCACCTACAGGGGTAAAGGCTTTGTATTATGATAACACCCAGGCCATTGGCCATCTTGTCTGTGAAGCTCATGGCTCCGTACACAAACGCTCCGCTCTGCTGTTAAAACAGGACAAGGACGTTCAGCAGAGGTCAGAGTTCACGCCATCGCGCCACGGTGAAGCTACGCCGCGACAGCGTCAGACGGTTTGGGGAAGGCGTTGTTTTCCCCGGGGGGGGGGGGGCTCCTTCTCACCGTCTGGTGCCCGATGAGATGCGCCGTCATGGAGAGCGACATGACCAGGACGGTGGCGGAGCCCGCCCCCAGTAGCACCCCCGCCCCGTACACCTGCTCCCCCATCTTCACGTCCGCCAGCACCCAGTAGGAGAAGCTTAACATCAGCAGCAGACCCAGGAAGTACGTCATCTGAGGTCAGAGGTCATTCACATTTAGTCATTTAGCAAACGCTTTAGTGGTAAACCATCTGGCTACATGTCAAGAGGTTGCAGGTTCAAATCCCTCTATGTGTCTGTAGATTTAGATTAACATTTAGTCACTTAGCAGACGCTCTTATCCAGAGTGACTTACAGCAAGTACAGGGACATTCCCCCTGAGGCAAGTAGGGTGAAGTGCCTCGCCCAAGGACACAATGTCATGTTGGCACTTCTGAGATTCGAACTTGCAAACTTGCCATCACGTGTAGAGAACTAGAGAGAGAGAAGGGCGAGCGACACAGAGCACTCACATTTATGCCTATGTGCTTGCTGACTGGCTTCATGACCAGCGAACACCCAAACCCACTGATGTACATAACCAGGGGGATGGTGGCGATGAACTTCTGCAAAGGAGGAAGGAAGCCCAACGTGATGAGATTAGCAGGCTTCACAAACACAACTCGATTATGTTGAGAGATGATAAAACCTCTCCAATATGTGTTCTGAAAGTGATCCAGAGAGTTTACCTTGGGCAACAGCAGGGCATTGGTCAGATACATGGACATGTAGGTTTGGGATAGGTTGACCATCAGCCTGGTACACATGTACAGGAACGCAACCTGAAAGATTGCGGTAATAAAGATGTGTGTAATTCCAAACATTAGACCCCCCCCCCCACAGGTCATTTGAAAGCCAGAGAGTGACCTGGTAGAAGGCAGGTTCCTTAAGCCAGTCTTTCCACTGCAGCAGAGTCTGGGACGCGGAGGTCTCCTGGTTCAGGGACAGGAGAGGCCGGCCCTCCTCCCCACCGTGTGGCTCCTCCTGGGCGGGGCCTGTCTCCCGGGTGCCCAGGTGGAAGACCAGAGAGAACGCTGCTCCGATAGCCAACACAATAAGGGACAGGTCCTTGGTTGGGGGAGGTAGGGAGGAGTTGGAAATGAAGATGAAGAGGGAGAAATGGAAATATAGATTTTAATAGAGAGAAAGAGAGCTCAAATTCTCATTCAGAATACACTGCATAACCTCCGACTGGTAATACTTCAACAGATCATTGGTAAGCATGTTTTATAGTTCACGAACATATTTGCTACCGAGTTATGTACCGGCTGACCAGCTCTCCTACCCTGAAAATGGGGATGTCAACACGGCCCAGACTTTCGGAGATGAGAGGGTTGTCGGTTTGCTGAGCTTGGAAGTGGAACAGTAACCAGGCCACGGTGTACACAGTGATGTTGGCCACCACAGTGAACGCATACCTGCACAGACAGGACGTGAGGTCAGCCAGCCAGCTAAGGTCAACAGGTCATCTGCGGAGATGGTTTCAGAAATTCGCACCACGATTACGCTGAATGCCAGGATATCAAAATGTGAGATTAATGTCATTAAGTCTCTGGAATTTAGGCTTGCAGTCTGTGCTTGTGGTTCGGAGGGAAATCCAAATCTCCACATTAGATCTTAGATTAGATCTGAAAGCTTGTTGTTTCATGGCCAACAAACGCATGAAACTTGGCAATCATTTAGGCAGTTTAGAAACCTCCCTTGCTCTCGTTAAGAAGGCTAAATCTGATTATTTCCTAAGCATAATATCAACTGTAACATTCTTTTGAATATTCAGGGAGCTAAAACCTCACCAAATGTCCCAAAATGACATTTGGTTCATAAACTATTACAAATATTGTTCATTATAGCAAAGTAACTTCAGAGTGAAGATAAATCTTCTGTGCCAGTTATACCATTCCAAAGGGAGTTATTGTCTTTCCATCCCATTTGTTAAAACAACCCTAAACCCTGAAACCCACCCAATTGATCAATATGAGCTGGACAGAGCTAACAGCCCAGCTAACCGGAGACTTATCCACCCAGTAACTCTTGTGTTTACTTCCTTAACAGACCTGGACCAGAAACCATGGTAAAAGCATGATAGAAACCATGGTAAAGGACTTGGAGAGAGGGACTTGGAGAGAGGGAGGGATTGGCGTGAGAAGGGAAAGGGGTGGGTGGGGGGGGGTCACCTGCAAGCGGTCAGCTCCACCTTGGCATGCTCACTGGACACCAGCTCTGGGATGAGCGACAGATGAGAGATCTGGGTGGCTGCCCAGCCAAACTGGAAGATGACGATGAAGGGCAGGAAATAGGTGAGGGCCACCCAGCGGGGGGTGCTGTCGCCACAGGCCAGGCACGGGTTGAAGAGGAAGGGGAAGGAGACAAGCACGCTAAGAGTCCCTGGAGGGATGGGGCACGGAGGAACATTTTTTGAATTCATCATTTACTTTCTTTTTTTTTATGCAAGGTGTGAGTACGGTACGACGTGGGACAAATCATCTAAAGACTCGTGGTGTAATCAATATGAAGTAGGTCGGAAGCGCACATTAAATAAAACTATGTTGCTTTGAAAAACAACTACTTACCCACTAAATGCCATGTTTTTCTTTTGCCATAAGATGAACATCCTGGAGATCTATCAGATTTGTATCCAATCAGCAGGGTGGAGAGCCCGTCTGCTATCTGACCCACCAGCAGCAACACACCTGCATAGGTGCTGGGGAGGCCCAGGATGGAGTGGTAATACACCAGTAAATAGGTAAACCATAAAGAAGCACACAGATCGTTCAGAAAGTGACCAACTGCGTAACTTAACCGTTTGATAACTGGTAAAGATCTCTCCCTAGGCAATGGATCCGACATAGTTAAAAAATCACTATCCCCTAAATGCAGTCTAACTTCAAAAATGGGAACATCTGTGTATTCTGTGGCTGCAGGAGTCTATCCCCAATACTGTCATCTTAATGAAAATACCCTGAATATTGGGATAATTGCCCTATAAGGGGTGGGGTGGGAGGCACATTTGAGGATTACCTCAAGCTCTCTTGCCTAGTCAGCTGAATCGGTTTACCAGTGGGTCTCAAATGCTCAAACCTATTTCATTTGCCCCCCCCCCCCCCCCCCCCCCCCCCCCCCCCCCCCAAAAAAAATGAAACATAATGATTGCACCACATCTCTGATGTCAGTTCTTGGTCTATGTGGTGTCAGTCCCTTGAGCGCCCTCTGGTGAATTTGAGCCCTAAATTGTTGATTCTTGTGCTATGACAACATACATGTAACTTTTTGGGGGGGTGTTTCTTGAATGCAACTTTCCACAAATTCCTAATCAATAGTTTAGGTCTCTTCTAAAAATTCTATAATTTGACTTGTAGCCTAAATTCTTGTGTAATAAAACAATCTGAGTCCTTCAGTCTTTTAAACCTTTTGATGAAATAAAGGGTAGAGCGCAGTTATCTTTTTAAAGTTATCTTTTAAAATGTGACACGCCACATCTCCATCATATTGGTGGATTACTGCATTTAGGCAAAGCTCAGTTTAGAAAAACGAATACAGTGCATTATACACATTAGTCTAATTACAATAAAACATGTAATAACTGTCTACATCTTTTAAATAAACATTACTGAACCCAGGGTGTATAATAAGATTTTTTTAATGATTTTATTGTCTGTAAAGCGACTTTGAGTACCTTGAAAAGCGCTATATAAATACAATGTATTATTATTATTATTATTATTATTATTATTATTATTATTAATAACAGGCAGATACGGAGCGCTCTAAATGACGCAGGCATGTGCGACTTTCCGGGGCTTTTTGCGACAGTTTTCCGTGGCTGTCCAACATGGCGCCGTAGAGACATTGTTATTGTTACATTGCAGGTTTGATCTCTTTGGAAGGGGCCGGTTTTCCAGCGTTATATCAACCCGAAACCATCACCATCTAGACCCGCGGGTATGAGAGAGGCCTGCGGGAACCATGCTGCGCTCCACCGGCTTCTTCCGCGGCATTGACTGTCCCTTTTACAGCGAATATCGCAAAGGAACTAGCGACAAACAGGACTGCAAGAGGCCGTACTGTCACTTCAGGCACAGTAAACTAAGACGAACATCCTATTCAGCAAGTGACACTAGAAAGCCAGAAGAGCTTAACTCCAAACACAACGGTGGGTTTCCTGGGAATGTCTCTGTACTGACTGTAAGTCGCTTTGGATAAAAGCGTCTGCTAAATGAATAAATGTTTCATTTCCTAGTGCTAGTTATGGCTTAGGGATCTAGCTTTGTTTTTCACTTAGCCGGTTCCTCCAGTTGTCTTACCCTGCATGTGTTATTTACATTGACATGTTCATTATTCATTCAGCAGACGCTTTTATCCTAAGTGACTTTCAAGAGAGAGCTTTACAAAAGAGCATCACTGATCATAACAACGTGATAGACCCCAAACATTGCAGGCAGTCAGATGATGAAGCATAACATTGTGGTAAACCAAACAAGTGCCAGGGAAGGGAAGAACCACAAGAGCGTTCAATTAAACAAGTTACAGTGAACTAACATGAACCTCAAACCGGCATGAGTGTACCTGTAGGACAGCGAGTACAGTAATTTAAAATCGTTATGGTACATGGTACAGCTGCTTAACCGTCCAGCACATCACATTATCAGCTGTTCAATGCTTCAAATGAACTGTGTATGGTTCGTTAAAACATGAGAATTACATTTTAATATGAATCTCAATGTGCTGTGGTGGTGTGAGGAGTTCTTATCGCTTTTTTAGTGTTGATTTCTGCTCACTTTTGGCTGTCTGCAGAACAAGGCTACGACCCGTTCAACCCGGATGTGGTGAGACGCAAAGACCAAGGGAATGGAGATTCCGGAACCACATCAAGCGACCTGGGTGTCCTGGAGTTGGAACTGGTCAACCGGGCCATCGCGGAGGTCCGAAACGAGGTGGAGAGGGAGAGGAGGAAACTGTCCCGCATCGGTGATGTGTCTGAGGAATATGAACCCACCTCCAGCTCAGCCAAAGGAGCTAATAGGTCGAAGGCTGTGTCTGAGGAATACGAACCCACCTCCAGTTCAGCCAAAGGAGCTAATAGGTCGAAGGCTGTGTCTGAGGAATATGAACCCACCTCCAGTTCAGCTAAAGGAGCTAATAGGTCGAAGGCTGTGTCTGAGGAATACGAACCCACCTCCAGTTCAGCTAAAGGAGCTAATAGGTCGAAGGCTGTGTCTGAGGAATACGAACCTACCTCCAGTTCAGCTAAAGGAGCTAATAGGTCGAAGGCTGTGTCTGAGGAATATGAACCCACTGTCACATCTTACAAAACGGGGGCAAAACGTCCAAAGGTGACCCCTGAGGAATACGACCCGACCACTAGTTTGTCGAGGGCAGGGTCGAAAAAGCCAAAGACCACCCACTTGGCCTACGACCCAGGCAGCTATCAGATCACCTCCACGGCAGATTATAACCCCACGCCTTGCGTCAGCAAGTACACCTTGGACTCAGACACCCAGGACAACCGGGCCAGTTCTCTAGAGTACGTTCCCACGTCGGTTTGCAAAGCGTCCGTGAAGAAGCCCTTGCCTCGGGTTCAGAACCCTCCACTGCCCTCCCCTCCTCCCAGCCCCAAGCACTCCAACGCCCCCTCCTCTAAATCCAAGTACAACTTGGACCACTCGAAACCATCCACAGACCTGGAGTACGACCCCCTCTCCAACTATTCGGCCAAACCGTCCGGGAAGAACAAGAAGGAGGATGCTGCCAAGGGAGAGGGAAACAGGAAGTCCAAGCCGTCCGGGGCGAGGCGTCTGTCAGGGGATGGGGAGTACGTGCCCACGGCCGTGAGGACGCCCCGGCCGAGCTCCGACACGCCGAAATACACCCTCAGCCTCTCCGAGTCCGACGGCGAGGGCTCGGGGACGGAGTACCGGCCCACGTCTCTCAGCCGCCTGCAGCGGAGGAAGAGCAGCACCGGGTCGGCAGACGACCTCGTGGCGGCCGGGCTGAGGGACCGGGCGAGGGACGCGCTGGGTGGGTCGAAGCAGAGGAGCCAGGAACAGGCTGAGGGGAAAGGGGACCCGGAACCCGGGTTGCTAGAGAACTGCAAGAACCAGGAGACCAGTAGACGCAAACACAAACCAGACGACGACAAAGAAGCGAGGAAACCTAGCAACGCGAAGAGCGGTAAAACGGAGAAAGAGCTGAAAACGGACAAGGACGCTGGTAAAAAGAGTAGCGGCGGCAATAAAGAGAAGGAAACTGGGGAGAAAGGAGACCGAACGAACGCCTTGAAGAGGTCGAGTCACCAGAGCCCGAAGAAAGAGGGCAGGAGCGCGGACAAGAGGGAGGGCGAGAAGAGCAAGCTGAGGGAGAAGTCCGTCAACAAACGAGACGAGAAGCGGAGCGAGGGAGGGAGCGGGAGGACGGAGAAGGGCACGAGCGACGCGAGCCGGAGGGAGAAGGAGAGGGGAGGGGACTCGAGGAAGGTCAAGACTCTGGACAGGGAGAGGGACGCCGGCAAGCACAAGGAGCCCAGAAACGGCCAGCTGGGCGGGAAGGAGAGCGAGGCGAAGAAGAGGAGCCTGGGAGACGCTTCCAGCAGCGGTGGCAGCAGCCGGGGGAGGGCCTCCGGCAGCGAGGAGAAGAAGGGCAGCCGCGTCGACAGCGGGAGGGCGGGCAAGGTGAAACGCTCTCTCAGCCATGCAGACCTGTTCGGGGACGAGAGCGCGGAAGACAGCGAGGACGAGGAGGAGGTGAAGCTGGTGAGGAGGTCGGCCGCGGCGATCAAGAGGCTCGGAGCGAACAAGAGGAAAGCCTCAGAGCTCACGCCGTCGTCCTCCGAGGACGAGGACGCAGGCGCGGAGGACGAGCGGGCGGACGAGGGCCTGGACGGAGGCGGGCTGGACTTCCCCGGCCTGCAGGTGGACCTGGACTTTGACTCGGACCCTATGGAGGAGTGTCTCCGCATCTTCAACGAGTCCAAGGACGTGAAGACGGAGGATAAGGGACGGCAGGCCAAGCAGGTATCCCGACAAGATCTGTCTTTTCTCAGCCTCTGTGCGTGTGTGTGTGTGTGTGTGTGTGTGTGTGTGTGTGCGTACTTCCAGGAAGTATATCTGACCTACAACACCGTTTGAAACTTAAGTGGACCTCAATATTCTCTGTGTAATAATAATAATAATTAATGTACATTTGTGATAATGATAATATACTCTGTTATCAGTCTGTTACTTGCTGCAGTCATTTTAGTGATGGGATGCCAGTGGTGATTGTGAAGTAACCGAGCTGTCTCTCTCTAGATCTCTAAAGATTCAGAGGATGAGGAGGAAGCAGAGAGCACCTTAACCACTCTCTTCCCTGGGCAGAAGAAGAGAGTCTCTCATTGCTCAGCCAAAGGCACTGTGAGTTAGTCCCACCTCTCACACGGGTTCGAATTCCATTTTCAAACGTAACATTTTCAGAAAATGGGAGTTCCCGTTTCAACGAGACGCTTCGCTCGTTTCCCCTAGACGGACTCGGCGCCCAAGCCAGCCCCTTACAGGAGACTGACGGCTCAGGAGATCTGCTACCGACGCATGCAGATCGCTCAGCAGCAGGCTGTCCAGCTGGCTGCTGCAGTAAAGACAGCCTCTGCCACCCCCAGGCTCACCCCCAGCCCCAGGCTCACCCCCAGCCCCAAACCCAGCTTTCCAGGAGAGAGGAAGCGGGTAGCCCATCGCCCCAGCCCCCTTACGTCTTCATCCAAGCCTGGTAGGGGTTCCTCATCCACCCCCCCACCCTCATTTAAGGCTGTTCAACCAGGACCCAACATCACAGCCACTCATACTATACTATATGTGTTCACCATGTTATTGAGAAACCTGTTGGCGTGTTTAGGTGCTGTGGAGGTGAAGCCCACCGCCCACCGGGTGCTGTCACCCACCGGGACCCTCCCCGGGCAACTCTCTGTGAAGGCCCACACCTCGGCGGGCATCCTGTCCAAAACCACCACCACGTTAGCCCAGAAGAGGGTAGCACACACCCCCACCATGAAGGTAAGGGCATCCCCGGTCCCGACAGCCCCCGCGCTGGGCGAGCCGAAGGCTGGGCGCTTCTCCGGGTCATGTGCGCTTGTGTTCCACCTCAGAGCGCTGCCATGAAGCGGCCGGTCATTCCCACCGAGTTCGGGGCGAAGGTTCCCACCAACGTCCGCCAGAGATACCTCAACACCTTCATCGACGAATGCTTGAAGTTCTGCGCTACGGAGGATCTGGCCTTCCAGATGGTGGGAACACGACTCCTCCTAACACCACCAAACTAACGTATATTCAATATTTCATTTAGCTAAATTGAATACAGTCAACTATCATTATAACAATAAGGAAGTCCAGTGGCTGAGTGGTGAGGGAATCAGGCTAGTAATCGTAAGGTTGCGAGTTCGAATCCCGGTCTTGCCAACATGGCGTTGTGTCCTTGGGCAAGCCACTTCACCTTAATTGCCTCGGGGGGGAATGTCCCTGTACTTGCTGTAGGTTATTCTGGATAAGAGCGTCTGATAAATGGAAATTATTATCATTATTATCATTATATTAATTTAGCAGATATACAGAGGGGGATTTGAACCTGCGACCTCTAGATCTGCAGTCATAATGCTCGTCCGCTGTTTTCACGGTGTGTTTGCCCCTCCGCAGGCTCTGGACGAGGAGAAGGTGGTGTACGAGCGGAGCAGCAGCAAGAACATCTACCTCAACGTGGCGGTGAACACCCTGAAGAAGCTCCGCAGCCACACCGCCACGCCCTCCTCGCCCGCCGCCAGTACGTCCCGCGCCGCTCGCTGCTACGCCAGGCGTCGACGGTCTGAACAGCGTGTGTGTGTGTGTGTGTTCCGCAGAGAGCCCGGCGGTCAAGGCGGGGGGGAACAGGAAGGCCCTGTCCCATGAGGAGCTGCTGGGGGGCCGCCTGGCAGCTAAGACCAGCTTCACGCTCAACAGGACAGGCAAGCAGCAGGAGGAGAAACTGATGGGTGAGTGGCAAGTCCCTGCAGCGCCCTCTAGTGGTGTGGCTGTATTATATCCTGTATATCCACCCTGGACAACATAGCGGGGCCAGGCTCATTGTTTAGTGAGAGAGAGAGAGAGAGAGAGAGAGTTAGGAAAAGAGGGAGGGAGGGAGAGACAGAGTGAGTGAGAGAGAAAGAGAGAGAGAGGGCAAGGAAAAGAGGGAGGGAGGGAGAGACAGTGAGTGAGAGAGACAGAGAGAGAGGGCGAGGAAAAGAGGGAGGGAGGGAGGGAGAGACAGAGTGAGTGAGAGAGAAAGAGAGAGAGAGGGTAAGGAAAAGAGGGAGGGAGGGAGAGACTGAGTGAGAGAAAGAGAGAGGGCGAGGAGAAGAGGGAGGGAGGGAGAGACCGAGAGAGAGCTCCTTTGTTGCTCCTCGGACCTATACTCGGCTCCTTCCTAAGACAGGAAGTGCGTGTGCTGACGTTTCCCGTGGCGTTCCCTCCAGGCGCCGCCCTCTACAGGAAGTTGAGGGAGTACCTGATGACGGAGGAGCAGCTGCAGCAGCACAGCTACCCCCGCCCCCACCCCGAGGGCTCGGGCCGCGCCCTCGTCCACAACGTGCCGGAAAAGAAGAACACAGACCGTGAGGGGCCTACATTACCCATAATGCACCCTCACCAGCCATGTGTCCATTTCTTGAACCTCATCCTGCTTGTGTGTGTGTGTGTGTGTGTGTGTGTGTGTGTGTGTGTGTGTGTGTGTGTGTGTGTGTACAGCCTTCTCCAAAGTGTGCTGCAGGTGTGGGGCAGAGTATAAACTGAACGTCAACGGCTCCTGTGTTCGTAAGGAGGAGTGTCACCATCACTGGGGCCGCCTGCGGAGATATAAAGGTCTGTGATTGGCTGGCTGGCTGACCCCTTTCATGATCAGGAAACAACATTTATAGGATGGTTGTTGTTGGTCAAAACTGATGATTTGCCTGTGTGTGTGTGTGTGTGTGTTTGTAACAGTGTCGGGAGGATGGGAGACGCACTATAACTGCTGCTCGGGGGCTGTGGGTTCTACAGGCTGTCAGGTTGCCAAGGTAACAACTTCTGTCTCTTTTGAAAAGGTGTTTTTTTTGGTTTCCTGTCCATGATTGCATGTGACCACCAGAGGGCAGTACCGCTCCTGACTCCAGCAGCACACTGCTGGGCTTTTCTACACACACTAATACTACTGTGATTGGCTGTGGTGGTAGACTTGTACTTTAGCGCTCTGCATGTTCACAGCAACACGTACAAGACGGACGCAAAGAATGTCTGGACGGCTACGTGACGACCTTCGACAAGTCCCTGCCTCCGGACGGGAACGGAGGGGTCTTCGCCTTGGACTGTGAGATGGTGGGTGGTCTGAAGGTTGCTGTTAAACGCTGTCGCATGTCTCTTCAGCGATTGATGTCTTTCTCTCTCTCTCTGTCTCTCTCTCTCTCTCTCTCTTTCTGTCTCTTTTTCTTTCTCTCACTCTCCCTCACTCTCCCTCTTTCTTTCTTTCTTTCTTTCTGTCTCACTCTCTCTCCCTCTCTCTCTCTCTCTCTCTCTCTCTCTCTCTCTCCTTCTTTCTCTCTCTCTTTCTCTCTCTCTCTCTCTCTCTCTCTGTCTCTCTCTCTCTCTGTCTCTCTCTCCATGGTACAGTGCTACACAGTTCTTGGTCTGGAGCTGACCAGGGTAACGGTCATCAACTCGGAGCTGAAGGTGATCTACGACACGTTCGTCAAACCTGAGAGCAGAGTGGTGGACTACAACACACGGTGAGAGGCCTCGCCCCCACACATGCTGTCCTTCTCTCTGTCTCTCTCTCTCTGTCTCTCTGTTTCTGTTTTTCTATCTCTATCTCGTCTCTCTATTTGTCTATCTCTCTCTCTGTCTGTCTATCTGTCTCTCTGTCTGTCTATCTGTCTCTGTCTGTCTGTTTATCTACCTGTCTCTCTATCTGTCTCTCTATCTGTCTCTATCTGTCGCTATCTGTCTGTCTCTATCTGTCTCTATCTGTCTCTCTCTCTCTTCCTCACACCTGCATGGTGGTGACGGTGGTGGGGCTCGTGTGCGTGCGTGTGCAGGTTCTCGGGCGTGACGGAGGAGGACCTGGAGAACGCCACCATCACGCTGCGAGACGTGCAGGCGGTGCTGCTCAGCATGTTCAGCGCTGAGTCCATCCTCATCGGACACAGTCTGGAGAGCGACCTGTTCGCCCTCAAGGTTGGGAACACACACACATAAACACACACACACACAACAGCGATTGTTGACAATTTATTCATTTAGCAGACGCTTTTATCCAAATCAAATTCCAAGAGAGAGCTTTACAAAAGAGCATCGGTCACAACACTGCAAGCAGCCAGAATATGGGGCATGTTTATGTTGAGGTTTGGGTGTGATTGTTTCGTCTCTCTCTGTGTGCCCCCCCACCCCCCAGCTCATCCACAGCACTGTGGTGGACACGGCCATTGTGTTCCCTCACCGCCTGGGACTCCCTTACAAACGAGCACTGAGGAACCTCATGGCGGATCACCTCAAACGCATCATCCAGGACAACGGTGAGGACGTTGGTTAAGAGCCAGACTAGGGGCTGGTGCACCTGTAGTGATGTAGCTTGTGGCGCTAACTCTCTTTCTCTTTGACTTAATCATGGCAGGATCCACCTCACCTAACTCACACTTAGCTCTTTCTCACGTATGTGCAATGTTGATATTTCATACTCCTAGATTCCTATCTTGTACTTTGTATTTTTACTCTATTTACTGTATTAGTAACTAACCTGTAACTTTGTGAGCTGTACTGTACCCTGCTGCAGTTTTAAACTGCAATTTCTCCTCTGGGGGACAAATAAAGGATTTTCTTATCTTATGGTGATCTAAACGCTCATCTGGTCACATGATCAATAACGTCCATGTGTGTTTTCTCAGTGGGGGGTCACGACTCCAGCGAGGACGCCCGTGCTTGCATGGAGCTGATGACCTGGAAGATCAAGGAGGACGCCAAGGTGAAGAGATGACCTCTGACCTTATGACCCCACCCCCCCCCCCCCCCTTCGCCCCCCCACACACACAGATAGGTCACAGGTGTTCCTCTGGACTGGGAGGACCACGGTGAGACCAGGAAGAAGGCGCAGGAACCCTAGTGGGTATCTCTCCAGGTATCTCCAGGGTTCTACTGGGACAAACCCCCCCCAGACTCAGACTAGAACAGGGTTCTACCCACCGCAAGAGAACGTGAAGGTGTTCCGGTGGGCAGCAAGAAATGAACAGCGTTTGGGTTTTGTCGTTTACCACAGTATTTAATTTCCCGAAAGGGTATAGCAATTATTTTTCCACGGTTTTCCCCTCCTTTTTTCAGTTTTTTTTTCTAGCAACGATGGATATGTCCAGACGTGACAGGATCATGAATAAACTTTTTCTGTCACAGGAGGAAGACTCATGCTTAGGCCTGTTCATGTGTCATGTTACAGTGAGATCATCACATTGCTGCTCGACTGCTATCAGAGGCCTACTTGCACTTTTTCTTTATTGTCTCTGGTCCAACCCCACATGACTGATGATTTTCACGTGCGAGGTCAACGCAGTAAAAAAGGACATTTTGAAAGACTTGGTTCCAACTTGCCGCAGGGCAACGTTGTACAGTAGTGGTTGTCTAACCATGAACGTTTCTACCTTGAAGAAATAAACAAACAAAAAAAACACTTCTATAATACTGTACTTAGGCTTAGTATCTAAAACCGATTTGTTAACCTTCAACAGAATTTCCCAGTCGATAACTGTTGTGAGCGAGATTTTGTATCGTGACAAAGTGACGACGTTCAGAAAACACACAGTTGTCAAACCAGGATTAGTAGATTAACTAGCGGATTTCTAACGTCATCTAGCTGCCTTTTGTGTACGCTAGCCCAGCGATCTATTTATGGGAAAATACGTTTAGTTTTTTTCATTTAGCTGGATCCTTTAGCAACACTGTCATTTCAGTGTTGTGGAACAGCTCACTGTGTTGTGTTCTGACAGATCTTACATGTCAGTCCTCTCTCTGTTTCCTTAATGTGCCCTGCATGGAAGTCGAATCAGGCAAATGTTGTATTCACACTAATAGTATGTATTACTCCTGCACTGTAGATCATAAGGCAAAAACCAGTAATTGATAAGGCCTAGTTATTTAAATCATATCGTCAGCATATATATGAACTACATATATACCACTATATATGTCAGTTTGCGTTTGATACTTGATGGTTAAAAAAAAAACAAGAACTTGAGGTGCACAAAGGTTGCTAGTTGTCCCTTTTTGTATCGTTTTTTTGGTTGTGTGTTTTTTGCTAATAAAACGTTGAAACTTTGTCGTATGTGGAAAGTCGTCGTCCTGTAGCGTCGCCCTGACCAGGTCCGGAACAAGCATGTGAGTTTGAAGAAACCACTAATACACAGATCTCCTATTTGGAGAGTGGGAGAACTGATGTATATGTTGTTTTTGTTTTACCAAGGTCTGACCCCGGGGGGTACCTCATGCACCCCTGGACCCTGACACCCCCCCGGCAGGTGCACGGGCAGCCTCTCTCCTCAGCAGATTGGGTGACAGGGACCCCGAAACGGGAGAGAAATGCTAAACGGGAGAGCCCCATTCTTCCTGCCGCCCGTTCGCCTATTGAGCTCCTCCAGTCACATGTCAGCATGCATTTCCCTGAGCCAAGCCAGACCCCAGGTATTAAAGACCCCCAGTCTCTCAGGATCAATACCTACACAATGTTGCGGTGACAGGGGTGGGGGGGGCTTCCCAGTGTCTGGAGTACAGGAGACATTTGAGCATGTGGGGCGCAGCAGCTTAGCCAGATCTTCTTCATTATCAAATTCGATCAGGGTCGCTCCGTCTCCGATCACCTCTGACTGCTAGGGGTTGAGGCGTTGGGAGGGGGTTGGTGGTGGTGGTGGGGTGGGGGGTCGGGGTTTAGGACTGAACTTATTGGACCACAGATTGACCCCATGCTGGGAGAGAGCTGCATCATACTCCCTAGGGGGAACTGACCACATCCAGCTCCCTGATTGTCCAACGAGGTGAGAGGTTGACGTGTTGTCCTCCAATCAGCGAGCTGCGAACCCTAAAAATGATCTAATTTTTCTTTCCACATCACACCTAAGTTATTTCACCTCCAGTGCGACTCTTTGATCACTGTTCAAGGATGTTAAAAGTTTTTACCCTCTCAAATGGCCTGTTGACACCATTTTGAGGGTGGATTTAATTTGTACTAAATCTGCTGCTTGCAAATTGACTGAAGTCTTTGTTTACTATTTGGATTATGGTCCGGTAAAGGCGGGGTTGTTTAAAAGGTCCAGTGTTTGCCATCTTTGGAGCTGGCCAGCCTCTTTCCAACCCCCCGCCTCTACCCTTGACCTCAGCCTCCCAGCCTCTCCCCTTTACTTCTTCTCTCGGTCATTAACTCAAACCCCTGCTGCTCAATTAAATGACCGAATTTAACTCCGTGTCTCATATTGATCTGTTAAGGTCTTGCCCGGAGCTTGTCTCCCAGGGGGATGGGCTGAGGCTTATGGGAAACGAATATGATGATGATATCTCTCTGGAACTCATAAGTTTGGAATTACCAGAGGCCAGTCATTGAAATCAATGGATTCCGGTTGGTTCCGTACACAGGTTTAAAGCGGTTCGTTCACTTTTATATATATTGGTTTGTAACGTTGTGTGATGAAAATCTTGTTGTCGATTTTCCCAGTAAAGTTTAAGTGGAGTGTGTAGTAAGTGGAGTTACGTACTGTTAAACACCATGGATTCACCCCCCAAAAAATAATGCCACAGCTCAAATGAAACGTTTTATACTCCATTATTGGATGTGTGTAAATGTGTGTGTGTTTGTGTGTGTGTGTGTGTGTGTGTGTGTGTGTTTGTAGGGGGTCATTGTCAGGCTAAGCTGTTTGTGTGTCATAGATAGTGTCAAGGCTCACAGCATGAGCCTGGCACTCACCGCGGCTTAAGAGGGGCTACTGACCCTCCGCCCGCTCCCGCTCTCCCCCGCAGGTCAAAGGGCAGCCGGCCCCATCGATTTCCCCCAATGAAGAAGTCCTTAGCCCCCTTACCCCGCTCCCTGTCGGTCCCTGAGCCGCTCTGCTAACATCGCAGGCCTGAAAGACTCTCAATTGTGTTGGCGTGCCGATCGATCCAGTCAGTGTCCAGAGGGGGGCCGTCCTCTGAACAGCCCCCCCACAGATAACTGACAACTACAAAGCTACCCTCCTGACAGGTCCTTGTCAATACAAATTTCCACTATTGATAAGTCATTAAAGAAAGCCAAGAGGAGAAAGCCGTGGGTGACGGGGAGGAGGGGGGGGGGGGGGGGATGCGGTGCTTCTCCAACTGCTGTTCTTTCACCGAAACATCTGCTAAACAGGAGACATTAGCAGAAACACCCACAAAACCAGATCCCACTCATCTTCTGCTTGGACCTCTGTAGCTTTTAGGAAGGGGAACTGATGTCCCAAATTAGGACTTTTGACTAAATAGTTTGAGGACCGAATTGACAGGCCTGTTATGAATATATATATTTAAGCTTATAAACCCTTGCAGAAGAAATGGAAAAATGAAAGCTAAATTTACTTTTAACTGGCCACTCGTGTTTAAAACTAGATTATACTGTCCTGGAAAGACAGTTGTTCATGTCTGCTAAATACATCACACAGAAAAGTGAACGTATTTAACAACGTGCTCATTGTAATCATATATACTTCTCCCATTTCCAAATCCATTCCCCAGTAATTCCCCCATCATCTAAAAGGAGCAGTGACTAAACCCACACATTCTCACCTGCTTGGAGCTAAGACTGTTGTCAGCAATGTGACTTGTTGAGGATAACCTTTGTCTGTTAGTGTCTGTAATCCATGCATTTGTAAGTGGATCCACCCGGAAGAGGATAACTCCTTTAAGACGTTTTAAACTCTACGGGAGGGCCAGCCAGCCAGCCTCAATCTCCAATTCTACCTCCACACCTACAGTACAGTAATTCTAACCAGCAGGAGTATTCCTTACTGGTAGGTATTTAACATGTAGATGAAAGCCAAATGACTGTACTTAAACATTTCCCATTTTCTCTCCTTTCCTGATTGGCTTGGAGTCATGGACGTGGGGATGCGAGCGAGCGGCCTGGCTGGAGTTCAGTGGACGTCTCAGGGTTCGAAAGGCAACCAAAGCAGGCCGCTGCGATCGTGAGGGGGCGATCAGAGACGACACGTCTGGGGGGGGGGATCCTCGGAGAGGAGACGGCAGGGAGGAGGTGAGTGTTTGCCTGCAGAGGAGAAGAGGTCCGGGGGTGGGGGGGGGGGGGGGCGTTGTGGAAAGCCGGGGAGGTGGCAGAGGGGAGGGGGTCGCACACAACTACACTCTTTGTGTGCCTATAATCCCCCCAGCAACACAGCTTTGGCCAGGTTTCATCATGAAAGTGCCATGAAATAACTACTTTTTTTCTTTTGCACTAAATCTCCCTTAATCCTGCCGGTTGAGGAGACAAAGGCCTCTGGGACCTAATCCTGAAGCTTTTACTGGGGTTCAGGGGCTGGCCTACACAGCCTTTTCTAAATGACTTATTTCTATCGGACACTAATATAGCTTGACAGCCAAGAACAGCGAAAAGAATTGGGGGAATAGGCCGGGGTAAAGAAAAGAAGAAAAAAAAGAAGGTTCCACATATTTGAGGAATCTGAATAGATGTGTACAAGTATGAGTATACATTCATCCAAATTAATTCCACCTGGTCATAGATGATGGATCATACATTTGCCCACAGAAATCCCTTTTTTTATTTTTTTTTAGACATGCGCAACGACAGGAATATATTTTTGATTAAAAAAAAATGTTAAAACACCCTGTTTTCGGTTTGTTGAATCCATGCAAAATCCATCCAAGAAGTTCCGCCCCCTCCCCTCCTTGATAACGCACAAGATCAGTGGTGAAAATGGCCGTGGTTACATCCTCTTAGAAGAGGAAGACCGAGCCTTCGAGGCCTGAAGCTCAGATCAAATGTTCCGGGCGTGCGGTTCTTTAGGCTGAGCCGCAATGGCTTCCTTTCCTGCAAGTGGCTCTCATCATCGGTGGCTGGCATCACCCTGCTGTTAGGGTTCAAACAGACTGAATTCTGGGACAGTTCTGATACTCGTGGGAAGTGTAATCTATCACTGTGACTGCCGTGGTTCTGTACACTGCCGACCTCAAACCAGTCTTCAATGAATTCCCATCTCTAACACCCTGGTCTTGAAATACAGCAGGGAGATTACTGGAGATGATCTTATTGGAAAGTCTAATGCTTTGTGATCCACAAAGCATGCCAAAACCAATGTGGACGATTAAAAAAAATAAAAAAAAGATTATGACACCCATTTTTTTCAGTCACTATTCAAATGTGGAAGAAATATAAACTTAAATCGTGACTTACTGCACAGCAGAAGCAGATCTGTGTGATTCTAGACATGGTATTCTGACACTAGCCACAGTGTCAAGCCACAGTTACCTACAGTACTGGAATATTACTCTTTAATTGTACAATTGTGCATCCATTTATATTATCCTGATGCACCATGAAACATGAATATGTGTGTGTGTGTGCTGGTGTGTATGCTATTGGACATCTAGCTGTTTTGATTACTTCAGTGGGATAATAGTTCTCTGTCAGGAGAATTTGGGAGATTTTGGCTCAGTTGAACCTTAGGAAATTGGTCTCAATGGGAAATGTCTAGATTATACTTCACAGGCTGACAGTTTATGGGCAAAATATGGAGCCTGTTAGCAAAACAAATCACAGAGTAAAGCCCCCCACTAAGGGGGAGAAGCTCCAAGCCAGGAGTGTAGTAGAATGAGAGCTGAGAGCCTTTGGACAATCAAAGGCTGTTATTTTAATGCCCTGCCTCAGAGATTAGCCCACCACATTGTTTTAATTGTTTTTAACGGGGAGGGAATGAAACGCTTTCTTATAGAGAAGGATCCTTGGCGTAAATCTCTCCCCAAGTTCAATAGTTTCAAAAACTTGAGCCCCTCGGACCCCCCCTCCTTCTCCCTCATCCCACCTAATCCTGCCTAATACCTTTCTTTCTATTGGCTAATGGCTGAGGGGCTGCTGGAGTAAACGCTTCTTAAATAGTCGTGAGTGAGAATGATTTTTAGGAGAATTACGTCCATGCGTCCATGCATCGACCAAGCGTAGTGATTTACGAGGATATAACGTCTGAATTTCGAATAAGTTGGACAACACGCATATTCCTGCGCATATTTCTGTGTAAAAGCGCTGAAAAAAAGGGTTATCTGCAACTTTGGAACATTTAAGGTAATATTATTTCTACAGCCTACCCAGTACTATGCACATTGGATTGTCAAGTCATTTGAAATGACGCGTTACACTTTATTATTAATTTATTTAGCAGCCGATTTAAACGACTTGGCCTTGTAAAAAAACAAACATTGTGTGATAAACGAGCCTGCATTTCGACTCAAGTAAAATACTTGTTTTTGTTTTATAAGTAAGTTATAAGTAAGAAAACGTAGGTTGAATTTAAAAAATCGCCTACCAGACAGCGTACAGTAAAACTGTAGGGTTATAATTTGGGTATTTTCACACATTGGGGTCTTTCAACACTTCCTGTTGAATAATAATACAAAATGCAGCATAAATAACACTTTTCTTGTTCTCACACGCAGTGCAGCTATGAATTCCTTGAATTTCTGCGGGGGGTCTAACAACACAGGAGCGTATCCGATGCACAACGTGTTCTTCAACCTTCACCACCAGATGGCAGACCAGTACCAGATATGCTCATCCCCTGGTCCCTCTGCTCATGCCTTTTCTGTGGCTGAGAGGCTTGCAGGTAACTTCCATCAGGTAGTCCTGAAGAATGAAACCTGTAAACAATAAGTTACTCGTTCCTCCAAAGGAAACAACATTATCATGTTCCTCAACACGGACTGGTGAGCATTTGTTTGTTGTGCCGCACGTCTAATACTGAGTTCAACTCCTCTGATCCTACAGAATTGATTCTGGAGGCTCGCTATGGTAACCAGCAGAAACAAAGGCGGAGTCGCACGGCTTTCACAGTGTCTCAACTGCAGGCCCTGGAGAAAGCTTTCCAACAGACGCAGTACCCAGACGTGGGAATGAGAGAGAGACTGGCTCTCTGCATAAATCTGCCTGAGGCACGCATCCAGGTCAGTAACTGACAGTAATAGTTACTGACACATTGCATCTGTAAACTCACAGTGTGTGTTTGCGTACCCATAAAATGACCCTCATTTGTAACATCCTTCCTTGGTATGTCCAGACTCTATAAGTGTACTCATTACATGTCATTCCACAGGTGTGGTTCAAAAACAGAAGAGCGAAATTCCGCAAGGGTCAGCGTTATTCCCCTGTGTGCCGCGAGCAGAGCCTGGAGGAACCACGACGGGGGGGCGCGCCCGCAAGGGAGGAGGCCAAGCCTGAGGACGAGTCCTGCAAAACACACTGTGACATCTCCCCCCTGAGGGAACCCAGCTCCGCTCCCGCCCTCCCCCGTCCCTCGGCCCCTTCCGTGGCCCGGTCCTACCACAGACTGCACTCTCCTCCTGGCTTCCCCTTGGTGACGAGGGAGCCTTATCCCCTTCCGCGTCACCAGGCTTTAGGGATGCTGTCCGCTGGCCTCCACTTGAGTCCAGCCTTCTGGCCTGTTTTACAACAGCGTGGCCCTGCCTTTGGGCTCCCTCCGCCTGGAGGGAAAACCTGCAGCCTTGCCCTTCAGACTGTCTGTTCCAGTAAAGGGCTGCCCAGCTCCAGCTTGGGGCTGTAAATGGAGGCCTACCACGTTCCACACTGCCACGTGAGCCTTACAGGTCAGAACTGGCCAGGACCTGGACACGCCCTCTCCCCCAATGGTGAACACCAGCTTTGCCCTCTGTTTCACCGGCACCCTGCCCACCTGCAACCCTTGATGATGTGTGAGAAAATGTTAAACAGATCAGTGGTTCTGATCATTTTATTCAGTCATTGATTAAGTCTGTAGATGATTTGTTTATCTCTGTAGACCTTGACATGTGCACTATGGCCTTTTAACCCCTCTGCCCCCCAGCAACCAAAGGCACTGATTTCTACCTAAATTCTTGACTTTACTGTGACCAAACTATTGAATGCCTTTGTTGAATGATATGAGGCTGGCTGTTGTATGCTTCATATACACTGTGAAATGCACCTGTGTGTTAAATCTGTTATTGCAACGTTGTTGTGGAGCAACTTCCAACCATTTGAACCTGTAAATACAAATAAAATCAATTAATTTCGATTGTATGTTTAGATGTGAAGGGAGTTCTCAAATTGTTGGGTTGGTTTCAATGATGGTACAAATTGCAAAGCATCCATACACCCACATTAGGTCTGAGGTTCTGTGTCAAATCCTCTGTAGAGCAGCTGTAAACTGCGCACGACATTCAGGGCGGTCCGGACTCCTATTCTCCAAGTAAGATACGCTAGTTTGTCAACGTAAGGACAGTGCAAGGGGCGGAATGTAACGCTGAATGCTTTTCCCATCGGCTTGGGGAGGCTTTACTGCTTATAGCTAAAGAGACAACAGCTAAACCCTGAGCGAGGAGGGGGGGAAGAAAAGAAGAGGAAAAAACAGATGAAATCTCGAAAATACACATAAATAAAGAAGCATGTCGCCGCGTGCGCATTGACAGTTCGTGTTTACAGGCAGGTAAAAGTGTTTTTCGTTGACGACAACTGATTATTTGAGGGGTTTTTATTTCGAAAAGGGAATCTAATCTGAGCCGTAAATTAACGTTATAAACTACAGGCAGCTAAGCTAACCCGGTTGTGGAGGATTAAGGAGTTGCCCATATCTGAAACCGAGCTTCTTTCAGGTGAATAAATGCCATTTATTCCGTGTAACAACTATGATGTCCGTTAAAACCTAATACAGCTTTACTGCCACTTTGATCTACATGAAGTACAATTAAGGTTATTCTGATGAGTATTTGATGTTCTTGTCCAGTTTTAACTTGTTCTGCTCGGCAGGACTGGTAGTGTGGCTGTGTTAGGCCTGGGGATTTTAGCCATTCATGTTTTATATTATCAGACCAAAAGCTTGACAATAATGTAAACATTTGCAAAGTTTTGGGCCAAAATATTGTTCGTAAAATGTCTCTTTCCAGTTAGCAGCTAGCCTAGTTAGCAGCTAGCTTAGTTAGCAGTCCATCCATTTCTATGGAGCCAGTTAGCTTAGCACAAACGGCTCCAAACTAGCTAAAGTAGCCTTTTTTTAGAGACTCGATCGATACCTTCACCCCTGTCCTACCTTGTCTAGTCGGGCTATTTCGTATCTGATATGTTTTTGTCAAGGAGCTTCTTTCAAAAGAACATTTGGTAGGTTAATATTGTGAGTTATCGGCTGATAATGTTTATAAAGTGCTCCTGTATTTACGAACGAGGAAGCTAATGTGTTCACATAGCAGCTAGCTCAACGTTAGCTCCTTTACCGTGAAGCTAACACAGTTAGCTGGTTGCTATATTCTTGCAAATGTAACCATTTTATTCAGATTATATGTTTCCTTGACCAGGTCACACTGATTTACATGCGATTATATCAACCAGCTGTAGAAGAATTAGCCGGTCAGGTTGGCTATTTTGCGAACTAAATCATATTTACATTTACATGTATTCATTTACCAGACGCTTTTATCCAAAGCGACTTACAAGAGAGAGCTTTACATAATATACTCTACGTCTTAATATAAAGCTTAGACGAGAGCTAATGATGGGCCAGTTCATGGTTAATGACTAACAGACAGTTAGCCTGGACGTTTTGGACACTTGAAACAACATTAACCCCTCGAAATAACCTCCCAGTTAAGGAACGTTCCATGTAAGAAGTGAAGCTGAATCTTTGCTAAAGAAAAGACAGATTAAGCGTGAAACGTTGCGATCTGACAGGGATACTGAACGTATCACGGGTACAGTTAACCTTTTGAATATGTATACATGCGATTTTGTGACCTAACTGAGCTTTGTTGATACGAAACACCATTGTTGACAAGTCAGTGTAGTTGTCATGGTAGTAATGTGCCATGTTGGTCTGCTGTTGTGTATTTCCAGGGTGTTACACGCACACATTAACACGTATGGAGAGACGGATCAAAGACCTTAGAACCAATGTTCCAAGCCATTTGACTGATTTTTTCTGATCTCACTCTGTGAGATGAAACTCAGAACAGATAGGCCCGCTGAACCTGCCCTTTTTTCGAGTTTCTATGACTGGTGGATTACAAGTACTTGCTTTTCCATTGAATTGATTGTTCTTGTTATCTAGTGACTAGACTTGATGTGGCCCTATGATTTGCACTGTAGGGAAGTGCAGAGACCATGTGACTAGTTACAAGAAAGATAGCACCGATAATTTAATGATTTACCTCATCTAATACACACCACCTAGTCCTCTTATTCTACTGAGGCACGTGTCAGGGCTCACACATGCACAAAATCTCACTTGTTTTCATTTGAGGATGCATCTCACTTGGAATTGATAAACGCAGATGACGAATGGCGTCAGCAACATTTGGCTGGCAGCTCAGATCGTTCATACTGAGATTCATCCTCTCCAGAGTCCATCTTGGATATCAAGTTAAAGCTTGTCGGCCTCTCGGGCATCCGATGATGCAAATCCGTTTCCCAGGCCCTTGATGACGGCGAGGCCTTTTGAATATCATTGATCAGCGTGAGTGCATTTCCTGGGGAAAGTGTAGCTGCTTGTCTGTGCTGCCTGCATTACTTACCTGAACTGCTCCGCTGGTATCAGGAACATTTTCGCTCCCAAGGGAACGGGGGAGAGAAAGTAAGGAGGTAGGGGGGTGGAGGACTCAAGGGCTTGGCTGTATAGAAACTTCTCTGTGTGTGTGTGTGTGTGTGTTATCAAGAATTCAAAAGCTGTCAGATCTGTGAAATGGAACTTATGATCTTTTGTCTAGGGTCTCCTGTAAGTATTTTCTAGACCAACTCTAGGCCTTGAATATGTAGGTCCTTGTTTACTTCTTCTAGTGCCGTTTCCCCTAGTAGATAATGATTTTATTCTGAAAAGGATTATGCTTCCATCTCTGTGACGCTTCCGATCAATTATTTTCTTTGTTGAAGACAAAGCAAGCAGGTCCGCACAGGAATCTCATAACATTCCAGAACCGTACTCTTTTAATTCATGAATTCGTTAGCCTGAGATCTATCATATTGTAAAGTCTATCTTGTCCTCTGGTTGTGTTGATTTCCAGATTCTCTGTTCCCCGACGTTCTCAACCACACAGCATCTTCCTCCCGTCTCCTCCTCCGCCCCCTTCTCCCTGCCGAGAGACCCCCCCGTGCGCCATGGAGAGTTCCGGCTGCGCCGCCACCAAACACTGACCGGAAGGAAGCGATGAGGGCCTGGAGGCGAACCTGCCGAGCTGCGTTGTGGATCCAGTAGCTGGGATTGTCAGTCCTCGCGTGTACCAGTGCGTTTTGTGTGCGAGCGGGGCGCATGCGAGCACCACCTGCCCGCTTCAGGCAGGAGCATGCTTCTCTGAGACTGAAGGTCCAAGAAATCAGGAACCCACGTCCGGAGAACCAGGAACCACACCCGGAGCTGTCCTCCACCCCACTGGGGCTCTTTCGCCACCGTTCTACCCGCCCGCGCTGAAGAGCCTCAAACGCCGCTGCCGCTTTGTACGCCCACCTCTGTTCCGTGCGGTGTCGCTTGCCCCTCTCTCCTCCTACGGCGCCCTGCTAGTTGTTTTGGAGCCTCTGTGGTTTGCATGGCCGGGGAGTAATCGTGGAGAGGCCAGGGTATCACAAGCTTATGGATTTTGACAAAAGAGGGGTCAAGGGAGAGACAGAGGAAGGGAAAAGGATGTCCAAGGCAGCCAGCAGCAGGACTGGGCATGGAGGTCGGAGTTCAGGGACCAACTCTGGGGTGCTCATGGTTGGCCCGAACTTTCGCGTTGGCAAAAAGATAGGGTGCGGCAACTTCGGAGAGCTGCGGCTAGGGAAGAACCTCTACACCAACGAATACGTGGCCATCAAATTGGTAAGAGCTCACTGCTGACTGAATGCTGGAGAAAAATGCCTGCTTTAATTCATTGATATGTGGGTGGGATTGATTTTCTCGTCGCCGAGTTCAAATGTTCTGTTGTTTGTGTGCTTTGTAATGGCTGTGTTTTGTACTCTCCCTCATCCTAACCACTATCGTTTTGGAACGGTAGAGAAATAACGAGTTGTTATGTGCGTGGGTCCCTGCCCGTTCCAAATGGATCTCATCATAACAGCCGAATAGAAGGTGGTGTAGACGTTCCGAGCCCATGTTCCGCCCCCAAAAAAACGACAGGAGCCCAAAGCGATAGGTGCTCGTCACTTCGTCGCGCGTAGGTTGTTAGTGTAAATGTTTTCTGCCCAACTGTGTTGTAATAACACCGCTTCGATGTGTTTTCAACAACGTCTATTTGCCCGGGGGTGGGTTTGGTAGGGGGCTGAGCTGGGGTAGGCTGTGGGGGGGGGGGTAACGTCCTTGTTGTTGCTGTTAAGTCACTCTGGATAAGAGCTTTTTTTTGCTAAATGACTCCATGTAAATCATTACGTCTTGTGCAGTTAATACTTAGCTGAGCTCAGCTCCTTTTTGTATTAAGGCAAAGGAGGAGTTTCTCATTTGGTCATCGGATATTGATGTTAGAACCTGGAGGCTGAGGTGTGTGTGTGTGCTTACACACACCGCGCTCATTGTTCTTCAACACGGTGGATGACTTGAAGGAGGCTCCTAAGACAATATGTCAGCCTAACAGCCATGCCGAGTGTGGGCCTGTTAAACCACATGAAGTAGCAAGCCCTGACAATCAGCTACGACAACAACAAAAAAAAAGCCCAGCCGATTTTCGACCTGCTTGCAGATGTCTTCGGCGATGTGGTTTCGTTCTAGTTCACCTTGAAACAACACATTTGCTCAGCTCAGCTGGGTTTGTTGCAGAGAAGAAATCTTATCGGCTGCGAGGGGGGGGGGAAAGTCCCCTGTTGAGGCTTTTTAGTGACACGTTCTTGTAGAGTTTGTTAAGAGGAACTCCAGGTCTAGTGTCTGGCTTGGCGTCAACAGCCAGGCTCCCTAGCCTGGTGTGATTATCAGCTCTGCTCCATCTCCAGGGGAGGTCACCAGTTTCAGAGCAGGCTCGTATATTAAAGGCTTTGGTGACCCGCGCTGAAAGCAGAGGTTGCTAACAGCGCCGTAATGGCCGTTCCCCTGCCCTGAAATCCCCAAGTCACTCTGGGCTCGTTCCTCCCAGTGAAACAGCCCATCTGTCTGGGTATTTTTATCCGCGTGACGTCCGGTTCTTTCCAGCTCTGGCCTCACGTTCACAGCGCTGGTGGCCTGCAGGGCTGGTGGCCTGCAGGGCTGGTGGCCTGCAGGGCTGGTGGCCTGGAGGGCTGGTGGCCTGGAGGGCTGGTGGCCTGGAGGGCTGTTGGCCTGCAGGGCTGGTGGCCTGCAGGGCTGGTGGTCTGGGGCTAAATGCACCCCTGATTTTAACTGTAGCCTGTCAAGTTACTAACAGCATAACATGAAGTGGAGTAATGGCATTGCAGCCTCTTGATTTCAGCTGTTGGTAAGTGAGTTAGCCCTTAACTGCCAGGCAGCCAATTGAACAGCTTGTTCTCATGCTACACAGCTCAGTGTGGGTGGTAGGAAACACCAGGCAGTTACTGCTTTAGACTGCTAGCAGATGTTCCTGTGCCTGTCCCTGTCCCCGTCCCCGTCCCCCCTGTCCTGTCTCTGTCCACCTCTGTCCTGTCTCTGTCCACCCCTGTCCTGTCTCTGTCCACCCCTGTCCTGTCTCTGTCCTGTCTCTGTCCTGTCTCTGTCCACCCCTGTCCTGTCTCTGTCCACCCCTGTCCTGTCTCTGTCCTGTCTCTGTCCACCCCTGTCCTGTCTCTGTCCACCTCTGTCCTGTCTCTGTCCTGTCTCTGTCCACCCCTGTCCTGTCTCTGTCCTGTCTCTGTCCTGTCTCTGTCCACCCCTGCCCTGTCTCTGTCCACCCCTGTCCTGTCTCTGTCCTGTCTCTGTCCTGTCTCTGTCCTCCCCTGTCCTGTCTCTGTCCTGTCTCTGTCCACCCCTGTCCTGTCTCTGTCCTGTCTCTGTCCACCCCTGTCCTGTCTCTGTCCTGTCTCTGTCCTGTCCCTGACCACCCCTGTCCTGTCTCTGCCCTGTCCCTGTCCACCCCTGTCCCTGTCCTCCCCTGCCCCCCTAGTCCTCCCTTGTCCTCCCCTGTCCCCCTAGTCCACCCCTGTCCTGTCTCTGTCCTGTCTCTGTCCTCCCCTGTCCCCCTAGTCCACCCCTGTCCTGTCTCTGTCCTGTCCCTGTCCTCCCCTGCCCCCCCTAGTCCTCCCATGTCCCCCTGTCCTCCCCTGTCCCTGTCCTCCCTTGTCCTCCCCTGTCCCTGTCCTCCCTTGTCCTCCCCTGTCCCCCTAGTCCTCCCCTGTCCACCCCTGTCCTCCCCTGTCTGGCTTGTTTGCTTTGATCAGGATGGCCCTTAGCCTCCTCCTCTCCCTCTCCTAAACCATCGCCCTAGCCTTGTGTTTTCACCTTATCATCCTGGCTCGCAGTCGTAACAACCGATTATTACCCAGCGCTAGTTCCTTATTGACTGATAGGGCCTTCAGCCGTGTGTCATGCCCACTGGCAGGCTGTGCGTTAGCGGGCGTGGCTGTGGGCCCCACCTGGGACAAAGGTGAATGCCGGTGTCACCCTCCTCAGACATGTGAGAGCAGGGGGGAGGGAGGGGAGAGAGAGAGAGAGTCGCAGGCCTCTGTCAGGGGCGCTGCACGTTCCCTCTCCAGACGGGGTGGGGGGGAGGAGGGAGAGAGAGAAACTGCTGTGCGCTGAAAGGTCGTCTTTGTTAGCTGGCCTCGTCCGCACACAAGGGTTCAGTCTTTGGTTCAGCTGGGAGCCCTCTCACCCGGACAGGCCCCTCTGTGACGGAGGCTGCAGCCCCAGCCTGGACGCATGGTAGCGGGCCTCTCCCTTCTGAGGGTGACCCCCTTCCCTCCCCCCTCCTGAGGGTAACTCCCCCCCCCCCCCCCCCCCCCTTACTGTAGAGCTTGGAGACGTACATGTCGTCTGTGATGCTAAGTGGAACCCCGGATGCAGGTTTGAATCACTGTTCCAGGCCCATGAGGGTGGGCTCTCCTTGGCAGATGGAGGAATGGACGGCTACTGTGTGTGTGTGTGAGAGGAGAGAAGGGCGTGGGTTGTTAAACGTGACACCTTCTCAGCCTCATGTTATTAGTAATAAAGCCTTAGCGGGCGGGGGGGGGGGGGGGGGGGGGCAGCTGGTGACAGTGATGGACAGCCTCAGCTCCCATCAGCCGTAACTCAGCCCCGCCCCCGGCCCCTCCCCCGCCCCCAGAGCTGGCTCAGAGACGGGGTGCTGGTGGCTAGCAGGGTCCCCCTCGCCGCGTTAGCCCCCTGCTATCGGCGTGACCTTGTGCCAGATTCATAAGGACTGGGTTACATGAGAAGCAGGGGGGGGGGGGATCTGGGGCTGCGGGGAGTGACTGGGCTTGGGGGGAGGGACAGAGGGGGAGGGGGGGGCAAGCGAGCACATGAGGCTGTGCTGGAAGCCGAGGTCCTCCGGAGCAGTGTGGCTCCGGAGGAAAGCAGAGTTGCAGCGTCCCTCCCCTCCTCCCCTCCCTCCCTCCTCCTGTTACAGTCCAGCTCAGCAGCTCGTGCGGCGGACAGGACCCATGACGCTCAGAGCAGCGTCCTCTCCAGAGTGCCTGGCGGGCGGGCGTAGCGTGGCCCCCGTGCAGCCTGGCCCCTGCTAGGTCAACAACATGGAGAGAGCCTCCTCCTTCTTAGCCAGCCAGCCATTTCCCTAATGGATCGGATTCAAACCTGCACTAGCATCTCGGCAGTGGGGGATTTAGCGTGGGCAGCAGAATCAGCTGTGTGTGTGTGTGTGGTGGTCGGCTGCGTGTGTGTGTGGGGGGGGAGGGGGGAGGGGCGGTGGTCAGCTGGGGTGTGCGACAGGGAGGGCGGTGATTAAGACCCAGGCAGCGTGAACGCGGTTGTGGACAAGGCTGGGGCTGTTTCTGCAGAGGCCCGGCCTGGAGGCTGCAGGGGGTGGGGTGGGGGGGGGGGGGGGAGCCTCCAGCTCGCGTCAGAGCGCTGAGGCTGCCGGCCGTATGCGACCGTGTCAGTGGCTCCACTGTTCTCCCTGCCCTGTCCCTGGGTGGGGGGGGGGGGGGGGGGGGGGGGGGGGGGGCTGAGGTGGGAGGTAGAGGGGAGGGGGCTGGCCGGTTGGTCGGTGGGCCGGGGCGGCCATGTTGGAAAACTCTGCTGCAGTGTCCTGTGTAGCGAGTGGGGGGCGGGGGGACAGCTGAAGTCTCCCATCTGGGAGCTGGAACCTGATACAGGGCCGGCCCTCCGGCCCCCCCCCCCAAACCTGCCCCCCCTCCCCACCCTCTCTGGCCGTACATGCCTGCCTGGAGTGACCACACCTCACCCCAACCGAGCCCACCCCACCCTGCCCCCCTTCCCACTCCAGATTACTGACAGCAGGGGGTTTTAGCCCCCTCCCCCCCCTCCCCCAGGGAGGTATACTCCACCTGCCTCAGGATTTGATCCCCCTGCTGCTGCTGACATTGAAACAATCGTCCAGAAGTCAAACGCTGAGCCGGAGGAGAGGAGCAGGGATGGGCAGGAGCGCAGAATGCCAAGCCTGTTTCCCAGGGCTCTGTGAACACACGCACACACACACACACACACACACACACAGCACACACAGGGCACACACGCTCACACGCACGGACACACACAGGCTCTGACGCTTGGCGTGGGACACAGTGAGGGCTTTTGTCAGCATTAACGTGTTACATCACCACTGCTGTTTGGCTAATGCTCCGTACTACAGTCAGGGATCTCGCTAGGAGCGTGGGGGTCAGGAGTCAATCTCTCCCAGGCTGTGGAGACTTCCCGGGATAAGGGGGGGGGGGGGGTCGCTGCTGGGCTCCCAGAATGCCGTGCGGCCGCTACAGCCGCGTCTCGCCCACCCACAATGCGCAGGGGGGGGCTAGTTTCCAGCCAGAAAGGTGGAAGGGGGGTGGGGGGCGAGGGAAGGGGGCCCCAGCGTGCTGATCAGGAGGAATCCGGGGGGCGAGGAAAAAATGGCGACCAAGTGCGAGTCGTCCCCTCACCCCTCCTCCCCCCTCCCCCCCAGGGCCTCACGCCGTAGCCCAGTGACTGGCTCTATTGTCGGGGAGGGCTGGAGTGGAGGGCCGGCAGCTGAGCCGGAGAGCAGACTCCAGCAGGTCGGACACTGAAGAGCCCTCCAGTGTCCTGGCCCCCTGGGGTCAGCTGCCCTGGACACCAGCCCGGCCTCCCGGAGCCCACTGCCACCCTGCCGGCCTGCCCTGACCCCACGCTGGGTTAACCAGGGCAGCCTGCCAGGGGATTCTTTTGGGGGGGTTTAAGTGATGTTAGTGGGGGTTTTTTTACCACCCGGTTCAGGGTCGTGCTTTTGGGGTCGCTGAAATTCTCTCTGGCCTGAAAGTTTTGAGATTTAGGGGGATTTTTAAGCTGTAACCTAGTGCTATTGGTAATCTCTCCCTCTGAATGCTGCTGGCTTCCTGAAAAGACCCCTGGACTTCCGTCCAAGACACAAGGCTCAGGCTCGGTGGGACTCTTATTTTGAAAAATGAAGGCGGGAACTCTGTAGTGTCTTTGAGGATTAATGTTTGATGGAGTTACGAAACGTCCTTACATGGAAAGATAACCCCATTTCCTGGTTTCTTGGTCATTTGCACGGCTATCTGCAGAATGAGTTGAATCTAAGAACATAAAGCTGCTATAAGCCTCGTTTTTTTCTCGTTTTTTTTCTTTCTCCACTGTAAGCGTTTTAGAAATGTCCTGTGGTTCAATGCCATCTGTTTTGATTTATTATTTAAATACATTTACCATGTCCTGCTCAGCGTAATGCCTGTACATGTGGGGGTGATGTCACCATGCCCCGCCCTGTTTACTGGGCCGCTCACGACATCGGTCACTCTGTCACCTCTTCCTCTCTCACTCTCACCCAGCCTCTCTCTCTTCCTCTCTCTCCCTCCCTCTCTCTCTCTCTCTCTCTCTCTCTCTCTCTCTCTCTCTCTCTCCCCCTCTCTCTCCCCCTCCCTCTCACTCCAGATCCACTTAAGGTGGATGAGGGGAAAGAAACGGTGTAGAGTGGCAGGTCGTGAGCAGGGAGGGGCTTGCTGGGTGACGTCTGTCCAGGGAGGGAGGGAGGGAGGCAGGGAGGGTGGGAGGGAGGGAGGCAGGGAGAGAGGGAGGGAGGGAGGCACTGAGAGAGGGAGGCAGCCAGGGAGGCAGGGAGGGTGGGAGGGAGGCAGGGAGAGAGGGAGGGAGGGAGGCACTGAGAGAGGGAGGCGGGAGGGAGGCACTGAGAGAGGGAGGCAGGGAGGGAACCGAGGGAGGCAGGGGAGGGCGGCAGGGAGGGAGGCAGGCAGGTTAATCATCACAGTAATGCGCTGAGCGCCTGATGGCTCCGTGCGTCTCCCCTCCAGACTGCACCACAATCACAGGCCTTCAGGCAGCATGGGGACTCCACAGCAGCGTGCGCTCTCTATTTATACCCCGGCCTGTTATTACGGCCCCAGAGGCTCAGCCGGAGAGCAGGAGGGGCCGCGCCGGCCTCACAGGAGAGGCCAGGTCACAGCCAGTACTGCACGGTTTATACTGGACGGTGCTCGCTCTCCCTGGGGGTGTTTCCAGTGTACTCCGACCTCGAGCGTCCACAGAGTCTGGGTACCTCCAGAGTCTGGGTGCCCCTTAAGGTTTGGATGGGATCGCCATGCCCCCCCCCCCCCCCCCCCTTTGCCACCAAAATAAAACACGGTGGAAGGAGGATATGACCGGTGTCCCGAGGCCCTGCTGGACCAAAACACGCTACATCACCGGGGTGGGTAGGGGGGGGGGGGGGGCTAATCCCATGCTTTCGCTGATTAAGACTGAGGCTCTTAACCCTCCCCCCGTTAGCTAACCAGGCCCAGGATGGCCTGCCCATCCCGATATGACGGGAAGCCGGGACGCACGTTTCCAACCCCCCCCCCCCCCCCCCCCCCCCCCCGCTGTGCTTCAACCATCACACGCTGCAGATGAACGGGGGACTGGGTTACAAATGTTCTCTTTTTCTCTCTGTCTCCTTTCAGGAACCTATCAAGTCCAGAGCTCCCCAGTTACACTTGGAGTATAGATTTTACAAACAGTTGGGAAATTCAGGTAAGGATGCGACTGTGATGCGTCTCTCTGTGTCTCTGCTGTTCTTTAGAGTCCCCCTGACGTCAGAGCCTCACAACACAGCATGCAGATCGATCCTCTCTGAATAAAGACCCTCACAGACCAGACAGACATGGGGTCAGGTGGCTCAGCGGGTTAAGGCGTTGGCCTCGTGATCGGAAGGTTGTGAGATCGAGCCCCGGCTGTGGCTATGTGACGTTGTGTCCTTGGGCAAGGCACTTCACCCTACTCGCCTCAGGGAGAATGTCCCTGTACTTGCTGTAAGTCGCTTTGGATAAAAGCGTCTGCTAAATATGTAAATGTATCGTTTTGCTGTTTTTGGGCCCCGAAATCTTTTGTTATCTCCGTGAGGCCCCGCCTCCGATCCTTCTCGGGGCTCGTCGTCCTCCTCAGGGTGACAGGAAGTGTGGGTGTGGCCCGACCAGGGTCGTTAACGCCCCCCCCCCCGATCGAGTCGTAATGCCTGATGATGTTTGATCCTTCTAATCCTGTTCATGAAACAGCCTAATGAACCAAGCAAATCCAACCAAACACACACATACGCGGTGCCCCAGTCTAGTGTGTTGTTGTGATCAGCTGCCAGCTCGCAGTGTTAATAGGGTGTTGGGGGTGTTGGGGGGTGTCCTGGCCTATTAATAGACGGCCTTCTAGCAGTGGGGCTGTTATCGTATATCTGCTCTGGTTGCTGCTTCTCAGCCCCCTCGTTTCCTGTCTGCCTGCTTGAGAAATCCCCAGGAAATATCTCCCATAATGCTTTGCGAAACGTTGTTTCTTTTTTTTGGGTGTGTTCAGCGTGCGCGGACAGCTGTTGTCATTTCGGAATGATCCGGTAAAATAAATCTCACGTCTCATGTTAGTATCGGCCCCACCCCTCTCCGACTCTGGCTCCGAGTCAACGGCCGCAGCTCGTCCGTCATTGGTTAACCCTCCGATTCCGCCTCTCTCATTGGCCGGAGAGGCCGTGAAAACGAGTTCCGCTAGTTGGTCGAGACATTCCTTTCCTGGTTCGCTCCAGCTGACGTTAAGTCGACAGACCGGATATTCCTGATGCTAGCTGACAGGGATGAGCCACGAGAGGCAGGCGTCCTCCGAACGATGATCCCCGGATCTTATCCCCGCGGTCTGCTGGCTTCCACCCGCAGGGCAGGAGAGGGCCACGTGCCCTCTGACCTCCGACACCTTCCTGTGTCGGCTCAGCACGCGCCGCTTACCGCTAGCTAGGGAGATAATCCGGAGCGTGTTAATGCTCCCCCTGGCCCTCGAACGCCAAGCTCCTGTCCCCTTTCTCCCCCCCCTCACCCACCTGGCCACGCCCCAGCTTCCCACCGTCGGCTGCGGGACGATGCAGAGGGGAAACTTCATCCGCTTGTCATGCCAGCGGTGAATAATTGAGCTGGTTGGCTTGGCGCAGGCAGCCTGGTTCCACACCCGGCTCGCTCCTCACAGAGGGAATCAAGGCTTCAGCGGAGGGGATGTGTGTGTGTGTGTGTGTGTGTGTGTGTGTGTGTGTGTGTGTGTGTGTGTGTGTGTGTGTGTGGGTGTGGGTGTGGGTGTGGGTGTGGGTGTGGGTGTGGGTGTGGGTGTGGGTGTGGGTGTGGGTGTGGGTGTGGGTGTGGGTGTGGGTGTGGGTGTGGGTGTCTGTGTGTGTGTGTGTGACCCAGTAGACGTGTCTTGATGAATACATCCATAGCCGTAAGCTTGGCACCTCCACAAGCTTTGAATCAGAGCCGTTTGGAGTCAGACACTCCAGCAGGTCTGCTTGGATGATGCCCTGCACGTTTACACAGAGTTATTTATCAGACGCTCTTATCCAGAGTGACTTCCAGCGTTCCCCCCCCCTGAGGCAAGTAGGGTGAAGTGCCTTGCCCCAAGGACGCAACGTCATGTTGGCACAGCTGGGGGTTCGAGCCAGCCTGACCCTCACCGTGCAGGCTGTGGTTGTGGTCACGGTGGATGGTTTGTGCGCAGGCTGGATGGATGACGTGACCCAGCCAGGAGTCACGAAGGCAGCGGCCGGCCCGATCACGTTTCAGAGCCCTCTGTATCTCCAGAGGCCTGGCCCTAATGGAGCCAGCGCCTACCGCTCTCTACCCGCTGCACCAGGCACTCTGAATCTTTAATAGACACCGTCTCTCTCTTTCTCTCTCTCTCTCTCGCTCTGTCTCTGTCTTTCTCTCTCTCTCTCAGCCTCTATCTCTCCCTTGGTCTCTCTCCCTCAGTCTATCTCTCTCTCCCTCGGTCTCTCTCCCTCCCTCAGTCTCTCTATCTCTTCATCTGTCTCTCCCTGTCTCGATCTCTGTGTCTCCATCTCTCTCTCTCTCCCTCGGTCGCTCTCCTCCTCTCCCTCGCTCAGTCTCTCTCATCTCTTCATCTCCCTCCCTCTCTCCCTGTATCAATCTCTCTGTCTCCCTCTCCCTTAGTGTCTCTCTCCCTCAGTGTCTCTCTCCCTGTCTCCCTCGCTGATCCAAACCTTTGACATTTCATGGTAGGGCAGCATTGTTCCAGCCCCCCCCCCACACTGAGTCACTCCGGCGGGTACAATAGGCCTGGTTGTCCTGGTCACGTTCTGGGAGAGGGTGGGACTGAGGTGTGGGCTAGAGCCTCAGACGAGCCTTGATCTCCAGGCTGCCCTGCGGTCCGTTGACGGCGACCCGCTTCTGTAACGGCCGTCATGAATCAGAGTGAAGACTCGTCTCCTTGAAAAGCCTCCCCCATCCTTACGCAAGTGTTTTCTTTTATCGCTTCCCTGATTGGTCAGGTTTTACGAGGTGGGCGTGCTCTCTCAGAGAGAGTCGTGTTGTTTTCATCGTGACCCTCCGGCGCCCCTGTGGACACGGGCGCGCCGTCGAGCGCTTTCGAGTGTTTACTTCCTGTACACAAGTGCATCGTGGGGAGGGGGAGGGGGCACGGCGCACAGTTTCGCAGGGCCGTGTGTGGGTGGCGTGTGCGTGCACTTCCTGCGATGAGTCAGCTTCCTGTTGCTTTGCTGCGTTCACAATTTGCAGCATTATCAGGTAAATCCTCCTGGGCTACAGCAATGGACAGGTGTGTGTGTGTGTGTCTCTGTGTCGTGTGATAGGCACTGCCTCGAGTGACGTTGAGCAGTGATCAGGTAAATCCTGCTATAATCCCCCCCCCCCCCTTACATACACACACACACGCCACAGCTCAGCTGTTCTCTCTGTACCGAGGTTCCCAGAGGGAGAATCAACAGACAGCAGAATGAGAGAACCTGCCTGGTCAGCCAATCAGGGCCCTGGTTATCCCTGTAGGCCATATCCAAGTGTTGGTGCTAGGCTGAGGGGGGCTGGCTGGCTGGCTGGCTGGCTGGCTGGCTGACTGGCTGGCTGGCTGACTGGCTGACTGTCTTTAAAGCGCTTCCTGTGGGAGAGCCAATCACGTTCGCTCAGCCTACTCATCCAGGCTCAAACGACTTGCGTGTTCTTCCCCCGGGTCCTGGTCCTAGTTGTGCCCCCCCCCCCCCCACACACACACACACCCACACCCCCAGGGTTCTTGCTCCCGGGAGTTCAGAAGAAAAACGGTCTTCCTTCCTTCCCGCTCTTCTCCTCCCTCACACGCCCCCCCTCGGGCTAACGCAAACAGAACACTCGCTAGGTGCTAGGTTGCATTTGACTTTTTTTGAAGCCCTACAACCGTCTAGCCTGAGAGGAATACCTCAGAAAACCAGTTCTGTGGTTGTATTGAAGGCCATGATTAATGTTGAACTGCTCTCTCCTGTAGGCAGCTGTCACTCATGCTGAGGTGTGTGTGTGTGTGTGTGTGTCTGCAGAGGGCATCCCCCAGGTGTACTACTTTGGGCCATGTGGGAAGTATAACGCCATGGTGTTGGAGCTGCTTGGTCCCAGCCTGGAGGATCTGTTTGACCTGTGTGATCGCACCTTCAGCCTCAAGACCGTCCTCATGATCGCCATCCAGCTGGTAGGTACCCTCCTCTCTAACCCTGCCCACTCCAACCCTCCCTGGCCATCTCCAACCTTCCCTGGCCATTTCCAACCTTCCCTGGCCATCTCCAACCCTCCCTGGCCATCTCCAACCTTCCCTGGCCATCTCCAACCTTCCCTGGCCATCTCCAACCTTCCCTGGCCATCTCCAACCTTCCCTGGCCATCTCCAACCTTCCCTGGCCATCTCCAACCCTCCCTGGCCATCTCCAACCCTCCCTGGCCATCTCCAACCTTCCCTGGCCATCTCAAACCCTCCCTGGCCATCTCCAACCTTCCCTGGCCATCTCCAACCTTCCCTGGCCATCTCCAACCCTCCCTGGCCATCTCCAACCTTCCCTGGCCATCTCCAACCTTCCCTGGCCATCTCCAACCCTCCCTGGCCATCTCCAACCATCTCCAACCCTCCCTGGCCATCTCCAACCATCTCCACTCTTCCCTGGCCATCTCCAACCCTCCCTGGCCATCTCCAACCTTCCCTGGCCATCTCCAACCATCTCCAACCTTCCCTGGCCATCTCCAACCCTCCCTGGCCATCTCTAACCCTCCCTGGCCATCTCCAACCCTCCCTGACCCTCCCCAACCATCTCCAACCCTCCCTGACCCTCCCTGGCCATCTCCAACCCTCCCTGACCCTCCCCAACCATCTCCAACCCTCCCTGACCCTCCCTGGCCATCTCCAACCCTCCCTGACCCTCCCCAACCATCTCCAACCCTCCCTGGCCATCTCCAACCCTCCCTGACCCTCCCCAACCATCTCCAACCCTCCCTGGCCATCTCCAACCCTCCCCAACCATCTCCAACCCTCCCCGACCACCAAACCTTAACGCTTTCTGCTCCGCCTCCCAGATAACGCGGATGGAGTACGTTCACACCAAGAGCTTGATATACCGAGACGTGAAGCCGGAGAACTTCCTGGTGGGGCGTCCGGGCAGCAAGCGCCAGCACACCATCCACATCATCGACTTCGGCCTGGCCAAAGAGTACATCGACCCGGAGACCAAAAAACACATCCCCTACCGAGAGCACAAGAGTCTGACAGGCACGGCACGATACATGAGCATCAACACACACCTGGGAAAAGGTGAGGACCATGGGGGGGATGGTGATGAGGAGGATGATGATGGTGGTGATGAGGAGGAGGATGATGATGAAGGGGAAGGTGATGATAGTGATGGGGATGATGATGATGATGATGATGATGATGATGATGATGATGATGATGATGATGATGATGATGATGATGATGATGATGATGATGATGGGCATGATAAAGATGGGGAAGGTGATGATAGGGATGATAATGATGATAGTGGTGGTGATGATATTAATGATGGTGGTGATGATATTAATGATGGTGATGATGATGATACTGATGATGATGGTGGTGGTGATGATAATGATGGGGAAGGTGATGATGGGGATGATAATAATGGTGGTGGTGATGATGATAATGATGATGATGATGGTGGTGGTGATGGTGATGGTGATGGTGGTGGTGATGATAATAATGATAATTATGATGATGGTGATGATGATAATGATGGTGGTGATGATGATCGTGGTGGTGGTGGTGGTGGTAATGATGATGATGATGATGATGATGATGGTGGTGGTGGTGGTGGTGGTGATGATGATGATGGGGGTGATGATGATAATGATGGTGGTGGTGATGATAATGATGGGGATGATGGTGGTGGGAATGGCTGAAAGTTATCTGCTGAATAAGTACATTATCACCAGAGCGCTCTACAGTACAGGGGAGATTTGAAACAGCCAACTGCTGTTACCACTGAACTGTACTCTCCCCTTAAAGTGGTTGATTTACCCATGAGCCTTTGTGAAAAGCCTCGTCGTGAAAGCCCCAGTAGGGGGAGGGGCCTGCTTATGAGGGCCACGTTTCGTTCAGGGCGTTATGGTTCCTGTCAAACCAGGAAGGCTTTCGGCCATCTTGCTCGGACCTTTGACCTTCCTGATGTCGTGCGGATTGACAGCCCTGGAAGCACCTTAGCAACATGCATGTGAAGTTCAGTAGTGGGTAATGTGAAGGAGGGCTCTGTGTTTTCCTGTGGTCAGCAGAACAAGTAACCAACTCCCTTTCCCCTCCCCCCTTCCTTCCCTTTCCCCTCCCCCGCTCCCTTCTCCTCTCTCCCTCTCCCACTCGGTTCCCCTCCCCCTGCCTCTCCTTTCACCTCTCCCCCCTCCCCTCCTCTCCCTCCCCTTCCGCTCTGCTCACTCTCTCCCTCCCTCCCTCCCTCACCCTCTCTCTCCCTTTCTCTTCACTCTCTCTCCCTCCCTCTGCTCTCTCCACCTCCCTCCCCCTCTCTCCCTCTCTCTCACAGAGCAAAGCAGAAGGGATGACCTGGAGGCGCTAGGTCACATGTTCATGTACTTCCTGCGCGGCAGCCTCCCCTGGCAGGGTCTGAAGGTATAGGGTTTCACCATGTCACATGACCTTGCACACACACACACACACACACACACTGGGACGTACACAGCCAAGCAAAATAACTCTGTCAGCGGCCAAGAGACACGACGCAAGGTCTTTAACTGTAGAAAGTGTTTACAGCCGGGACAAGCAGGACTTCAGAGGAGCGTGGGATTCATTATGTGGATCCATGTCCATGTAGCGGGTGTTACCTGCCTCTGCAGAAACTGCTAAGGTTTAATTCGATACCCAGGGTCCAATCAGTGCCCTCTGAATGGAGCATGCTTGATTCAACCAGGAAGCTGAAGGCAGTCTGTGTGTGTGTGTGTGTGTGTGTGTGCGTGTGTGCGTGTGTGCGTGTGTGCGTGTGTGCGTGTGTGCGTGTGTGCGTGCTGTAGGACAAAGTCACAACCCACAATGAACACCAGTTGCTTTTCTCCAGTCAAATACGCTGCCTTTGCATATACAAGTCACACTGGGGTGGTGGGGAGCTGTTTGTGGGGTGGCTGTGTGTGTGGGTGGGCCGTGTGTGGGGGGCTGTGTGTGGTCCGTGTGTGGAGGCTGTCAGAGGGTAAGAGCTCTGCTGTGATCCCCCCCCCCCCTCCAGGCGGACACGCTAAAGGAACGCTACCAGAAGATCGGAGACACCAAGCGGGCGACGCCCATCGAAGTGCTCTGCGAGAGCTTCCCTGGTCAGACACCATCTTTACTCTCTGGGTTTTGGGGGCGGGTGCGGAAGGAGAGGGAGGGGGGGGGGGGGGTTCCGTCTGTCTGTCTGCCTTCTAATGTAGAGGAGATGGCCACCAACTGTCTGTCTGTCAGATGAGATGACCTGTCTGTCTCTCTCCCCTCTGCTGTAGAAGAGATGGCCACCTGTCTGTCTGTCAGTTGAGATGACCTGTCTGTCTCTCTCCCCTCTGCTGTAGAAGAGATGGCCACCTACCTGCGCTACGTCAGAAGGCTGGACTTCTTTGAGAAACCTGATTACGACTACCTGAGGAAGCTGTTCACGGACCTGTTCGACAGGAACGGCTACGTGTTCGATTACGAATACGACTGGGTCGGCAAGCAGCTGGTGAGTCCTGATCGGAGCGTTCCGCTTTCGGAAGGATCCTTCTCATTGGCTCCCGTCGCGACTACGATGTCACCGTGAGCCGTCGAGGTGACGTCATTCCGTGTCTCTCTCTCTGTCCTTCCCCCCGCTTCGCCTCGCAGCCCACACCGATTGGCCCGATCCCGAGCGACACGCCCCTCCAGCCCAGCAGCAGAGACAAAGCACAGCAGCAGACCAAAAACCAGGTAAGCTTTGGGCCACGCCCCCCCCCCCACCCCTCCTCTCCGTGGCAACAAGCTATGCCTCCTACTTGCAGCGTCCTGAAGAAGCGTCCGTTCGACTCCTCAACGCAATCGCCCCTTTTCCGCCCTCCAAACACGATCTTCACTCAGTCCACGCAGATCAATCCAAGGATAGAGAGAGAGAGAGGGAGAGGGAGAGAGATAGAGATAGATATAGATAGAGATAGATAGAGAGAGAGAGATAGAGATAGAGATAGATATAGATAGAGATAGATAGAGAGAGATAGATAGAGAGAGAGATAGATATAGATAGAGAGAGATAGATAGAGAGAGAGAGAGAGAGAGAGAGAGAGAGAGAGAGAGAGAGAGAGAGAGAGAAGGTGTCCATCCTCAGGGCTGTAGTGAATCCACACAGGGAGCCTTGGTCACATGGCGCCGCGAGGGGCGGGGGCTGGAAGGTTACCAACGGTTACATCTCGCCGCCCAAGAACCCCCCCCCCCCCCCCCCCCCCCACATCATCGCATGCTTGAGTTGAAAATGCACAGTGCATTGTTCACTGCAGCAACATGCATTTTGCAGAACGTGTGGCTAAAATGCAAACATGCCTTTTATGTTAATAATTTTATCTTTTTTTAATTCCCGGCCTAACTATATCCTGCATGCTGTTCCAGCCTTGATCCTACACAGTCTTACTTGATTAGTCTTACTTTTTGAGAGATAAGGTTATTATATATTTAGCTAGATTTCTGATTGACTAGTGTTGTGGACTCTGGTCTGTATTTACTGTGGGCCAGTTTGCTGTGATCTGTGGACACCCACTCACAGGACAGGAAGTGACTACGTTTCACACTTCCTGCATGGACGTGTCACCGTAGAACCCCCCGGAGCAGAGGAGATCAGCGTCCGGCTAATGCGATCAGAACAGGAACATTCTAGAACGCCGTGTGATATTGTAGAAGGACAGAGTGTTCCAGATCAAGGCGGTGGTCACACCTGCATGTGTCCAGTGCCCCCCCCCCCCCCCCCCCCCCGGGTCCTGGATTAACGTAGTGTTAACAAGCCTGCTTCTGCTTCGGGAGATGTCTTCTTTAATTATTTTGTTTGTTTGTTTTTGTCGTTTTTATTTTTCTTCTTCATCTTTATTTACTTCTCCTTCTCACACCCTCCCGTCTCACAATCTTAATCCTGACCCCCCCCCCCTCCCACCCAACACCCACCTCCTCCAACCCTCTCACCTCCCCCAATTTCCTCACCTCCCCAAACCACCAACCTCCCCACCCTCTCCCACACCTGCCTCCACCTCACCCCCCCACACCTGCCTCCACCTCACCCCTCCACACCTGCCTCCACCTCACCTCACCCCCCCACACCTACCTCACCTCACCCCCCCACACCTGCCTCCACCTCACCCCTCCACACCTGCCTCCACCTCACCTCACCCCCCCACACCTACCTCACCTCACCCCCCAACACCTGCCTCCACCTCACCTCACCCCCCCACACCTACCTCACCTCACCCCCCCACACCTGCCTCCACCTCACCCCTCCACACCTGCCTCCACCTCACCTCACCCCCCCACACCTACCTCACCTCACCCCCCAACACCTGCCTCCACCTCACCTCACCCCCCCACACCTACCTCACCTCACCCCCCCCATACCTGCCTCCCTCCACCTTGTGCTTCCTTTGCGTCAGTCGCCCGAGCCCAAAGGAAGCGAGTCTCAGCCCACTCCAGTGACCAATAAGGAGACGCTGGGGTCGCACCTAACAACCGATAGGCTGGGGGGCTCTGTCCAGGTACTGCTTGTGCATGCCGGCTGCATGGCTGTGTCTGTCTGTGTCCCACTGTCCACCCCCCCCCCCCATGTCCGCGTCTCTCTCTGTCCACACCGCTCTCTGTGTGTATCAAGGGTTCCTTCTTTTATCTGTGCTCGGCTTGTTCTGTCTGCCACGGCTACGCTCCTCTCATCGCTGCTCTAGGCTGATTACAAGGGAGGAAGGCAGGGCAGGAGGCACAGGCCTGGCGACCAGGGTGGTCGCCGTGGGAACCCAGACTCCTTAAGTGACAGGGATGACAGACTGTCTCTTTTATCAGTTCTGAAATGAGAACGTTAAGAACAGGGAACGTACCCAGCCGTGTTCAGCCTGCAGCGAACGTAGCCTCTTGTGGTTGAATAACACGGCCTACTTGTGGATCCGCAACCTCAGATGACTCAACTCGGAAGGATTAGCCTGTCTCTGGAGCGACTGTGCCACCTAGTGTTAGGAGGCGGAACCGCAACGTGCTCCGTGAAATCTCTGGGATGCGTATTGCATTTATTTGGGGAACCACACTAACTTGATCTAAGTGGTGGGGAGGGGAAGGGGGGGGGGGGTACTGAGGACATGCCATAATTTGTTCAAGTGTGAGTCAGTCATCTGTAGCTTCTCACACACACGCACGCGCGCGTACACACTAATGATTTCCTCCCTGCCTTGTGCCACCTGCGCAGGTGATGAGCTCGACCAATGGAGAGCTGAACACTGACGACCCGACCGCTGGACACTCCAACGCTCCCATCACTGCTCCCACCGAGGTCGAGGTGGCCGACGATACAAAGTAGGAACCGGACCGCAGAGCGGTCGACCGCAAACCGTTCACCACACAATGCTGTGCCTTGTTATCCTACAATAGAACTGTCCTACTATGAGATCCTGTAGGGTTAGACTCCAACCCTGTTCCTGGAGAGAGACCATCCTGTAGGGTTAGACTCCAACCCTGTTCCTGGAGAGAGACCATCCTGTAGGGTTAGACTCCAGCCCTGTTCCTGGAGAGAGACCATCCTGTAGGGTTAGACTCCAACCCTGTTCCTGGAGAGAGACCATCCTGTAGGGTTAGACAGCAACCCTGTTCCTGGAGAGAGACCATCCTGTAGGGTTAGACTCCAGCCCTGTTCCTGGAGAGAGACCATCCTGTAGGGTTAGACTCCAGCCCTGTTCCTGGAGAGAGACCATCCTGTAGGGTTAGACTCCAGCCCTATTCCTGGAGAGAGACCATCCTGTAGGGTTAGACAGCAACCCTGTTCCTGGAGAGAGACCATCCTGTAGGGTTAGACTCTAGCCCTGTTCCTGGAGAGAGACCATCCTGTAGGGTTAGACTCCAGCCCTGTTCCTGGAGAGAGACCATCCTGTAGGGTTAGACTCCAGCCCTGTTCCTGGAGAGAGACCATCCTGTAGGGTTAGACTCCAGCCCTATTCCTGGAGAGAGACCATCCTGTAGGGTTAGACTCCAACCCTGTTCCTGGAGAGAGACCGTCGTGTTTCCGTTGGAAACAACACGAGCTCCTGATCTGAATCAGATGTTCTGGATTAGGGTTGGAGTGTAAAACCCAGAGGAAGCCAGCCAGCTCCACACAGGAACAGGCTTGGAAGCGGAAGCCTCTGGGAAGCGGAGCTTTCCAGAAACAGGGTTGGAGTGCGAAGCGTCGGGAAAGTAGCTCTCCAGGAAAGGTGTTGGGCGGCCTTGTCACTGTTGTATTCTCTCCACCAGGGATCCCAACGATGCTTGTTGACTTAACTGGGTTTCACATCGTTTGTTCAACTCCCCCCCTTCCTTTTACGCTTTGATACAGGAAAAATACATGTGACATGCTTCTTTAATGGTGTGCTGTGCGAGACGTAAACAAGCGCTGTCTCTTCCCCCAGGTGCTGTTGTTTCTTTAAACGAAGAAAGAGGAAAACCCTACAGAGGCACAAGTGAAAACAGAAACGACTGCGGAGAGAACTTGAAACATTCTGGGTCACTGTCAAGTTTTAAGTGGAAACAGCTACACAGATCACCATCCTGAGCCCTCTTCCCCCCCCCCCCCTCCCTCCCTCCATTGCTCGGTCTGTCTCTCTCCTCTCCCACCTGCTCTTTCTCTCCCCCCCCCCCCCTCCCCTCCCCAGTTCTTTATCTCCGTCTCAGTTCTCCCCTGCTACAGGCAAGTAAAGGAAATGTGGTTGTCCTGCAATGTTAATCACTCCACAACAGACTCTGGTTCCTTGTAACAAAGAGAAAAAAAAGAGAGAGGAACGTCTAAATACTTGCATAATAACTGGGGGTTGAGGAAACGTAAAAGCTGTAACAACGAGCACGAATACCGTGACGTGAACATGAAAAAAAAATGATATATATAAATACTGTTTGAAACAGTCGTTGTATTCTAGATTCCATACAGAACAAGTATTGTTCAACAGCCATTGATATGGGGCACTTGTCAGTGGGTCAAGTGAGAGGAATCTGTTCCATAGGCATAGATCTTTATTTGTGGGATCAAGATCAAGGGGCAAGAATGAACTGTACTAATGATAACTCTGGAATCACTGAAAGCAACAGGAAGCATTTCATTTAAAAGCAGAATTGGAGGATTTTTACTTTTTTTTTTTTTTTTTGTAATTTAATCCTCAGTTTTTTTCGAAATTGACTCCCTGGATTGAAAAGAAACTTTTACTTTTATGTTGTAGTGTTCTGGAATTATTTTTTTTCTCTCTCTCTCTCTCTGGCTTTCTTATTGTCTGTCGATGTGGACTTTGTAGCACAGTCACTGGCCTCAGGTACTGTGGAAGATTGAGAGAAACAGATATTAAGCTCTCTTATTATTATTATTATTGCACTTTTGGAAGAAAAATACAGTGGAAATCTAGGTTTGAAATTAACAAACAAGAAAACAACTTAATAAAGACTGATTTTAGGAAGAGTCCTACACCAGGCTCATATCTGAGTAATGGCCGAAATGTTGTCAATTTACATGAAACCGGATATGTCTTTCAATTTTATTTCTTACATCAAAATAATTTACCAGGAAATCATAGTTTGTGCCTTTCCAAGTAAAATGTTTAAAGATCACGTGTCCCGCATATGAGATTTTATCTGATCACTTCCAAGTGTTGCTCATCCGATTCCTGTGTTGTATTGTCTGTGATGTCATCAGAAGGCATGAGAGAGGCTCTTATCTGGATGCCTCTGTCGCAGACCCCCTCCCTCCATCCATCTCTCCATCCATCCCTCCCTCCAACCCAACCTCCCTCCATCCATCTCTCCCTCCCTCCATCCCTCCCTCCAACCCAACCTCCCTCCATCCATCTCTCCCTCCATCCCTCCCTCCAACCCATCTACCTCCCTCCCTCCATTCCTCCCTCCAACCCATCTACCTCCCTCCCTCCATTCCTCCCTCCAACCCAATCTACCTCCCTCCCTCCATTCCTCCCTCCAACCCAACCTCCCTCCATCCCTCCCATCCTCCCACCTCCATCCTCCCTCCCATACCTCCGCTACGACAATCAAGAGACCCTCACACGCCGACAAGGGGAGGCTTTTGAACGTGTGTGCATTGCAAACTCTTTTAACATGTTCTAGTCAATGTTGACGGGATGTTTTTGGTCGTTGTTCACTTTGAGTTAAAAAAAAACAAACAAACAAAAAAACATCAGTTGGGTATGTAGAGCTGCCATACCGTTTATATATGGTGTTATATCTCACAAATGGATGAATGCTGACAGAGGAAGACCTCATACTTGGGTTTTGGACACGCAATGTTTATTATTTGAGAGTTTATTTTGCTGCTCAAGTGCAGTAGTTCAGTGTATACTGGCTTGAACGTTGTAATGTTCTATGTTTCTCTTGGACTAATATGAGATGTATGTCTGGCAACTTGGAGCCCTGTCTTCTGTGAACTATGTTAGTAAGACTGTTGTCCACAAAACTCTACATGAGAGGTGTCTTAACATGCAGGAACATCTTTATGTTCCTTGGAGCTGCAGATGGTTGATGATTTAACAAGGTACATACCTGTGGGACTTGGTAAACATGAGTCATGTGCTTATGTCATCCAAATGTCAACTTGTCACGAGGAAGAAGGCGAAACTGCACATCGTGAGATAAACAAATAGTCACTAAGGTGGAGCATTTTTTGGAGCTTATGAAATCACAAATGGATGGGATTTTATTTTTATTTTTTACAACTGAGTAGCCTAAAATAGAAATTTACAGATCGTGTCAAATGTCAGTGATAGCGTCCTATGGTTTCTTTTTTTTCAACGATTTTTCATTTCTCAACGAAATGTACACTTTATGAATGGTCATAAGTCAATTTTGTTACATCAACATGCTCTTCTGAGCTTTTAAGATGCGTGTTTGGGTTTTTTGAAAATAAGTCTGATCTCTTGGTAATTGTAATGGATAAAGGGGGCGGTATATAGGCAACGATATTTACAGTTGAAACTAACGTTTGTTGCTAATATAAAAAGCATATTTATAACAAACCATGGGCGGAGGTCTAGGACGAACGGGAGGTACTAAGCCCCCTTTAATATTTCAGATGACAACATTGTCTTTAATATTTTAGCGAACTCCTTAATACTTCTACAAGAATCTATTCCGCCAGGAGTGGGACAAGAAACGTCGTCATGTCATTGGCTGTAAAACCCAGGAGAGTGCAGAAGTGTCATGTGATTGGCTGAAACACCAAGGAGGATGCGGAAGTGTCATGTGATTGGCTGAAACACCAAGGAGCGTGCGGAAAGTGTCCTGCCATGCGCACCACAGCGCGCAGGCGAGCTAGCGCGTGGGTCAACAAACGGTACCAAAACATACCCCATAAATAACCAAAGTAAAACATTTATATAAAATATAAACCAATATTCCCTTTTCCCTTCAGCATGTACATGTTTGCCATAGGAGAAGAAATTGACCTAAAGCGGAGTGTAAGTGAAATAACCAGCCACAAACACACTAGCGGTGCTACAGGCTTTACAAAAACACATTATACTGGGATTTTTTTTAATTTTACATATTACATTACATATTAAATACATACCCAAAATGTTATTACAGCTAAATCTAACTTCTGTACTCTTTCAACCAAGGTTTGGCGTATTAATGCCAGTGTTATTAAATAGGAGTGTGAAGCACGGATAGTCTCATATATAACTTAAGTCGCACTATCATAATAAACGCTCAGTAAACACTGGATGAGATTAGAGTCGTTTGTATATTTTGTTTATGTCAAGTATTTGTGAGTGTAGCGTCCACAATGCAGATAAATAAAAGGAAAACCAACGAATTCACAGTTTAATGACTGCATTGCCAGACACGTGCTGGAAAAACGTTTAGGCAATGTGAATAAGAATGAGTGTTTGATGAATAATATCCAAATAACAGTGTTTACAATATGATTGGAGGGTGAAACGGAAATTAATGAATCATTTTATTTGCAGGAGAGACTCTGCATCAAACTACTAGAGATGTAGAGCAGGCTGAGAACACAGCATCGGGTCTGCAGGTGAGGATCTGAACACCTTCTGTCAGTCTGTCAGAATCATCAGCATTGCTGCTTTAGGAAGCTCAACAAAGCATTATATTTATACAAGCATGTATTATTCCCAGGACACTCAAACCCAGTAAAGATGCTGCGGGGCAGGTTGGGGGAGATGCAGGACCAGGACCTGGGCTTAAGGTGAGCCTCACCTGGTGAGGTATTTACGAACGATGACTTATCAAAGCATCAAGCAAGGAAGTTGTAGGATGTTTAGGGAGTCAGGTGGCTCAACTGTTAAGGTGTTGGGCTTGTGGTCGGAAGGTTCTGAGTTCGATTCCCTACTGTGCCATCATGACGTTGTGTCCTTGGGCAAAGCACTTCACCCTACTTGCCTCAGGGGGGAATGTCCCTGTACTTGCTGTAGGTCTCTCTGGATAAGAGCGTCTGCTAAATGTAATGTTTATAAGAGTAATATCTTAAGTTATAGTGGGGGGATGTCCCCACCAAAGTGGAGGCCAAATTCTGTTCTGCGTCTGTTCCCATCTTAATGCTCGTTCAGTTGTAAAGCGGTTACTGTAATACTGTACAACCAAACGAAACTCAACCGTCTCCTTTTTTGGTAACACCTCTGAAATAAATCGAAACAAGGCAACATTTCACATAATAAAAACACGGAGGCCATGTTTATTTAATTGTTAGTATTATTATAGACCTGTTATGTTATAAAATGCTTAAACACAGGTTCTTATTCAAACCACATCGAACATGAAGCAACACATGACGTAACTTCCGAGTGTGCGTGATTTACGTCTGCTGCGCATGTTTGTCATCTTATTCGTGTAGTAGCAGTAAAACAGCCGCTAGGTGGAGCCACTGTATTATTGATGTGCTCGTGTTGCCAGGTTGCTTGAAGCAGTCTGATGCAGAGAGACTCTGCTATTGCCTCATTTCCTCCACTCCCCAGTGATGTTTCCGTAATATGGAAATGGGTTGTTGATCAGGCACAGTGGCATTCTTCTGCGTGTCGTGCAGTGCAATGTAGTGCAGTGCAGCGCAATGCAATGCAGTGCAGTTCAACTCAATGCAAGCCTGCCACTGTATGAAAAGCACAAGTGTTTGGGTTCCCATGACGTGATCTCCAGGTTTATCAAACGATACCAACATCAGAGAACACAAAGACGATAGATCTTGCAGGCAGGTTGCGTCAGTCCTCCACCGGTGGGAACAGTCAAGCTGCTGTCACCACAAGCAGGAGCCTTAGAGAGAAGCCTTCTTGTCTGCTGAGTGACCTAGGCAGAGAGGCCCCGGTGGCGTGTTTACCAACACTCACCAAGGACAAACGTGTTGTTTACAACGGTATTGGAATTAACAGTAAAAGCCATAAGTCACGTCTACAACCTTGGTTTACAGATAAACTAGTAGTTGTGGTTTATTATGCTCCAGTTTGCTGTGATAATGATAAGTTATCAGTTCATCCCTCCCACAAATTATCAGCTAAAACTATATAAAAGAAAAAAAAATAACATGAGCATTGAGGTTCAAAGCATTTTATTGTAGTTTTTGTAGAAAACAATACAAAATTCTGCAACAACAGTCAAACGTTGCTTTAAGTGAACTGCAATCATTCACATGGTACAGTAAAGTGCTTATTTAAATCAATGTATTGTCTTCGAATGATGGTATATCTCATTTTGTCGCCCATTGCCTTTTGGGTCAGGGGAGGATTCAGACAGTGTTAAAATCAAGAGTGCCAAAACACCCGTAAAAAGCCTCAAGGATAATAACCATATTGAAGTTGAAATATTTCCCCTCAATTCAACCATGTATTAAAAAAATAATAATAATACAAAAAAAATATTATTTTCTTGGAGAACTTAAAATGTTTTGCCTGTAGGCTACATTCAAAGTGTGGGGAAGTGGATTCTAACGATTCAGTTGATTCGGTTACCAATAGTAACTTTCCTTACTTCAAAAAAGACAATGTATAAAATTGAGAGGCTTGTATCATTTCTCTCCCAATAAAAAGGCAGTTAAAAACGACTGCATTAGACAACAAAAAAAGTCGAAATGGTTACGACCGAAGTCTTTGTGCATTTCTGAGAATCCGATCCCTATCAAAATGTAGGGACAAACTTTAAATGATACTCACAAAGAAAAAAAGGCATAGAAATACTGAATTGAACAGGTATTTTCAAACCCAAAGATTGCCTTAAATCAGCTTAATGCTTTTGTTCAGATTCATGACAGCAAGATAGCTTCCCAACGAAAGAAGAAAGCTGCGTATACACAAATTCAAGTAAGTCTTACTATAAGACATAAAAACCCACCAAGATGCATCTGTAGAAAAGATTCAGAACAATTACAATCAGTGTCCTATTACCAGCAGAATGGGTTCTTTGACACTGTCCAGTTTCCAGAGAACCACTCATGGTACTGGCAACACCACATGGACATTCACAAGTTCACTATACCAGTTCTTAAATGGTGATGGATAGCGCTCATAACTTTACCCTCTTTGGCAGATGGCTATGGTGTTCAGAGAACGCCCTTTCCCCCCCCACTCATATTATTCGTCAATTTCAGAAATAGCTCAACTTATTCCAAACTGATCATTACTAACACTTCACATACAAAAATAACTGTAAAAAAAAAAATTGAAGAAAACAAAACGAAAGCCTTCACTGAGCATAAGCAATGCTCCCGACATTTAAAAAACCTTTTCATTTCCTCATCTTACTGTTACCACCTCCCTCACATACTCTGTACTATCAGAACAAGAACACAAACACACACAAAAAAGGATTAAAAGGGAAAAACAACCTGTGTTCCACCAGAACCTGCATGAGGGTCGTCATAAAAAAAGAAGCTTATAACAGCCATAAAAACATAATCAGTGTGGCACATAGACATGGAGTTAAACTAAACGCATACAAAAATAATAGTAAACTTAAAAAAAAAAAAACTCAATACAGCTATGTCTTGGAAGACTTTTTTTTTGTAGTTTTACCATTTTCTTGGAATGATTTTCCATATTTTTTTGTATCGTTTTTCCTCAAACGCTCCGCCATTTTTAATGCTTATCAGCTGACTTAAAGGAGCTTTTCCTCAAACATTATAATAATAACGTTATTAAAATCATTCAGAATCGTTCTGATGACAGTCTGTGACCATCTAAACGGAGAAGCGAGTTTTACCCTGGTATCTTAGCGAAGTGAACGGACCAAAGCAACATCGGTCCAAATGTGCCTTTAAAACCACACCATGGAGGTAATTAGGGTTAAAATGACATCTGAACTGGTCTTTTACTTTTCTTAAAAAGTTCACATCGAACTCATTGACAAAAACACAATTCTGTAATGTGGAACCATCAGCTATAAGTATAATATTAACTGAGAGATTAAACCAAATGATTTGCCCTTCCAACTTTTTTTACCAAAATGTTTTATCTCAAAATGATCGTCATGGTTTAAAGCCGACACAAGTGTCCTTATTGCCGAGGAACCGAAAAAAAAAAGAACACGAGGCGGAAAATAATTCCCCAAATCACCGAATAAATTCTAGAAGGATCGTCAGGTGACACAGAAGACGAACGTGAATAAACACGCGAGACAACGGAAGTGCCACAGGGTCGGCATAGGTTCTCAAACTGCATTGCTAGGGGCAGCATACCTTAGAGCTGGTTTAAGTTAGACAGACATTCTCTGGTACTCAAGGTTGAAGTGCATGACTGTCAAGGGTTCATTACGTGGGCTGGAGCCTTCCCCCCCTCCCTCCCCCCCCCCCTCCCCCCCCTCCCCCCCCCCCCCCCCTCCCTCTCGGCTCTCTAACGCTTTCAGGGTTGCCAAGTTGGGGAAATGGATGCACGAAAAGGCGTGGACATTGGTTCGCTACCCCCCCCCTTCTAAAACCCTCCACCCTTCTAACCCCTGCGCCCCCCCCCCCCCCCCACCCCCCCCCCCCCCCCCCCCTCTGCCAGCACCCTTGTCCTGACACATTGCATAAGCGTGTATTACGTGTGTGAGGCCACAGGCACTGTGGATCCCCCAGGTTGTAACATATGGAAGCAGCACGCCAAGTTCTCCTTTTGGTGTCTGAGCTTGGTTTTTAATGTTCCCCACTTTGTGACTGGGATGAAAATGGGGGGGGGGGGGGGGGAGAAAAAGAAAGAAAACGTTTTCCTGTTGTTGTGACAAATGCCTCCAGCCTGGCCCCGCCCCCCTCAGCCTGGCTGATGTGCTTTTGAGACGTGCTGCGGAAGCGGCAGAAGGCAGCTAGGTGGGAGAGGGAGGGAGGGGGAGGAGGATGGGGAGGGGGGGTGCAGGTAGCCAGGTAGAGGGGGACATGCCTGCAAGGTGGCTGAGGTGGGGGGTGGGTCAGAGGAGCGGGAAGCGGGTCGTCTTGTAGATCTGAGGCGGTAAGGAGCGATGCTGGGTTGGGGGTGGGGGTGGGTGTCGGGAGTTCAGGCACAGTCTCCCACGATGACGAGGGGGGGCGAGGAGCTGGCGAAGCTCCGCGGCCGAGACGGGAGCCCCTTTGGGCAGGCTGCCCCTCTGCCTGCGCTTGGCCAGCTTGGAGTTGGAGGGAGGGGAGAGGCGCATGGAGCTGGCCGTGATGACCAGAGGCCCGTCCTGCTGCTGCTGCTCCTCAATCACATCCTGCTCCGCCAGCTGTCTGTTCATGGCCACCGCTTTGCCAGCAAAGAACGTCAGGTCCCTGGCACTGCTGGTTCTGATGAAATTAAACAGAGAAAAGAGCAACATTAGATGTACGTCGTCGACCGAGAGACGGCGTGATTCAACTGGAGAGGCGAAACAATAGGAGGAAATGTCAGGACCCTCTATCCTCAGAAAGCCCAGTTTAATTCCCCCCCAAAACACCCCCCTTCCCCCCCTGCAGGATCTGGAACGTACCTTTGATGTAAGATGGATGTTGGCAAAGTGTCAGAGGCACCCTGGGAGAAAGAAAAAACCACAGCAGACGGGTTAGCCGCAGAACCGGGAGAACAGGAAATAGAAAACCGACCAACAGGAAGCGTGTGTGAAGCGTTCCAGGCGGAGGAGACTCACCCCCTGCACCCAAGGGTGTCGCAGCACCTGACCGGCGCTCAGGCGGTTTTTGGCATCCCGGACCAGCAGCTTAGAGATGAGGGTCTTTGGCACTTGAGGAGATGTGAGCCCAGTCCTTTTCAGGAAACTCGTACTTGCCTTCCTGGATGCTCTCAAACAAGGTGTTCTGGGGGGGGGGGGGGGGGGGGGGGGGGGGGGGGGGGGAACAAAATGTCCTTGTTACCCAAAACTACCTAGACTGTGACCTGAGGAAACAGCTGGTGAAGCCTTCACCGTTCAATTCAACTGTGTCCTAAATGTAGGTTACATATACATGACTTTCAAATGGAAGCCCTCTGGCTTCACAGGTAAGTCCAAAGGGAGAAAAAAACAACAAGATATTGCGTCGAACAGTGAAATTAAATCCAGTCCGGAACATTCCATCACCAAGCTGCTTCAGTCCTCCACTTCACATCTTATGTCTAACGATGGAACGACCCACCATGTCCTGTCATTAGAAAAGTCACACCTCCTCATCAAAACCACCAGCCCAGGACCTGACACAGGCAGCAGGGATGAGCCCCCCCCCCCCCCCCCCCACATTCCCATCTTCCGAGGGCGATGCTAACTTCAAACAGTCTCCTTAAGGTCTGCTGGAGGAAATCAAGCCAATCAAAACAGCTATTAAACAGTCTGTAACCAGCCAAGACGACCCCCTATGGGGGTCACCCAAACAGGAAGAAGGTGTAGCGGTTAGCAGCTTACCTTCACAGCGTACTCTTTATTAGTAATGAGGTTGATGCAGGTTTGGACTCTTGCATAAGCACCCTCTCCCAAAACATCTTCCTGCAGGCGATAAACATCTGAGAAAAAAACATCAACAGTTAATATCTTGATTTGAAACATTTGCAAGTAATAGACAATCATCATTATCATCATCCTATCGCAATAAACACAAAAACAACAACAACAACGACGAAAGCCAAAGACGCTCACCCTCGAATCGTCCAGAGAAGCTGTCAGTTGCCCGGCAACGTTTCTTCTTCTTGTTCCTCTTCTTGGCATCAGGGATGTCGATTGGCTGGCTGGAAGGTATATCTGCAGGAGGGATTCAGCACAGACGATAGGGACTTTAACCAAAACCAAGATAAATGCCACTGGTAATATGAGTCACCTCCAATTTCCCATCTGCCTAACTCACAACTACACAAGTTACCATAGCAGAACATAACACATCCTAAGGCCTCAGATATGAACTATGGGAACTTATCTGGAGATAAGGATTTACAGTAACTAGGCCCTTCAGAAAACAGATTAGCCTTCAGAGAGTAAAACTCACCATGTCTTGGGGAGGAATCAAAATTGTAGGCCGAATCAAGGAGATGGGATCCAACTTTAGAAAAACCATCCGACTCAAAGGGATTTTGACCCTAAGTGAACAGATTTATTTATTAGATAATAATAGAATAAACATGATATTACACACTGCATTTTATAACACCCCCATTAATGAGGCTTACATCACTCCCCAAGTAATGCATTGAACCTAAACTACATCTTCACCAGCTCACCTTGAATGAGCGATGGAATCCAGTGACTTCGTTAATCTTATTTTGCACCATTTTGTCTTGGATTTGGGATGTTTTTTGGAGGATTTGACAGCGGCTGCAGCGGTTGAGTAGTAATATTATTATAATCAAAATGCTCTCGTCTCCGAAACGGATATTCGTCTCAGAAAATTAAGCAAATGATCACAAAGCTGGCTGGTTTAAATTGGTGTCTATGGTGCTTTAAACGGGAGCCCTGAAAAAGAAAAGAAAAATATATTTTAAAATAAAAACCGTGATCGTGAATATTGAATTAAACATGCAGGCTACACCAGTCATGGGACTTTTCCATGACAACTAGCCTGGTTATTTCCACGATTATTATTAAAAACATCCATCGGACTGTTGTCAAAACAGTGTTTAAACTGTCCACTGCAACCATTAAACCAGATGGTTTAAGACAAAATGTTAGTTAGATCTCGATCGCAGACAAAATGCTAGAAAAATCGTGAATGAACCAGCTAGTTCAGTTTGCTGATTAAATACAAAATATTATATTACTACGAAACGGCGAAAAAAATCCAGGCGATCATTCAAATCAATGACCGTTTACTAAGGTTGCAGTTATCCAGAGACTCTGACAAAGTCTATATCTTTATCAGCAAACCAGCCCATAGAGATGCATCTATTTATTTATTATAACAATGTCATAAATCCAACCTCTTGGATAGGATGTAGAGGAAAAACTGCAGAATAAAACCTACCCCGTTCTAGATATTACAGCTCCAGTGTCGTCGTTGTTTTTGACCCACTGCTTTAGAAAGCCGCAGCTGATGGTCTTGGTGGGGTTAAAGCCTGATCAAGTGTGTGGAAGGTGAGGAGCTGCGCTACGTGACCATGTTTTATAACTGAAGTCCCTGGCCCCGCCCACCACCTCCGCTAACCCCGCCCCCTTTCGAGCATGAGACAGGATGACGTGTGGGGTTGGGTGGCTTCGTTCCATTTCGATCCCTTCGCACACTTCCATGTTTCCTCCGCTTGTTCACTTTTCACAGAAAACCCGACACGTTTATGGTTTATGGGGGGTGGGGGTGGTATTTTCAAACTGAGGCCGACTTTATTTTTATTTTCATGTTTGTATACCTTCCATACATCGCTGGTTTACCTCGGTTCAAGAGACGTGAAGGGAAATGCCATGTAAAAGTGTGTGATGATAGAAACTTCATCCGGCCCATCACTTGGCAAAGTGAAATGTTTCTGTTTTTGTAAACGTAACCACTCGTAACAACTCAATACGTAACGTAATGTAACTTCAAATGAATTAATGTCATGCACATCTCTTGATGTAACTCGATGTAAGAGTTGAGGGGAAATGTAAGACTGGACGCTGAGCTGTCCTGGGTCAGGTTTCAGATGATGATATCACCATCTTAACACATCCTACTATTCAGGATGACTGGGTACACTTGTGTCATCGCGGTAACACCAGGCTTGCATGGAGCTGGTTTCGATCGAATCCCAGTTAAGGATGGAGAGAGAAGGAATGCTAAACGCGTGCTTACCCCCCCTCATGGGGTCAGCATAACGGCGTGGTGTGGCGTTTCGCGAATCGTGAGTGACCAGCGGCACGTTTCTGAAACGGCTGTTAAAGCGTCTAAGCGGCCGGATCTGTTTTCTTGCGAGAACGCTAATGAACTAACTAGTGGATGTGCTTGAGTTGCATCACGTTTTCATCTTAGATTAGGCCTTTAAGAATTGACACAGTGCTCAAAGTATGTCCCCTCTATGGAAATGACCAAGTCGTTAAGCTACGTTACTGGAATTTAAGATTAGTTAAAAAGAAAATGTAACAAAGCAACTCAATAATATTACACATCTGGAAAAAGAATCCCTTTTGAACTTTAATGACCCACTGTGGGATGGCTGTTCCTAGAAATCTATTCAGGAATGTTTTCTACAAATCCTCTGCTTGACCGATTCTCTGAAATATGACTGCACTATCTTCTTGGATCTAAAACAATTGCCTTTCATATTATTTGATACGCTTTCCTTCAAACGAATATGTTGGCTTCCTTGCAAGGTTTTGTTTTGATGAAGGGAACATCTTGTAACTGAAACTGACAGTCGGTCCATCTCCAGCCCCCTTGGCCAGGTCTTAAACATGGGCCTTCCTCCAGCAAAACATTACACAGAGTTCTTGGCCGCTGCTCCAGAGGATAGAACCCATGATGCAATGCAGGTTAAGTGGAAAAACATGCCCCCCCCCCCCACCCCATCCGTTTTGAGGAGGGGGGCTTAGCTACTACACGACAACAGGAGCAGGACCGTACACCGCACGTAAGGGGCTTCATTTCATAACTTCATTCCAGCATGGAGCTGAATGGGGTTCAGAAAAGGGGGTAACCTTTTCAGAGTGCCTATTCCTATCTGGAGGGGGATTGGCTCTGTACTGGAGGTGTGTTTATTGACAACCACAGCAGTTGATGGTGTTGTGGCACCATGATGCATGTTGTAAAGGCCCCTGAGCGATGCAAGGCAGATTTTTTTGTACTTTTCTTTATTAAATCCTTCCACATTCACAATCACAAATGCATATTATTTTAAAATACTCCCATCATAGCTGATAGACAACATATGTCTAGCAGGACAGTCCACTGCTGGCAAGTCAGAACAGTAACATGGTGTAGTAGTCATGCAATTCCAGTTAAAAACAGGACTACGTGATTATGCAACGTGGGTGAATGGCTGCATTGTTGTGATGTGCCGTCCACCCCAATATGTACAGTATGGGAGGTTCTGTTTACATGCTTTCCTTGCTGGAAACTGGAGCAAGGAGCACGCGCTCCCTCTCAGTCTTATTCTGTTACATCTAGGCGATTTCCATTTTCCAAGTAGCCAGTTCACAAGAGTTCTACCCACTTGTAACTTCCTGGAAAAGTAGTCAATATTTATCAACATCTGTTTGAAACTGGGTGTGTGCTTCTGTTGCCTTCCAATTCCTCACTCAAGTTAATTGCAAGTTGTCCAGTATTGTAAATCTTGTTTGACAGGCCTCGTTTGGGTTATTGTGAATTCAGGGAAGCTCTGGACATCGACTAACTCACAGTGAGACATGATATGAGGTGTTTACTCGCAATGCTAAACATATTCAGATTGTACTTTGGCCACTCTAATCGTTTTCTAATTAATGCCTTGCCGTCTTACATAACTAACTGCTTTCTAATCTCATTTAGGACTGGTCCATACAACAAACAATAGCTATTTGTTATCAAACAGCACACTTGAATCGTATTTCAAAGTGTACCTTGGAGCAGTAGAGTTTTACAATCCTTTACAAATCGTTGGTTTCTGAATGACCCAGATTTACAGGCACCCTTTACAGACATATTGCCCTTTTTTCAAAGGATACAATTCTAAAGTCTAAATAAATACAGTTGCTACAGCTTACTGTATGTAACACTAAATAGACAAGCACAACTATATATTCTCTATGTATATACCCATGTTGTTATAATGACTTAGGTGGCCTGGACTAAACTCATATTTCTGATAGATACACAGTGTTATCTAATTGATATGGTAATACAAATGTTGTTTTAGGAAGTCAACAAAATGCATGATGTAACTGACTTGCAAGGCACGTCGGGGTATGCAATCCTAGCCAAATATTTGGGGCCTGACTTACAGCCAAAAAACATTCAACCCAACCATAAACAATACCTGCTTGCAAAACAATGAAAACACGCGAGAGTGACATTGCAGGAACTCAGTCAGAGTCGAGTAAGCCTTTTCCTGATTGGCCGAGATTACATTCCTTTACTCTTGGCCCCGCCCCTTATGGTGCATTGGTGGCTCCGCCTTTAAACGTTTCCCGTTACCTCGAGGGCCCTCTGGTCTAGTCCGGACTATTCCAGAAAACACGCGGAGATGGGTGAGCGAAAATTCCCCGTCTCACACGTAGCCCCCTAACTGGATTGGTGAGGGATTTGCGCAAAAGGAAATTGCTCGACTGTCGATTGCTTTTCCTTACAGACCGATCCCCATCTTAATTCATGCACGCTTAAATCAAAGAGATTTTATTTTTTGAACCCAGTCATTTATTTTGTCACAGTGCCAAGCAGTATACACGCATTGATTTGTATTATTATTTATTATGGACTTTTTCTCCCCGGAACGTTACTTGTTCATTACCATTATGTAACTGAGCAGGTTATTTAGCAGACTGTAATACTTGAGGCAGTAATACCACAGAGTATTTCCTCTTGCTCTTATTATGTATCCTTTGATTCTTGGAGGAATTTTGACCTCCTGCCCCTGGTCCATTTGGCCAAGGCAAACTAGGATTACAGTTTGTAAGAAACAATTACCGAGGACTCACAAATAAGTCTCTGTATTCTTAATGGAATAGTCCAGTCCACTTGCATAACTGGATTAGTGAAACCATTAACCTGAATCATGGTTTCAGCTCTGCTTTACTTGGTCATCGGCAAGGTCAGGATGTGAAAGATTACGTGACAGTGGAATCTATTGAGGCCTGTGGGTATTATGCCCCCTGCTGGACGGAAGCGGTCACTTACTTCTAACTGAGGGCAGTTTGGCCTACGGCAGACCTCACTCACCGCTCTGCCAGTTTAACTTAGAAAAACACACATCTTGTGTTAAATAAACATAATAAAGGTGTGATGACATATCCCAAACTCTGTATATTCTGAACAAAATAAACATAAAGGAATACTTAGAAACTGTGTATTATGTGACTGCACAGGGAGAGACATTGATTAAGACCCAACTTAGTTCCAGTTCCAAAAAAACGAAACACAAAATCAGCCATTGTCTGTGAAACTATTCCCTTCGGTATTTCACACAGAATGTTATGTTGTGTATTGAAATGTAAATTAAACTCTGGGGGGGGGGGGGGGGGGGGGGTTAAAAGGCCTTGACACAGGCGCCAAACAACAACATACTTTAAAAACACAGGATTCTCGAGCTGAACGCTGGTACATTTAATACATACTAACATCTCAGACACTGTATGTACAATCACTCTGGTTCTTAGTAGAAATAAGAACAGACTAATCACAGGAATGATTCGGATTCCAAATTAAAAAGGCATCAACAAACACGTATCTTTTAATACTGTACTTTGATCAAATATGCGAGAGAAAAAAAAAAGAAAAAAAAAACATAATTAAGAAGAGAGAGATTCTAGGTTAAACCTACATGGTTAAAATAGACTACAGTACTTTGCTTATAAAAAATAAAGACTCTTTATTTGCGGTCTGCCTTGTGTACTTCTGTGGTTTGCGTGTGGGGATGTCTGCAGGTGGTCCATGGAGCCCCCTCAATGGCACATCCGTGATGTCATCTCTTTCTGCAGGGGATAGGAAAAACAATCAGCATTGGAACAAAATGAGAACTAGGACTTTTTAAGTGACCCTTATTGCAGGCAGCTGGATCTAAAGTATTACAATCGTATATAACACACGCAGCTAAGGCACTTAGAAAAATCAGCTGTTGTTGGTGTTGCTTTGTTATCGTTCGCTTCCTACAAGTAGACTACACTGGCACTTATTGGTTCTCAGTGTAAGTTTCATAATCTATAAGGCTGCTATGTTCTGGGGTCTAGCCCGTTGCTATGCTCACTGACCGATGCTCTTTTGTAAAGCTCTCCCTTGTAAGTCGCCTTGGATAAAAGCGTCTGCTAAATGAATACATGGAAATGTAAGACACTTTATCGGACGTGTTTTTCCCGCCGTCGCCCACGCACCAGTGGTTCCAGCTCCTTGTGGTCGGTGAGGTTGAACTCGGTCACGAAGTAGTAGAAGTGCTTGTAGCAGGTGTTGACGTGGGCCTCCGCTCCCATCTGACTCACGCGATCAAAGTGGTGGATGTAGACGTGGACGAAAACACGGAACAGGCGCGACAAGATCTTCTTTGCTACCTGCATGAAGGTCTTAGGGAAGGGAGTACCTTCAAAGGGAGAGATAGGGAGGCAGAGATGGAGGGGATAACATGAGGGGGGGGAGAGGGGGAGAGGCAGAGGTGGAGGGGATAACATGAGGGAGGGAGAGGGGGAGAGAGGCAGAGATAGAGGGGAAAACATGAGGGGGGGAGAGGGGGAGAGAGGCAGAGATAGAGGGGATAACATGAGGGAGGGAGGTCAGGGGAGAGAGGCAGAGATAGAGGGGATAACATGAGGGAGGGAGGTCAGGGGAGAGAGGCAGAGATAGAGGGGATAACATGAGGGAGGGAGGTCAGGGGAGAGAGGCAGAGATAGAGGGGATAGCATGAGGGAGGGAGGTCAGGGGAGAGAGGCAGAGATAGAGGGGATAGCATGAGGGAGGGAGGTCAGGGGAGAGAGGCAGAGATAGAGGGGAAAACATGAGGGGGGGAGAGGGGGAGAGAGGCAGAGATAGAGGGGATAACATGAGGGAGGGAGGTCAGGGGAGAGAGGCAGAGATAGAGGGGATAGCATGAGGGAGGGAGGTCAGGGGAGAGAGGCAGAGATAGAGGGGATAGCATGAGGGAGGGAGGTCAGGGGAGAGAGGCAGAGGGGGGGAGGCAAAGATAGATGGAGATAGAGAGGAAAACGAGAGGGCGGGGAGAGCGGCGGGGGGGGGGGGGGGGGGGTGGAAAAATTTATGTGTGTACCAAAACAGGGAGCATGTTATGCTCTAAACCCTGTCTATAAAACCCAGTCAGCTTTTCTAATGTACTTTCCTTCTGCACTTTGTGTACGGCGCTTTGAACAAAAAAAGAAAGCATCTGCTGAATGAACAACATTTGAAAAAAGGTGTACAGTATCTTTAGGCAACCTTTAAATCCCATCCTTTTAAGTTGAAGTCAAAAGTATGTTGTGGGTAATTCACTAATCACACGAGTCACATACCAGACTAACCCCTCGGACAGGTAACGAGCTTTTCATCCGCTGAATGAATCTGTTATTTGTTTTAGCTTAGCGCTAATGAAATTGTATTTCAGAAATCCTTTCCAGAGGACACATGCTATTCATAGCCCACTGTGCAGCCTTCAAAAGACATTACTGGGATGTTTGTCACGCGGGTCATCTGCAAAGTTATGCATGGATGTGGGTAGATGTGCATTTGTGTATAATGAAAGGCTTCGTTTATGGATCTTGTAAGTGGGGAGGCATAACTAACTGCTAGCTGTCACTGTCGTTGGATGCACTTAGCACTTAACTATCAGTCACTCAGACAACTGCTATCCCGCCCCTTGTTTAAGATAGCAGATTCCTTCACCCAAAGCAACGTACAGTAGATTGGGGGGGATCCGAACCTGTACTCTCTTGGACGGCGGCTCTAACCACTAAGCTGCACCCCCCCCCCAACCCCCCCCACCCCCCTTTATTTCGTAGCGTTCTCATGCCACTGTCCCGATTCCTGAGCACTCACCGACGTTAGTGGGGAAGATGTGCTCGTTGTTGATCTGGACCTCGATCCAGTCCATCAGCAGGCTCATGTACTTGGGGGCCGGCACGGCGGTGGGCTTCTTGTACTTGTTCTCGTCCTGCCAGCGGTACTCGTACTTGGGGCCCCCGGACATGACGGGGCAGGTCTGGTCGGTGCAGGAGTCGCTGATGGTGCCGTAGATGAGGTTGATGCGGTTGAAAAAGTCCACCACGTGAACGGCCACCCAGTCGTTGAGGTCTTCCCCGTGCGGGAGCTGGACCGCCTGCTTCAGGTCCAGGCCGGCGTTCAGCGACGCCTGGGCCTTCTTGTGGAGCTCAAACCGCTGGGTTCCCGGCTCGAATTTGCGCTTGGGCCGGAATGTCCTGTCTTTGTTGAAGACTTGCTTCAAGGCCAGGGACATTGTTGCACGTCGTGGCGCTGTGTTTGCGTTGCTAGGGGGGGAATTATTTATTAAAATGATTATAAAGCTGAGCCAGGTTAGAGGTTATGTAAATGGCTGCCGTGGAAATGTTTGGGTTTTAATCTTTTATCTTCTTGCTTCTTTCTGCGTGCTGTATCGGGGAGAGAGAGAGAGAACCGTTCAGGTGTACAAGGTTACATTCTTTTATCAACTAAGAATCATCATATTTCTTACATTTCAAACTATTGGTTTATCCACAGTACATTAAAGTTGTGACTGTATTCAGGTAATCCCTGTGTCATATACACTGAAAGTCAATATTGAGTAGGCATTGTTGGTTCTAAGATTATATTTGAGTTACCAAGTCATCATACTTTAATCTGTCAGATGATTAGCACCAGACTGTCAGTTTAACATTGAACACACCTGGAATATCCCATCAACTAATCAAATCTAAACCCAGATCAGATCTCTTATTCCTACAGATCAGATCTCTTATTCCTACAGAACAGATCTCTTATTCCTACAGAACAGATCTCTTATTCCTACAGAACAGATCTCTTATTCCTACAGAACAGATCTCTTATTCCTACAGAGCAGATCTCTTATGCCTACAGAACAGATCTCTTATTCCTACAGAACAGATCTCTTATTACTACAGAACAGATCTCTTAGTCCTACAGAACAGTTCTCTTATTCCTACAGAACAGATCTCTTATTCCTACAGAACAGATCTCTTATTCCTACAGATCAGATCTCTTATTCCTACAGAACAGATCTCTTATTCCTACAGAACAGATCTCTTATTCCTACAGAGCAGATCTCTTATGCCTACAGAACAGATCTCTTATTCCTACAGAACAGATCTCTTATTACTACAGAACAGATCTCTTAGTCCTACAGAACAGTTCTCTTATTCCTACAGAACAGATCTCTTATTCCTACAGAACAGATCTCTTATTCCTACAGATCAGATATCTTAGTCCTACAGAACAGTTCTCTTATTCCTACAGAACAGTTCTCTTATTCCTACAGAACAGATCTCTTATTCCTACTGAACAGATCTCTTATTCCTACAGATCAGATCTCTTATTCCTACTTAACAGATCTCTTATTCCTACAGATCAGATATCTTATTTCTACTGAACAGATCTCTTATTCCTACAGAACAGTTCTCTTATTCCTACAGAACAGATCTCTTATTCCTACTGAACAGATCTCTTATTCCTACAGTAATAATGAGTCAATGTTACATAGTGAGTGTCTAGTATGGTTAAGATATAGTTAGGAAGTGAACATCATCACATTAATATCATCGCACTCAAAACTTGCAGGTTATAACAGCATTCATAGTCGCGGCCTAGATGACAGTAACGAGTTTATAGGGAGTCAGGTGGCTGAGCGGTTAGGGAATCAGGCTCGTAATCAGAAGGTTGCCGGTTAGATTCCCAGCTGTGCCAACATGACGTTGTGTCCTTGAGCAAGGCACTTCATATCATGACTTAATGTCATGTAAATGTCATGTAAATGTCATGTACAGCTCTAATGACTCATTTCCTATTTCCCTTGATCGCTGGTTATGGCAGCGAAAGCCAGAATGACAGCAAAGTTAACATCGCATTAATGTCACAACGGCTACATCTAAACTACATGACTGCTTAACATGTTAACCAAGTCAACATGCTTACAAATGTCAACAATAAAACATACTAAAGATAATAAATGTCGAGGAAAACAGTGTCGCGGTGACGTTAAAATGGAGATCAATCGAAGGGCTACTTGTTGATTCTTTAAGCCTTAAACAGCGATCGTGACATGACTAAAAACACCGATCGCTAATGAAATGTTGACTTTCTATTCATGTTGTTTTAGCTACAAGTTAAATACAGTTGAAAACATCAAATACAGTGTTTAATAACGTTACACCCAAGGAGTAACGGTGACGAAATGTCAGGCTTATACCCAGGCACTTTCCCCCCAACTTACTTGTTCCGTTTTCCTGTTGTTCTAGATGATTCCTAGGGTAAATTAACTTTCTTTAGTCCTTTTTTAGGGGGGTTGAGATATCGCGAAATAACTGGGGCTACATTATATGACATGTACAGTATCAAACATAGTACAATTCAATACTTTATTAGGTAAACTTGAAGTAGCTCCTCCCTACCAGAGAACAACTTCCTTTGATCCTACGTCACTGTAACACCATCTGAGCACCAGCTTAGCCTCCTCACTGTGTTCCCTCACTGTGTTCCCTCCTCACTGTGTTCCCTCCTCACTGTGTTCCCCTCACTGTGTTCCCTCACTGTGTTCCCTTACTGTGTTCCCTCACTGTGTTCCCCCCTCACTGTGTTCCCTCCTCACTGTGTTCCCTCCTCACTGTGTTCCCTCACTGTGTTCCCCCCTCACTGTGTTCCCTCCTCACTGTGTTCCCTCCTCACTGTGTTCCCTCACTGTGTTCCCTTGACTGTGTTCCCTCACTGTGTTCCCTCCTCACTGTGTTCCCTCACTGTGTTCCCTCCTCACTGTGTTCCCTCACTGTGTTCCCTCACTGTGTTCCCCTCACTGTGTTCCCTCACTGTGTTCCCTTGACTGTGTTCCCTCCTCACTGTGTTCCCTCCTCACTGTGTTCCCTCACTGTGTTCCCTCACTGTGTTCCCTTGACTGTGTTCCCTCACTGTGTTCCCTCCTCACTGTGTTCCCTCCTCACTGTGTTCCCTCACTGTGTTCCCTCACTGTGTTCCCTTACTGTGTTCCCCTCACTGTGTTCCCTCACTGTGTTCCCTCACTGTGTTCCCTTGACTGTGTACCCCCCCTCACTGTGTTCCCTCCTCACTGTGTTCCCTCACTGTGTTCCCTCACTGTGTTCCCTCACTGTGTCCCCTCCTCACTGTGTTCCCTCCTCACTGTGTTCCTTCACTGTGTTCCCTCACTGTGTTCCCTTGACTGTGTTCCCCTCACTGTGTTCCCTCCACTCTGTGCATGATGTAAACCCACCTACCAGACACCCCCCCCCCACACACACACACACACATTATAGTAATTTAACATAACAATACATTACAGAGTAGTGCGCTGACAAATCATTATTTTATTTGTGTGCACAGACTTTCTACAAGTATAAGGGAATGCTTGCTGAAACAGATTTACCATGAATAACGTGGTCCATTATTCCAAACACAAACATTAATTAGAATAGTTTTTTGGGGGTAGGGGGTGGGGGGTGGGGGGTGGGGGGGGGCAGCTATATGGACCCAACAGCGGAAGCTCTCAGTATGCAGTTCAAGAAGCTGTGTCTAAGTTGAGCTTTTGTCTCTGAAGGAATGTTCTCCGCGGAGCAGGGACAGAGGCCTTCCTGTCCCTGTCTACTTGAGAGGGACAGCGGCAGCAGCTCCCCCCTCCGCCTGGGCTTTGGTGGACAGGGAGTAGTGGAAAGACCTCATCTGCTCCTCCACCTTCACGAAGCCTGGCCTGTCCTCGTGCCTGGGGAGACGACAGCAGGTCAGTATTATGGGATGGGAGAGGAGGGGGCAGTATTATGGGATGGGAGAGGGGGGTCAGTATTATGGGATGGGAGAGGAGGGGGCAGTATTATGGGATGGGATAGGGGAGGTCAGTATTATGGGATGGGAGAGGGGGGTCAGTATTATGGGATAACTATTGCTCGGAGAGTAACTGAATGCAGGTCAACAGATTGCGTCAGGTACAAGTCTTTGGTCTCAGTTAAATACTGAATAGTCTGTGTTGATCGCAGGCAGTGATTTTGATCTCATTTAAATAGAGATCAATCTGTGAGCGATATATATCGATACATATCTGTGAACAGTTGAAACATTGTTCTCACTTGTAGGTCCAGCAGTCCATCATCAGAGTGTACATCCGCTCTGGACAGCTAGGTGGACAATCCATACGGCTCCCACTGGCTATGAACGCAATCACCTCTGGACCTTTCATTTTCTGCCCAGTTACACAGAGACATGGATTAAACCCTGAACCTCTGTTCTAACTATACACACTGCAGCCATGGAATAACTGACTGTCAAAGTTCTATTAGAATGTTCTAGTCAGGCCCATTACCAGCATCTGGGTACCAGCTGGGGTCGTGAACCTACCTTGTACGGTTTCCCGCCGTAGGAAAAGGCTTCCCACATGGTTACCCCAAAGCTCCAGACGTCACTTTTGCTGGAGAACTTGTGGAAGTTCATACATTCTGGAGCGTACCACTTTAGCGGCCATTTTCCTGCTGTACGTGCCTATGCATGTGCCATTGACGAATAATGACATCACACAAGACAAGAGCGTGACTAGAGGCAAGGATTATGATGTCTAACGTCAACATCAAGTTAATCCTTAAAACAATATATATAAGAATATTTAAGAGTCTAATCGTTACCTTGTAGTAGTTGTCATCGGCCCCCAAAGCCTTGGACAGGCCAAAGTCACTAATCTTGGCAAACTGGGGGTTGACCAGTAAGACATTGCGAGCAGCCAGATCTCTGTGCACAAAATTCTTCTCTTCCAGATACTTCATTCCCATGGAAACCTGGTGCATCAGGGTCACGATGTTCTCCACCTTGACCGTGTCCCTGGGAGACGAGCAGACAGGAAACAGAATCACTCAACGTGTACCTTATTAGACCCCCCTCCCCCCCATCCCTCCCCCCCATCCCTCCCCCCCATCCCTCCCCCCTTAACCGAACGTGCCCCCTTGGCGGTTCCCGACGTACTTGTGGCTGGAGAGGAACTTGTTGAGCGGACCGGCGGAGGCCATCTCCATGACGAGCATCAGGCTCTCGGCCTGACACAGGCCCAGCATGCGCACGATGTAGGGGTTACTGAGCTGGTGCATGATCTCCGCTTCGCGCATCATCTCATCTTTCACCAGCGACTCGTTGTCGTTCTTCAGCACCTTGATGGCCACGTCGATCTGCGCCCTGCAACACACACACACACACACACACACACAACACGCACAGGTTGAGTGGTTAGGGCAGGGATGGGCAATCCTGGTCCTCGAGGGCCGCTGTCCTGAAGGTTTTAGATGTTTCCCTGCTCCAGCACACCTGATTCAAATGAATGGGTCATTATCAGGCTTCCACAGAGCTCGATGACAACCTGTTCATTAAAATCAGGTGTGCTGGAGCAGGGAAACATCTAAAACATTCAGGACAGCGGCCCTCGAGGACCAGGATTGCCCATCCCTGTGTTAGGGAATCTGGATTGTAGTCAGAATGTTGCCGGTTCGTGCCCATAAAATGACGTTGTGTCCTTCACCCTACTTGCCTCAGGGGGAATGTCCCTGTATTTGCTGTAAGTCGCTCTGGATAAGAGCGTCTGATAAATGACTAAATGTGGAAAATGTAACACAGGAGTTTTGTTTGTGTTGTGGCTCTAGCATAATTAACCCTACTTGTTAGACAGTAATGGTTCCCCCTGCCCTCAAAGCCATTCCCTCCCTTACTTATCGAGGGTTATGAGGACTCCTTTCTTGACGCAGCCGAAGTTTCCGGAGCCCAGCTCCACCTCGTCCATCATCAGCTGATCACGGTTGATGTAAAACCTCTTGAGGTCGTTGGGGTTGTGGTAAGGGTTGGCGAACTCGCTGCAGTCCATGGGCAGCATCTCTTGTTCCGGAAGCTTGGATCTAGTTTCCTTGGTTGCAGACAGAGTGACTAGAAGCAAAGATTATAATGTCTAACATCAACATCAAGTTGATTCTTTATAACACAGAATTAGATGATTACCTATGTAGAATACAGTTATGGTCTACTGTGATAACCAATATTATCGTTTTAAATTTAACTAATACAATGATAAATCCCAAGATTAAAAATCACAAGTAAATTGATAAATTCAATTTCAGCTCGTTTCCTAGTTTGCAGACTTGCAACGTGCAGTGTCAGTCACTAACCACCAGGTGGAGGTGTGTATCCATTTTGCCGAGACCGCCTCTGAATTGGAAAAGGATGTACGATGTTAGTTCTAATGTTTGTTGTGCTGGAAAAAGTAGAGAAACGTAACGAACAGAACTTACTCCGGCTGGAACAACAGGCGTCTCTAAAAAGCAAGAACAAAAGTAAGATAAACAAACATGTACTCTGAACAAATCCAACACATGTATTCAGTTCCCAGTGTACTAACACAGTCCACATGTCAATGAGAGTCAATGGTTGAGTTACAGAATCAGTTCTAAATAATCCTGTTGAGGCGTGTTGAGTGTATAGCTGTAGGTGGGATGTGTGCAGTACGTTGAGGCGTGTTGAGTGTATAGCTGTAGGTGGGATGTGTGCAGTACGTTGAGGCGTGTTGAGTGTATAGCTGTAGGTGGGATGTGTGCAGTACGTTGAGGCGTGTTGAGTGTATAGCTGTAGGTGGGATGTGTGCAGTACGTTGAGGTGTGTTGAGTGTATAGCTGTAGGTGGGATGTGTGCAGTACGTTGAGGCGTGTTGAGTGTATAGCTGTAGGTGGGATGTGTGCAGTACGTTGAGGCGTGTTGAGTGTATAGCTGTAGGTGGGATGTATGCAGTACGTTGAGGCGTGTTGCTGTGGTTCTGACACGCTTCTCTCAGCACTGTCACAAGGCCGTCAGGCTTCATCTTCAGGTACTCAACCAGCTGCAGAGAACCAGAGAGAGAACCAGAGAGAGAACCAGAGAGAACCAGAGAGAGAACCAGAGAGAGAACCAGAGAGAACCAGAGAGAGAACCAGAGAGAGAGAGACAGAGAGAACCAGAGAGAGAGAGAAAGAGAGTACCAAATACAGAGAGACAGAAACATATACAGAACCAGAGAGAGGTATTCAAAGAGATCCGGTCAGAGCAAACCAGTATAGCAGTCAGTTATAAAAGTGCCATCAATGATGTCTGGCTTGTTACTCAGGTTGATGGGGGAACAGAGGACGTCCTACCTGCCAGACAGTGTCGAACTTGGTTCCATCTGGTATGGAGAACTTTCCGGACTTGTCGTGGAGGATCTGGTAGTGGTACACCATTTTTCCGTACATTAACGACAGCGCGAACGTCCCGGCGTCCTCTCTCTCCCTCACTCTGGAGAGCACACCGGCGTCAACACCTTTCCGCACAACTCACTCACGAGCAGACGCATCTTAGACACAACAGCAGTGTATCAACATGCTCTCACACACACACAACGTTACCCTACCCCCTGGGGACAATCACACCAAACACAGTAGACCAGGGGTGTCGAAGTCATGCCATCGAGGGCCAAGAGGGTGCAGGTTTTCCTGTCAACCAAGCCACTACACCAGCTGATTTCACTAAGCAGAGGAACTCGTTAGTGAAATCAGCTGGTGTAGTGCTTGGTTGAATGGAAGACCTGCACCCTATTGGCCCTCGATGGCATGAGTTTGACACCAAACACAGACAGAACCACTCACAGGAACTTTCCGTCCGGCTGGGCTCCACAGTACAGCCTCCGCTCACCCTCTGTTCGGGGGATTTTGCCGTGGAACCAGGGCATCTTCTCGTGGGCGGTGATGGCTATCAGCCTCTCCAGCTGGGGGGCCTGGTTAAGGATCGCCTGCTCCATGGCTTCCCCCTGGGGATGGGCAGACACGCACACACACACACACACACACACACACACACACAGACAGTGACACACACACAGACACACACAGTGACACACACACACAGTGACACACACAGACAGACTCACACAGACAGTCACACACAGGCACACACAGACACACACAGACACACACAGACTCACAGACAGATACACACAGAGACAGACACACACACATAGACAGACACACAAACACAGAAGCCAGGCCAGATATACACACACACACACACACACAGACAGACAGACAAAACAGACTGAATTACGTAGCAAAAACTCCACATAACCAAGCAGACATCCATACTCCCAGTCACCCCGTCATAATCGTGCTTCTGAGGGGAACAACATTCAGGGCCCGGCTTGTCTCACCTCCAGGTTCCAGGTGTGGCGTACATACTCCCTGAGCATGTTATCCTTCAGGCTGTCGAAGACGCCGTTGCGTATGGGCATGTCAGGGGGCCTGAGGCAGGGCTTCCTCAGGGTGCACACCAGCCCGTCCGGGTCCTTGCTGTAGTACTCACACAGCTCAGCCGGTCCGCAGTGGGGCCTCCCCCCCTGGATGCAGTAGGTCCCGTTCAGCTGCTTCTCCACGGTGTAGTGGTGGAACTCCAGGCCCCAGACCAGCGACACCACGTAGCCGCCCAGGCTGCGGAGGCACTGCCTCAGCAGGAAGAGGCCGTCGGCCATCCCAGCCAGCTTCAGCTGCTCCTCGGCATCCAGGCGGCTGATGCTGCCGTAGAAGAAGGGCAGCTCGGCCGCAGGGTCCATCATGGGGGGGGGGGAGGGTGGTAGGGGTGGGGGAGAGGTGCTGCAGATGTGAGGGGCGAAGGAGCCGTAGATGAGATCTCTGCCTACGCGAGGAGACAAGGAAGAGAGAGAGGGAGAGAGGGAGAACCAGAGGAGGGGTAGAAAGACCGTTTGAGATGCGTTCAAGGTGCAAACAAGGTTTCGTTGCGGTTGCGATTATGACGCGTTCTAATACTTCGTTCGGGCTGTTTGTGGAGCGCTTTGCCTGTGTGTGTGTGTGAGTGTGTGTTTGTGCACGTTGTCGAGAGAGAGGTGCTTGCGTTTCTGCAGCAACCCAGGCAGGCACTGAAACAGCCGCAACAGGAAGCTTCTACCCCCCCCCCCCCCCCCCCCCCCCCATCTAGAAACTCATGTCTCTTCCGCTCAACAGGTGCCTCCTTGGGTTCTACAAAGTTTCTAACACCTTCCAACCTGCTGATTGGCAATTTCCACAAAGAGACTAAAAACGAATGACACTTTCTTCACGAAAGACTAATTCAGCGCTCGAGGTCCTTTACGGCAGTCTGTACACACTGCACAATACTTGATGAAAGCAGCGTGTAGACTACAGGGCCCAAATTGACTGGCAGACTGCTGTGTCTGCGATGTTGTCTTGGTTGATGTGAGATAGAGAGTGGAAAACGTCTGTTGGTGGGTAGAATACCGATGAATATCAGCACACAGCTTCGCAGCCGTGAAGATATTTCATTCAGAGGCTGAGACCTGAACACACCAGGGACTGTTGACGTCCCCCCCCCCCCCCCCAGTGATTAATCATGTGGGTAGTGCCTGTACCGAGCCTTCATCTCTATTAAAACCGTTTGAGATTCGGGAAAGTTCCAGAAACCAATTTTGTAAGTGACTTCAAAGTTAAGGGGATTTTTTTTCTGTTCCTTTCTAGACACCTCAACTAGCTCTCCGACACTTTGCTGTTGTTGATTATTACATGATGTTTGACAAGCGCAGGCCACTACATAAACTATAACTCTAACCGCTAGATGTTTCAAAGCCTGGTTCTCTGAGGGGAGGGATGTCCTTAAGATAATACGTATATACCTGAAGTGTCACACTCGACCACAGTTTCCTGGGCGCTGAGTATGACCCGCTGACCTCAGCTTTGGGGGCTTCGCACACAGAGCCACAGCTAGCCACAACACAGACCCATCCCATCTTAGCCATCGACCTGCAAACCCCACTTCTCACCACAGCAAAGGAACCAGCAGCGGAGGGCTGTGCTACTAAGCAGTCAGGCCCAGTGGTAAAGGTGATGGATACATAGAAATACTGTTTAAAGTTTTGTGTGAATTACATTTGTACATTCTTTCAGTATGCGGTACAGTACAGTTTTCACACACCCAATTGAGCCCAGATCTAGTTTCCATGACTGTGACTTCCGTGAGACTGATGTGCAAGGGTAGGATTGACTTTGACATGGGGGGGGGGAATGCTCGAACAGCATTTTCCAACATTTACATCCCACTTGGTTCCTATGCAGATGGCCATTTCATTTGGCGGTACAAAAATCCCATCTCTCGCAAAGAAGATGGAGTATCAGTGTTGTTGACATTGAAAGGGCCAATATACTTTCTTCTTTTAATGTAGGAGACAAAAACCATGACTGGATCACCACAAGCACATTATCAAAACAGAAATATCCGCTGAGCATTGGACCACCCAGGCCCTGCGCTGCCGTACTGCGTGAACAATGACCCCAAGGAGGACTTAAAACAACATTAAACCTAGTTACATATCCACATAAATATTCTTTTTAAGCTCGTAAAAACAACCAATCAAAAGAAAATGTTCCTCGCAGAGCGATCTTGACACTACCTTTTGGAGTAAAACCAACAATTCAACCGCGCAATGGAATATTAATCTGATGTATATATATATATATATTTATTTATTTATTTATTTATTTATTTATTTTTAACGTTTTATGTTTGTATTTTAACAAATGTTCGGAAACATTAACCGTGCCGTTGATAGTCGAACATTAGCTGCATTCCAGTCTAACGACTGTTTTCCCACGTCACATTAACGCCACATCAGAAACAGCTGTGGGGTTCCTGGTTCCCCAGCGGGAGCTTCCAGACTGACTGAGAGAGGGAGGGAGGGTGGGAGGGAGGGAGGGAGGGAGGGAACACAGCGTCCGAGGGCCCCGGCTGAACCAGATGACCCTGAAAGGAGTGCCTTTCCAACGCCTACACCTTTAAAGCTCTATTCTGTTCTGGTCAGGTCTCAGGACATTCAAAGATGTACTGTAACACAATAAAACAGAACTGGTAGTGACATAAACACATTTCAAAAAGACAATAATACAATACTATTCAATACAAACTAATAATAGTATTAGTATTATTGTTTATTGCATCGTGAATAATATTTCCCTGTATTCTGTCAATATGTAATTATAACCATATGTAGAAGGGTTTGTCAAATCTTACCTTTTCTAGAACTTTTCTATACTTCTGAAACCAGTGGAAATATCTCTCACATTACAGAAAACACTCTGGTTTTGCATCTGCAAAAAAAGATTTGCAGATTATGTTTTTTAATGAGACTCGTGGTCTTATGGTTAAACATTTTACTTATAATATGCAATTTCATACCAATGCCTTCTATTAATAAACCACAATCTTTAATTTATATAAATGTCACAGTTCAAGTTTGCCTAAAATTTTTGGGGGATTCGAGAGGTGTACTTAGTTATATGTACTATAGTTAAATATTTATGCAACTCTAAGCCTTTATAAACATCCCAGTTTTAAGGTAGATGAACAGTTACATTTAAACCATTTCAACGTCTTGTTTTCATTCTTTTAATTACTAAAAGACAGAAAGTTAATCACTTAATTTGTTGATTATTAACAAACAGAAGTGTTCTTTTAATAGTTTAAATTGTTTGAACTGTCTTTTCCAAATATCACTTCAATAGGCCTGAAGATGCTAGTTGTTTTAAAGATCTCGTGGGGTCAGTGACCTTTCTAAAATGATACAGTTCGCTCACATGGTCCTTTTAGGGAGCCGACAACAAAACAAGCACGGCCACATCAGACGTTTTGCTACAAGGCTGTGTTCATTGGAAGTCTTAAGGCAGATGGATATATGTCTGCTGTGTGCCACATGGTGACTTTCTACATCCTGTACTCTTTTTATGCTATAAAGGTTATACATGGTAACCCAAGATGTCTCCATAAATATATGTACAGGTTACTCACCAAACCTGCCTCACAGGATCAGAAAGATCAGGTAGAAGTGTGTATGTTGACGAGGGTGTTTGTCTGATGAGAGGGAGAGAGAGAGAGAAGAGAGAGAGGGAGGGGGGGGTGAGAGATTCACTGTGGAGGCGGCAGAAACCAGAGCATGGTGTTAAAGGTGCTGGAAAACATGAAAGTAGCTTGATAAAGAAACTGTGTTGGGATCCTGACAGAAGCACTATAACCTCAACTGTTTAACTCTACCCAGTTCAAGCGTCGGATCAGTGTTGTTCATGATTAAACTCATGCACAGTGACAGAGAAACAGTACCAAAATCTAACGACTGATACACACTGATGTCGATATTGTTATTTATCCTCCCATGAATATCCTCCACCGTTAACACTAATTCAATTTCAGGGATTTTGTATTTGTATTTTGTATTTGTATTTTGTATTTGTATTTTGTATTTATTTTGTATTTGTATTTTGTATTTGTATTTTGTATTTGTATATTGTATTCCACTAGGCCTTTCCCATGCAAGTTGCATTATGGAAGTCAGAGTAAGTCTTATAAAATAAAAACAGGCCAACATGGAAGTTTACTTTGTTCGTCAAAGGTGTGTTTTTGTCCATCATTCGTGCCAGCATGTGTGTTAGTAAGGTAACATCGACTTAGGGTTCATCTAAATCTAGGCCTTAACTCTTTTAATGTATTTTTTTTCTGATTCTGATTCTAACCCTTAGTCTTTTTCTGAACCAGTGTGACATTAACTTACTTATTTATTATTATATTGTACTATATCGTGCCCCCTCCTTATAGTTATTGTTATATTACCCTGCAACTCTGTGATGTACTTCACCCTGCTGCTGTTGTGAACTGCAATTCCCCCCCCATGGAGGACAAATAAAGGTTTATTTAATCTAGACAGCCAGAGAGATCGATAGATAGATAGATAGATAGATAGATAGATAGATAGATAGCTGGAGATAGATAGATAGATAGATAGATAGATAGATAGATAGATAGATAGATAGATAGATAGATAGATAGATAGATAGATAGATAGATAGATAGATAGATAGATAGATAGATAGATAGATAGTTATATATATACGGTATATACCCTGCTGCTGTTGTGAACTGCAATTTCCACCCCTGGAGGACAAATAAAGGTTTATCTACCGGTAATCTAATCCTGGAGAACAGCTTCCCTGGCGGTCAAGCAGCGCTCCTACAGGTGGGACTCCCTGGTGGAAAAGCCCCCAGCAGGGGCACTCTGGCACACAGGGTCCCTCCGCATCAGATCTAGTGGGATCAGAGCTGGTCCTGCACTCCCAGACCCTCCATCTGCTGGCACTTCTGACTGACAGAAACCTTTCAAGACGACTTGACACGTCCCGAATAAGACCAGAGGACGGAGTTTAGGACAAGGAGAACTCCGAAAGAACGCCTGCAACCACCGCTGTCTAAAGTAACATACACGGTAAGACTATTGCTTTCATGCAGTCTTTAAAGTTCGTAGACTTTTAGGCGAGAACATGATTAAAACACTCGATGGCCGTGCATTGATTCGTGAAAGCTTTGAGTGTTCATTTAAAGTCAGCAGCAGGCTGACTCTGGAATTGCTTAACCATCATGGGAAGAGTTTAACTGTTAACTGAAGCCTTGACTCCATGAGGAGCGGCAGGGACAGCGAACAGGTATAATGCAGTGAAAGCTGCCACATTTACGTTTAGTCATTCAGCAGACGCTCTTATCCAGAGCGAATTACAGCAAGTACAGGGACATTCCCCCTTCAGGCAAGCAGGGTGAAATACCTTGCCCAAGGACACAACGTCATGTTGGCACGGCTCGGGAATCGAACCACATGCCCGCTGCTCCAGTAATGCCTCAGCCGGATCTGGAACAAGATTTACTCGGCGACGGTAGGAAAGCTGTCTGGCTAAAGATCTTTTTTTAATCCAATTTTAGTATATATATAGTCTAAATAAATGTAATTCGATATAGTTTAATATGCAATAGATAAACACAGTCAGAGAAGGACCCTGGTAATACTCCTCTATACCCACTGACATTAATAACACATTATACCATGAATGAATGAACCAACTAAGTACACTTTTTGTCTGGAAGTAATAGTCCAACCCTTTCCTAAATCCGCCAGCACTGCCAGCACTGCCAGCCATGTACTGGAGCCCAGTCTGGGAGATGTGATCCTGAATCCTTCCACAGTTTCAGTCATGTGTTGCACTGCTTCAGTCCAAATGTTGTTTCAGGACATGGCTTTCTTATCTGCCCCCCTTCTTCATCTGCAAGATTGTTTATTTGGGATGAACTGAAAGAGCCATGTCTTTCCCTTATTGGCTGGGATATTCCCATGTCTATTTTGTTCCCTGGATTATTTCAATCCCTTTATTTGTTGTTTGTTGTTAAAAGGCCTTTAAGCATGGGGGCGAATCGTGTGATATTTCATTGTTTTTCTGAGTCAGTTCAAAGCGATGGGAAGGGGTCGTGGGGTCACAAGGATTCACACCCGGTTCTTGCACAGAGATTTGGTTGATAGTTTAGCAGCTCAGCACTGGAGCAGCTCTCTACCGAGGCTTTATATTGCACCAGTCATATGGGATTTATTAGTGTGACTGTTTTTACTGGACGAATCTCTGGCAGGACGAATCGAGAGCCAGGCAGTACAGTCATTTTCTTTTCTCAGCCTACTGAAAAGGAGCTAGATACAGTTGAAGCTGCCTGGTGGTGAAGTATGTCTGGTCCAGACTTTCAGATCAGAACTTTGGACGACCCTTACATTCCTACTGGCCATTCCCAGTCCAAGTCCCCCCCACCACCCCTCCCTCCCTGTTAGTAAACACCATATCCTCTTCCTTAAAAGAAAAAAACTCCCTATACTGCATTCTCAGCAAATTGTATGCTTTTGCGGTTACATTCATTTATTTGTTTATGCAGCCACACTGGAATGCATAATGCCAACACACAGTTCTGAAGAGTAAGGGATTGTTGGCCAGAATGACAAGCACAACTTTCACAACTAATAAAAATATAGTTTGTCATTCAACCACACACTTTGTTTCTTGAAGTGGAGTCTGGGTTACAAGGCCATCAGAGTGCAGGGGACAGCCTGTAAAGCTCTTAAGCGGCCATGTTTGGGGGGGCGGGGGGGGCAGGGGGGGGTGCAGCGGCTGATTATCATGGCTTTGTTTGAATGAAACAAGATTAGAAAGGGTTCTAATGAAAAGCGTTTGATATTTAACTGCCGGTCTAACAGCCCTATAGTGAAATGAGAGTCCAACAAGGGGTAGAGTAGTTTGGCTGAGCAGGAAATGACTGGGAGAAGCCTGGAGGGAGGGAGGGAGGGAGGGAGGGAGGGAGGGAGGGAGGGAGGGAGGGAGGGAGGGAGGGAGGGAGGGAGGGAGGGAGGGAGGGGGAGTGGGCTGCAGAAGAGAGAGCAGGGGAGCTAATACAGTTTCTCCACGTTCAAGGAAAGCAACAACACAAAGACCCCTCAGTGTTGGCAGTGCTGTTACTGTACCTAGACCAGCCCACTGCCGGCCCACTGCCCTGTCTACTGCCCTGTCTACTGCCCTGTCTACTGCCCTGTCTACTACCCTGTCTACTGCCCAGCACACTGCCCTGTCTACTGCCCTGTCTACTACCCTGTCTACTGCCCAGCACACTGCCCTGTCTACTGCCCTGTCTACTACCCTGTCTACTGCCCAGCACACTGCCCTGTCTACTGCCCTGTCTACTGCCCAGCACACTGCCCTGTCTACTGCCCTGTCTACTACCCTGTCTACTGCCCAGCACACTGCCCTGTCTACTGCCCTGTCTACTGCCCTGTCTACTACCCTGTCTACTGTCCTGTCTACTACCCTGTCTACTGCCCAGCACACTGCCCTGTCTACTGCCCTGTCTACTGCCCTGTCTACTGCCCTGTCTACTGCCCTGTCTACTGCCCTGTCTACTGCCCTGTCTACTACCCTGTCTACTGCCCTGTCTATTGTGTTGGCTTTTATGTGTGTGTGTGTGTGAGTGTGTGTGGGGGGGGTTCACAACACGAGACGATGTTTGATTAGAGTCAGCGTTAGTTAACTTGCTCCTGAAAAGCCCTTCCTCTGAAGGGCGACAGGTGAATCCTGAAACTCCTAGAGAGGTTGAAAAGAAGTCTTGTGTAGTTCACACAGACCGTACAGTGAAGTTACACATGCACTCATTGACCCTGACCGCACACACACACTGATACAGGGATGTACACACTAAACCACACACACATACAGACATGCACGCACACACACACACACACTGATACAGGGATGTACACCCACATGCAAACACACACACATACACACACACAGACCTGCAGTACCCCCCCCCCCTCTCCTCTCGTTCAGACACACTCTCTTTAGAGAGAGTTCTGGTTGCTTCTCTGTGCGCGAGGCAACGGGGTCCCTCTCGCTCTCGTCGCCAAAAAAGACTTTTCCGTCTGCTTCCGATTACCTTTGGCTGCAGTTGGTTGGCAGCCAGCCCTCCGGACCTATGTACTGTCTTCCCATCAGAGGGGGGTGGGGGAGAGAGAGAGAGAGAGAGAGAGAGAGAGGGGGGTTGGTGTGGAGGACTGGTAGAAAAGATTGCAGTTCTTTCATCCAATAAAAAGCTGGATTGATAGGTTGATAGGCTTCAATCTCTTCCATGAACGTGGTAGCATGTCGTTAAAAAGGCAGGAATATTGCAGCCGTGGTATTTTGACGGACGTGGGATCTGTCTGGTCTCATTTTTGGGTTCACCTCCCCTTTTTGCCTGCCTGTCAAGTGGAAGGTCATGTGAGTTCCAGAGTCAGCTAGCCAGCCAGCCAGCAAACTAGTCTGCCGGTCAGCCGGCAAACCAGCCAGCCCGTCACTGTAGAAGTGGAAGCAGCCCACTTAATCTCTCTGATTGGTTCCCCCCCCCCCCCCCCCACACACACACACACACACACTCCGCACAGCCCCTCACATAACAGCCACTTCCAGCTCCTCCGGGCCTAAACACAGCATTTCAGAAGATCAATGCCTTCCTCTTCGCTTGAACTCCTTTCCGGTGGGCAGAGTTGAGGACCAGAGAGAAGAGGGGCCCAGGTTCAGGCTTGCTTATTCTAGTAGCCATAGGTTGTAAGTCACTGTTTGTCCCTGACAGGAGTCATGATTGATGGGCTGAAGCCACACGAGGCAGCCGGTCACGGGGAACTGAGTACAGAACAGTGGAGTCATCAGAGGGAGACCTGGGTCAGGGGTCTCTCTCTCTCTCTCTCTCTCTCTCTCTCTCTCTCTCTCTCTCTCCTTCTTTGTCTTTCCCTCTCTCTTTCTCTCTCTCCCTCTCTCTTTCTCTCTCTCTCTCTCTCTCTCTCTCTCTCTCCCTCTCCACCCTCTACCCTCTCTCTCTCTCTCTCTCTCTCTCTCTCTCTCTCCCACTCCTCCCCTCTCTCTCCGTCCCAACACTAAACTGTGTTTCCTCAACAGGGACGCCCAGAGGACCTTAACCGGCAGCTCGACTCCTAACAAGTCTCCAAAGTCTCCCCGAGAACCAGCAGACCACCGAGAGAGAGACCGAGACAGACCGACAGAGAGACCAAGAGAGCAGGAGAGAGAGAGACCGTGCGAAGAGCTCTCTAGTATCCAAGCCCACCTGGGAGACAGCTGTTTGCAGCCATGGTTGGTGGTGAGCTAGCTGTGTCCCTCTGGTGAGTGGGGGGGACAGGAAGGGCTGGAGACATGGTGGGACAGAGGCCTGGGGACCGCACTGAAGCTAGTTACTGGAGTCACCATGGAAACGGTATGGAGGACCCTGGCCTGCATCGTCACCATCGCCATGGTTGCCACGGAGGTCGTGGAGAATGAGTCCGCGGAGGACTTCAGCCAGTCTCAAGGTGAGGGTCCAGTTGAAGCACGTCCTGCGGAAGGTTAAGTACGTCTCCACCCCTCTTCTCTCCCCCGGACTTATCCTCCTCTTCCTCATAAGTCGCATGTTGAGAACGCCAACGTCAGGTCCTTCCTCACCTCTGGCTGACACACACACACACACACACACACACACACACACACACACACTCAGCTACCACACACAGAGTACACCGGATGCTCGGAGGGCTCCGGCATAAATACCCTGAGTGTCGGTGTGTTGTCATTCAGAACAAAGCAGGAGTGTGTATTTCCTCTGCTTAACCTCTGACCCCTCTCAGTCATCTGTTTCCAATAGTCCTCCACTCTGCTTTCCACCCGCCACCACCTGCCACTGACATTTATCTGCAGGACACTTTCACTTCCCACCCAAACCAGACTCCGTAGGAAAACGCCGCACACGACGCACGTTGTTTTTCCCGTCGCCGTCGTAAAAGCGCGTCCTGGTCGACAAACACGCCGAAAACGGGGCGCGTGTAAGCACGGTTGCGACGAACGCCGTTTAGACTTTTCGCTGGAACCGGCCTACACACAGTTCTGCTCAGAGAAGCAGCCAGTCAGCCAGCCAGCCAGCCAGCCAGCCAGGACCAGGGTGTGTTATGTCTGGACCAGAGCAGCAGTGTGCTGGCTGCTGTCCCACCAGTCCCAGTCCTGGAGCCCCTCTGACTCCCAGCCAGGGACTGTTATCTCACACTGAATGGTAACCCCTTTAAGTCATTTTAGATTAAACTTAGAACTAAAAACAGCAAATGAAATAATGGGAAAATTGCTGAGGGCATGATATTTTGCTGTGCAGCTACACTTGACAAGCTGGTCTGTGTATTTGGCCAGATTGGGGTTGTTTATTTAAAATAAGGATAGGACAAATATGTAGACATGACAAAGTAGAAGAACATTCAGAGCAATTTGCCTCTTGAAATGACCCAATAATGAGGCAAGTCACTGACAGTGGTTCACACACACACAGTCTAGCTCTAACCAGCTGTTACTAGATTGTGTGTGTCCCTGTGTGTATGACAGACATGTTGTTGGCTGACAGGCAGACAGAACGACAGACAGACAGACAGACAGACCGATAGACAGGCAGGCAGGCAGGCAGGCCGACATACAGACAGACAGACAGACAGGCAGGCAGGCAGGCAGGCAGGCAGGCAGGCAGACAGACAGATAGACAGATAGGCAGACAAACATACATACATACAGACAGGCAGACAGACCCCACCCCCCACCCCCCCCATCATCCCCATCTCACTCCCCTCACCCTCCTCACCCCCCGACGGGGCTCTGCCCAGACTGAGGACAGCTGGGGAACATCTGGGGCACACTGAATAGAAACAAGGTGGGAGAGAGAGAGAGAGGGATGGAAAGAGAGAGAGAGAGAGAGAGGGGGAGAGAGAGGGGTGAGTAGAATTGGGATATAGGGAGAGAGGGCTGGGAAAGAGAGAGGGAATGAGAGGAAAAGAGGCAGTCTCTCTCTCTCTCTCTCTGGTAAAGCTACAAAAAAGGTCCAGTGTTCACATTAAGCCTTGCTTTAACCTAATTAAAGGCTCCTTTCTTCTCGGAGCTAAAATAGTGCAGACCCCAGGCAGTGCTTAGTGGAGGGTTATTATATAAAAGGTGAGTGGTCCGTCCATGTGCTCTCTAGTGTTTTACAAGCGTTAGTGGTTTGGTTTATTAGACATTAACGATACTTCCTTCCTCATCCTGATGAGATAAGAGATCAAAAGATTTCCGGGAATGGCGTTTCCACTGGAAGGGATGTTTTTTTTTCTTCCTGGGATACCAAAGGGCGGTGCTGTGATGTTGACCCCCAGATGGGGGGGCAAGCCCAGGTTCTGGGCGGGGTGCAGGGGGTGCAGCGTGGACGCGGTCTGCGCGGCGTCGACCACGGCTTGCGAGGTGGGGGGGGGGGGGGGGGTGGCGTCTAACAAACAGCTGCACAGCTGCGGCTTCCAGGTGGGGGTGGGGGGGTAGAGGCCGGAGGAAGAGAGAAGGCTAGAGGAAGGGGGGGGGGGGGGCAGGGCAGATGAATGCAGCGTTTTCTATCTCCTCGGATCCGACATGAATCTCCCAGAATGCCTCTGGAACGCACCCCGAGACAACACCACTCCTGTGTCCGCCCATGTGAACTCCATGTGTGGAAGCTTGTGAGAAGCAGCGCAGGGCCAATCATTCAAAGCTCCGGATAATTGCAGCATAATATGCCGAATAGTATGAAATGGGTTCTGGGTGGTTATAAATGATGCCTTGCCTGTTCACCCTCCTGTGCCTGTTCACCCTCCACAAGGAGGCTTGTTTCTCCACACAACAAGGCCCCAGACGCCTGCTGGAAACTGGGCCGCTTGCTGGTGACCTCTCCCCTGTGAACCCACTCTCCGGAGCTCCGTGTTTGGACAATAAATCTCCTCAGTTCGTAGCCAAAGAGGCAGGAAGTACACGGTGTCGGGGTTGCCGTGGAGACAGGCTTTTGGGGGGGGGGGGGTCCTCAGTGTGCTGGCTGGACCCTGTTTAACCAGACAAACAAACACGAAACCTCTAGAGTATTCCTTCACCGAACTGACTTTGACCGTGAACTTGCCCCTCATGTTGACCTGAAGCTTTTTCTTCTCCTTGCGTGTGTGTCTCTCTTCCTCCCCAGCCGAGTTTCTGTCCGGTCTGGGCCAGTATGAGATTGCCGTCCCGGTGCGGGTGGGGCCCCCGGGGAGCCCTTGGAGGAGAACGGGCCCCCTCAGGCGGCCGAAGGCGCCGGCGCAGCGCCGGTGAAGCCGAGGGTCATCAGGGCTCCGCCTCCCCCCCCAGCTCTTCTACCAGCTGTCCACGCCGCGGACCAACTTCCTGCTCAACCTGACCCTGCAGGACAGCCTGCTGTCCAAGCAGTTCCGCGTGGAGTACTGGAGGCGGGGCCAGCTGGCGTGGAGCCACGCCTACACCCCCACCTGCCACTACGTGGGGCACCTGCAGGACCGCCCTAACTCCACCCAGGTGGCCCTCAGCAACTGCAATGGCCTGGTAAGCAGGGCCTGGCCCAAGCGCTGATGGGGCGGGTGTGGGGGTAGGGTAGGATGGCCGGGTTAAATCTGACGGAGGTGAACAGGTTCATCGCCCCCCCCCCCCCCCGTTTCTTAGTTTTTTTCATAAAAAAACGATTTCAAATCCAGTTTGATGTGTTTGAACTACAACCCCCCCCCCCCCGATTGGATGCGCTCTTGAGGAAGTGGGGGGGGGGGGGGGGTTGGGGTTGGGGGGGCGAGCACCTGTCTGTCCTGACAAAGCCCCCCCCCCCCCCGGCATAGACGCACCTGCATAAACAAGGGGATTACCAAGACCACTTCCTAGCGCCGGTCACTTCCTGTTCAGGGTCAGAGGTCACAGAGCGATCCCAGCCGGGGGGGGGGGCCGTTAGCGTTAGCCTCTCTGCTGAGTCAGGTGGTCACAGCAGTCTCTCCTAGAGACAGACCAGCGCAACAGATGCACTGACAACCCCCCCCCCCCTTTCCGCATGTGAAGACGTTCCAGAGAATAATGGAGAGGTTTTCAGGATCTGGTCTGTTCTCCTGAGCTGTGCTAACAAGCCTTGGTGCGTAATTACTGGTGGTCAGACTAGCATGAGTGAGTCCAGCAGGGAGTCTGCTGTGTCCAGGGGAGCATCACTAAACATATTAGGGGATTACGTGCATGCAGACAGGGTTCTGCGGAGAGGGGAACCCCTCCAACCACTCCGGGCCTCCGGAGAGGAGATCTAATCAGAGGTGTGTGTGTGTGTGTGTGTGTGATTCTCCTGGTGGGGATGGAAGGAGAGGCTGTTTGACACAAAGACACTTGAGTTTGTTTGAGTTGGGTGTTTCTGCAGTGCATGATGGGATTCATCATCTCAGAGATGGTTACGGTGGTGAGGGGGTTATTAGCCGGGGTATCACTGGGGTATCACTGGGGTATCACTGGGGTATCACTGGGGTATCACTGGGTTCACTGGGGTATCACTGGGTTCACTGGGGTATCACTGGGGTATCACTGGGGTATCACTGGGGTATCACTGGGGTATCACTGGGTTCACTGGGGTATCACTGGGTTCACTGGGGTATCACTGGGGTATCACTGGGGTATCACTGGGGTATCACTGGGGTATCACTGGGGTATCACTGGGTTCACTGGGGTATCACTGGGGTATCACTGGGTTCACTGGGGTATCACTGGGTTCACTGGGGTATCACTGGGGTATCACTGGGGTATCACTGGGGTATCACTGGGGTATCACTGGGTTCACTGGGGTATCACTGGGTTCACTGGGGTATCACTGGGGTATCACTGGGGTATCACTGGGGTATCACTGGGGTATCACTGGGGTATCACTGGGTTCACTGGGGTATCACTGGGGTATCACTGGGTTCACTGGGGTATCACTGGGTTCACTGGGTTTGCTGGGGGGATGTTGACCCAGATGTGCTGTTCACTCCCCCTCCCTCCCCCTTCCTCCATCCCTCCCTCCCTCCCCCCACAGCAGGGGGTGATTGTGGCGGGCGGCGAGGAGTACCTCATCGAGCCTCTGCCCCCGCCGACCAACCGCACCAGGGTGGCGAGGGCAGAGGGCCAGCCTCACGTCATCTACAAGAGGTCCTCGCTTCGGCACCAGTACATGGACCAGTCCTGCGGGGTCCTCGGTAAGCCCACCCACCCACCCACCCCCACACCCACCTGCCCACCCACCCACCCACCCCCACACCCACCTGCCCACCCACCTGCCCGCCACTCTCATCACAGAATCATCTAGAAACCATGGACCTCCCACAGCAGTTCCTTGGCAGCTGTTAGCTCCCATTGGCCAACGATCAGGTTCAGCAAAGGGGAGGTTGGGGTGGGGGGGGGGGAGGTGTGCGTGTGTTCGGGGGTGGGGGGGGGTAAGTTCCAATCCTGCTCTGCGTGTTCCCGGGGATCAGAACGCCTTAACCGCAAAGGAAAGTACCTCAGAAGATCAAGGATTAAAAAAAAGTGTGCTTAGCGTGTTAGCTTCTAGAGGGGGGGGGGGGGTGTGTGCGGACACGCACGACAGCCTCAAGGTCTCTCTCTCTCGCCCCCCCCCACCCCCTTTTCCTTCAGACGAGAAACCGGGGAAGGGCGTGGCCTGGTGGCAGCGGACCCTCAAGACCCCGCCCCATCGCGGACAGCTGCCCCTCAAGCGCTCCGTGAGCCGCGAGCGCTACGTGGAGACCCTGGTGGTGGCCGACAAGATGATGGTCGGATACCACGGGCGCCGCGACATCGAACAGTACATCCTGGCCGTCATGAACATTGTAAGTTTCACACCGGAGAGTTTACGCACCCGGCTGGGAAGTGACTAGGATCGTCGCTGTGGCTCGTCAGTCCAGAGGTTCTTTGTTAGCACACACTTCTGGAATGTACGTAATGACTGGCTGGACTCACTCTCCTGTTTACCGTTACAAAATCACAAAGTGAAGGCCAGACCTTCGAAGCAAAGCAGCCAAATCCCTTCTGACTGAACGGCTGGTTAATGAGCACTGTCTGGCCCTGGCTGACTGAATGCTAGTTTGGACGTGTCAGCGCTTTTTAAGACTGCTCTTTTCTTGTTTCCCTGGAGGTCAGGTTGCCAAACTGTTCCAGGATTCTAGCCTGGGGAACGCTGTAAACATTGTGGTGACCCGCCTCATCCTTCTCACGGAGGACCAGGTACCGTCTGCCTTCCGGAACCTTCCGGAAACCTCGGGGGGGGGGGTCCGTGCAGAGGAGTCTGCAGATCCTGCCCCCCCCCCCCCTTTCTTTCCCTCTCCTCCTTCCCTCCTTCCCTCCCTCCTTCCCACCCTATTTCTCCCGCTTCCCCCCCTCTTTTCCGCTCCTCCCTCGCTTCCTCCTCCCTTTCCCTCTCTCGGTCCCCTCTCTCCCCCCCCCCCCTCTCTCCCCCTCCCTCCCTCTCCCTCCCTCCCTCCTCCCTCCCTCCCCCCCCGGTCTCCTCCTCTCAGCAGTGTCGCCTCCAGCGTCTATGAGCTCCTTGTTTGTTGCCAATGATTGGCTTAAGTGTCCTTCCTCCGGCGTTCTCAGCGGCGTGTGCTCGGTAAGTGGAGCCGTGTTGTGGTGTTGGGGAGCTGGACTGGACCACAGAACCGCTCCATGACTGCACTTGTTGTTGCTGCCCGCTGACCTCTCGGGCCGTTGCCATGACGCAAATTAGGGCCCCTGAATAAGAGCGTGTATAAAAAGAAAAAGGTTCTAAAAAGGAAGTGGAGGCAGACAGCCTTCTCTCTCTCTCTCTCTCTCTCTCTCTCTCTCTCTCTCTCCCCCTCTCTCTCTAACAAGCACACACACTCTTTCTCTCTCTCTCTCTCTCTCTCTCTCTCTCTCTCTCTCTCTCTCTCTCTCTCTCTCTCTCCCTCTCTCTAACAAGAACACACACTCTTTCTCCCTCTCTCTCTCTCTCTCTCTCTCTCCCCTCTCTCTAACAAGAACACACACTCTTTCTCCCTCTCTCTCTCTCTCTCTCTCTCTCTCTCCCCCTCTCTCTAACAAGAACACACACTCTTTCTCCCTCTCTCTCTCTCTTCTTCTCTCTCTCTCCCCTCTCTCTAACAAGAACACACACTCTTTCTCTCTCTTGCTGTTTAACACACGCTCTCTATATAATATACACACTGTAACACACAATCACACTCTTTCTCTCTCTCTCTCTCGTTCTCTAACACACACACACACCCTCTCTTCAACACACGCCCTCGTTCTTTTTCTCGCTCTCTTTTCCTTACTCTCTTGCTTGCACGCACGCGCGCGCACACACACACACACACACACGCTCGTACTCTCTCCCTCTCCTCTCTTCTTCCACCCCCCTCTCCCCCCCTCCCTCCCTCCTCACCCACCTGCTAGCCTGCGACGGACAGCAGTGTGACGTGGGTCTTTCTGGACAGCAGCCAGCCGGAGCTCGCACTCAAACACATGATAAAGTTACGCGCCGGTCACCGCGCCGACCTAATAGGACTCCTGCAGAGGAGTGAAACAGAACCAGAGCAGTCCGGCCATTGGTTTGCAGTTCCCAAAGCTAGTCTAATAGAAGGCCCTTATGTTTCATACCCCAACTAGCATTAAAAAATGATTGAATTTGCCCAGGCAGGAAATGGGTCATCTGACAAGAGGAGAAAGCTATGAATAAATACTTGCTGTGGTCGTTAATGCCGGCGTTAGCATTGCTTATTCTGCTCTTGGTTCTTATGGGGTTTGGGCCGGGACCAGCAGTGGGCTGAGAGAGCAGGCCAGAAACTGAGAATGAAAAAGCAGCACTGAGAGAGATGATGGACTGTGGGATGAGAGGGGGAGGGGGATGAGAGAGAGGGAGGGAGCTGGGATGAGAGAGAGGGAGGAAAAGGAGGGAGATGGGATGAGAGAGAGGGAGGGAGCTGGGATGAGAGAGAGGGAGGAGAAGGAGGGAGATGGGATGAGAGAGAGGGAGGGAGCTGGGATGAGAGAGAGGGAGGAGAAGGAGGGAGCTGGGATGAGAGAGAAGGAGGGAGCTGGGATGAGAGAGAGGGAGGAGAAGGAGGGAGATGGGATGAGAGAGAGGGAGGGAGCTGGGATGAGAGAGAGGGAGAAGAAGGAGGGAGATGGGATGAGAGAGAAGGAGGGAGATGGGATGAGAGAGAAGGAGGGAGATGGGATGAGAGAGAGGCAGAGAGACAGAGGGTGCGGGGATGAAAGAGAGATGGTTGGAGCGAGAGAGGGAGGGAGGTGGGATGAGACCATGAAGAATGATGTCATGATTCGCATGCCTCTTGTTATTCCTTGCCAGCTATGGACTGGAGAGCATTCCTCCCCTCTGCCAAAGCTGGGAATGGCAGGGTGTGAGAGAGAGACGGAGAGAGGGAGGGAGGGAGGGAGGGAGGGAGGGACAGAGAGAGGGAGGGAGGGAGAGACAGAGAGAGGGAGGGAGGTAAAAGAAGGCCAGTGGCCAAAGTAGCTCCATGACTGAAGCTGTGACCCATTTTCTGCTCCTTCTCCAGATCTCCTAGATTCAGGGACCTCCATGTTTGTTTGTTTGATTGCTGTGCTGTCCCTTGTCCCTTCGGTCCCCAGCCGTCATTAGAGATCAATCACTATGCTGGGAAGTCTCTGGACAGCTTCTGCAAGTGGCAGAAATCCATCCAGCACCGCAACGGCAACGGGAACGCCATCCCCGACAGCGGCATCGCTCACCACGACACGGCGGTGCTCATCACCAGGTCAGATCACTCCCCACATCCCCCCCACCCCCACCAGGCGCTGAAGCCCACAGAGAGAGACAGGGAGTCAGGCTGAGATGGTGCCTAACAGTGTACACTCAGCTTGACCATATTCCATGATCACATGATCTCACACAATATCACATGATATCACATGATATTACACAATATCACATGATATTACACAATATCACATAATATTAGTGTCACACGATATTAGTGAGTTTGGTCTCAGTTCTCCTTCTCTCTCTCGTCACAAGCTCGGGTTCCGGCCAAGTGAGTCTGTCTGCTGCTGTCTGGAATGACGGAACCTGCCCTGTCTGTCCAGCAGAGAACCTGGAGGGAGGGAGAGAGAGAGAGAGAGAGAGAGAGGAGGATAGACGAGGGAGGGAAGGGGGGATGAGAGAGAGGAAAAGGTTAGCGAAAGACAGTGAGAGGAAGAGGCAATGCAGAGCCAAGCATGAGAGAGAGAGAGAGAGAGAGAGAGAGAGAGAGAGAGAGAGAGAGAGAGAAAATTGAGAGGAAAACTGACAGCAGGAGGGAAGGAGAGAGAATGAGAGGAAAAGGACAGGGAAGGAGAGGGAAGGAGAGGGAAGGAGAGGGAAGGAGATGGAAAGAGAAGGAAAGAGGGAAAGAAAGAGAGGGTAGGAGAGAGGAGAGGGAAAGAGAGGGAAGGAGAAGGAAAGAGGAAGGGAGAGAGAAGGAGAGGGGAAAAGAGGGAAAGAGAGCGAGAGAAGGACTCAGGAGCGCAGCTGCGTTGAATCTGACAGCTGTGAGCGATGCCAAGTAAGCACAGTGCAGTTTCAGAGCTGAGCCTCTGGAAGGAGGGGCGGAAACAGCAGTGGAAACCTAGAACCAAGACTAAGACCCTGCTGAACACACCTGGTCCTGATAGCTGAACACACAGACCCTGGTCCTGATAGCTGAACACACTGCTGAACACACAGACCCTGGTGCTGAGAGCTCAACGCACTGCTCAACATTCAGACCGGTTATTACAAAGGCTTTTAATCAAAGGGAATGGAGTCTGTCCAGAGAACACTGGCCCGATCATACTTCCTGCTATTGTTCCTCCCAACTTATCAGGTGACGTTTATCAGGCCAGTGTGTGTGTGTGTGTGTGTGTGTGTGTGTGTGTGTGTGTGTGTGTGTGTGTGTGTGTGTGTGTGTGTGTGTGTGTGTGTGTGTGTGTGTGTGTGTGTGTGTGTATGTGTGTGACTGAACTGTATGACAGTGTGTCCTTGTACAGACGCTCTAATCTGGAAGGCTGGTGTCGTTTGTTTTGTCTCCCTGCACCTCCCCACGGCAGGTATGACATCTGCATCTACAAGAACAAGCCCTGTGGAACCCTAGGTAGGACCTTTGGTTCATATAATAATAATAATAATAATACCTCATTTAGCAAATGCTTTCATTCAGAGCGACTAAAATTTAAGTACAGGGACATTCTCCCTGAGGCAAGTAGGGTGAAGTGCCTAACCCAAGGACACAACATCACATAGCCACAGCCGGGGTTCAAACTCACAACCTTCCGAACATGAGGCCAACGCCTTAACCCACTGAGCCACCTGACTCCGCATCACACTGCCCCTGTAGAGCGCTTAGGCACTGAATGCACACACATAACAGGACACACACCAGAGCAGGGAACAGCAAACACACACTTTGTTGTGAGTGTGTGAGTGTCTGAATGTGAGGTTATTGTGTAACCTGGGTAAGGGAATGGGCTGCACAGTAGAAAACAGACTCTGTTGTTGATATTTTTACATGATGCTAATGCTAATGCTAGTTGACTGATAGCCGAGTAGTGACACAAACTGATTATGTACATGCCTGTGTGTGTGTGTATCTGTGTGTGTGTGTATCTGTGTGTGTGTGTGTGTATCTGTGTGTGTGTGTGTCCCAGGTCTGGCTCCTGTTGGGGGGATGTGTGAGCCTGAGAGAAGCTGCAGCATCAACGAGGACATCGGCCTGGCAACCGCCTTCACCATCGCACACGAGATAGGACACACGTGAGGACCGCACCCTCTAGCCCCCTCCTTTCTCCAGCCCCCCTCCACCCCCACCCTCTAGACCCCCTCCTTTCTCCAGCCCCCCTCCACCCCCACCTTCCAGCCCCCCTCCTTTCTCCAGCCCCCCTCCACCCCCACCCTCCAGCCCCCCTCCACCCTCACCCTCTAACCCCCTCCTTTCTCCAGCCCCCCTCCACCCCCACCCTCCAGCCCCCCTCCACCCTCACCCTCTACCCCCCTCCTTTCTCCAGCCCCCCTCCACCCCCACCCTCTAGACCCCCTCCTTTCTCCAGCCCCCCTCCACCCCCACCTTCCAGCCCCCCTCCTTTCTCCAGCCCCCCTCCACCCCCACCTTCCAGCCCCCCTCCTTTCTCCAGCCCCCCTCCACCCCCACCCTCCAGCCCCCCTCCACCCCCACCCTCTAACCCCCTCCTTTCTCCAGCCCCCCTCCACCCCCACCCTCTAGCCCCCGCCTTTCTCCAGCCCCCCTCCACCCCCCACCCTCTAACCCCCCTCCTTTCTCCAGCCCCCCTCCAGCCCCACCCTCCAGCCCCCCTCCACCCCCACCCTCTAGCCCCCCTTCTTTCTCCAGCCCCCCTCCACCCCCACCCTCTAGCCCCCCTTCTTTCTCCAGCCCCCCTCCACCCCCACCCTCTAACCCCCTTCTTTCTCCAGCCCCCCTCCACACCCACCCTTCAGCCCCCCTCCACCCCCACCCTCTAGCCCCCGCCTTTCTCCAGCCCCCCTCCACCCCCCACCCTCTAACCCCCCTCCTTTCTCCAGCCCCCCTCCAGCCCCACCCTCCAGCCCCCCTCCACCCCCACCCTCTAACCCCCTCCTTTCTCCAGCCCCCCTCCAGCCCCACCCTCCAGCCCCCCTCCACCCCCACCCTCTAGCCCCCCTTCTTTCTCCAGCCCCCCTCCACACCCACCCTTCAGCCCCCCTCCACCCTCCAGCCCCCTCCACCCCCACCCTCTAGCCCTCCTTCATTTTCCAGCCCCCCTCCACACCCACCCTTCAGCCCCCCTCCACCCCCACCCTCTAACCCCCCCTCCATTCTCCAGCCCCCCTCCACCTTTTTCTTTGAACCCACCCACTTTTGAAGTGAGTAAAAGTATTGCAGCAAATATTATTCAATTAACTTGTACCCTCTAGCCCCCCCCCCCACCCCTACCCTCAAGGGCACAATGTCACATAGCCACAACCTGGATTCAAACTCACAACCTTAATGCCACCAAATACAAACAAACAACTCAGGACAGAGCACCTTTTCTTTGAACCCACCCCCTTTTCAAGTAAATAAAAGTATTGGAACAGACATTATTCAATTAACTTCCATAATTGCAAGTAATGGTAATGCCACCAAGTATTAAATGTTATTCACTAAGTTAATTGAATAATGTCTGTTTCAATACTTTTTTTACTTGAAAAGTCGGTGGGTTCAAAGAAAAGGAGTTCTGTCCTGAGTTGTTTCTAGCCCCCTTCCACTCCCCCTCCATCCCCACCCTCTAGCTCCCCCTACCTTCTAGCTTCCCCCCTCCACCCCCACCCCCACCCTCTAGCTCCCCCTTCCACCCCACCCTCTAGCTCCCCCTTCCACCCCACCCTCTAGCTCCCCCTACCACCCCCGCCCTCTAGCTCCCCCTTCCACCCCCGCCCTCTAGCTCCCCCTTCCGCTCCCACCCCCTACCACCCCTGCCCTCTAGCTCCCCCTACCACCCCCGCCCTCTAGCTCCCCCTACCACCCCCGCCCTCTAGCTCCCCCTTCCGCTCCTGCTCTCTAGCTCCCCCTACCACCCCACCCTCTGGCTCCCCCTTCCGCTCCCACCCTCTAGCTCCCCCTACCACCCCCGCCCTCTAGCTCCCCCTTCCGCTCCCGCCCTCTAGCTCCCCCTACCACCCCCGCCCTCTAGCTCCCCCTTCCGCTCCTGCCCTCTAGCTCCCCCTACCACCCCTGCCCTCTAGCTCCCCCTACCACCCCACCCTCTGGCTCCCCCTTCCGCTCCCACCCTCTAGCTCCCCCTACCACCCCTGCTCTCTAGCTCCCCCTACCACCCCCGCCCTCTAGCTCCCCCTTCCGCTCCCGCCCTCTAGCTCCCCCTTCCACCCCCGCCCTCTAGCTCCCCCTTCCGCCCCCGCCCTCTAGCTCCCCCTTCCGCTCCCACCCTCTAGCTCCCCCTTCCGCTCCCACCCTCTAGTTCCCCCTTCCACCCCCACCCTCTAGTTCCCCCTTCCACCCCCGCCCTCTAGCTCCCCCTACCCTCTAGCTCCCCCTACCACCCCTGCCCTCTAGCTCCCCCTTCCGCTCCCACCCTCTAGCTTTCCCCCCTCCTCTCTAGCTCCCCCTACCTTCTAGCTCCCCTTCCCCCCCTTCCCTCTAGCTCCCCTTCCACCCCTCCTCTCTAGCTCCCCCTACCCCCCTTCCCTCTAGCTCCCCCTACTCCTATATTCTAGCACCCCCCCCCTTAACCCCCCCACTCCCACCCTCTAGCCCTCACCACTAAACTGCCCCCCCCTTTAGTCCAACCCTCTAGCCCCCCCTACTGCTACCCTCTAGCCCACCCTCCACTAAACCCCTCCCACTCTTTAGGCCCCCCATACCCACTAAACCTCCCCCTTTCTCCTAGCCTCCCCCACCTCCACTTCCAGCCTTTTGTGCCTTGCCCAAGTGCACATTATTATATGGTTTCAACCAGGATTTGAACTCACAATCTTCCGATCATGAGCCCAGCGTCTTAACCTGTTGAGCCATTTGAGTTCGGAGCTCTCGCCTCCACCATCACCCTCTAGCCCACTCCACCCCCATCCTCCAGCCCCTCTCCACCCCCATCCTCTAGCCCCTCTCCACCCCCACCTCCATGAGTCATTTCCATCAACTGAGAACGTGTTAATAGCTTTATATGTTATTATTTTTCTCAGTCATGCACCATTTATAATATGCAAGTGGAACAAGTTACGTGTGAGGTGATGCCGTGTGGCTGTCCGGGGTCTACCTCAGTGTCTGGCTATGGGCACACCCCCTCTGTCCTCCTCCCCACCTTCATCTTGTCTGTCGTCCTGGTCTGGCATGGGGCTAGCGGCCAGTCGGCTTTCACCTCGGGCCCTCGTGCCTCCTGTGTTTATCTGGGCTCACGGCTGAGTGGGGCTGGACACAGTCCAGCACAGGTTTCCCAGGGTTCCCAGTCCGCTCCCATGAAAGAGGATTCTGTTTGATGGGATGTGCTGTTTTCCTGTGAGAAGGCCGGCGCTGGGTATCTGGCTGTGTGAAGGCTGGGGCCTGTGTGTGCAGAGTCATCGAGTGCGCAGGCGTGTGTTTTCACAGGTGGCCAATCCATTTGTGCTCTCGGGGCCCTAATGGCTAACCCAGGTACCTTTGAACTGCGAGGACTGACTGTGCCCTGGGGCTGTCTAGACACCACGGCTGGTCTTAAACCGTGTGTGTGTGTGCGTGTGTGAGCGTGTGTGTGTGTGTGTGTGTGTGTGTGAGGGTGGAGTGGGCTAGAGGGTGATGGTGGAAAGAGGCTCGAAGTGCTTTCATCAAATCAAGTAGCTTAACGGGTTAAGACACTGGGCTCATGATCAGAAGATTGTGAGTTCAAATCCCGGTTGTGGCTATGTGAAATTGTGTCCTTGGGCAAGACACAAGATGGTGGGGAGACTGTGTAACAAGGTGTCCTTGGGCAAGACACAAGATGGTGGGGAGACTGTGTAACAAAGTGTCCTTGGGCAAGACACAAGAGAGTGGAGGAGACTATGTAACAAGGTGTCCTTGGGCAAGACACAAGATGGTGGGGAGACTGTGTAACAAGGTGTCCTTGGGCAAGACACAAGATGGTGGTGAGACTGTGTAACAAGGTGTCCTTGGGCAAGACACAAGATGGTGGTGAGACTGTGTAACAAGGTGTCCTTGGGCAAGACACAAGATGGTGGTGAGACTGTGTAACAAGGTGTCCTTGGGCAAGACACAAGATGGTGGGGAGACTGTGTAACAAGGTGTCCTTGGGCAAGACACAAGATGGTGGGGGAGACTGTGTAACAAGGTGTCCTTGGGCAAGATACAAGATGGTGGGGGAGACTGTGTAACAAGGTGTCCTTGGGCAAGACACAAGATGGTGGGGGAGACTGTGTAACAAGGTGTCCTTGGGCAAGACACAAGATGGTGGGGGAGACTGTGTAACAAGGTGTCCTTGGGCAAGACACAAGATGGTGGGGAGACTGTGTAACAAGGTGTCCTTGGGCAAGACACAAGATGGTGGGGGAGACTGTGTAACAAGGTGTCCTTGGGCAAGACACAAGATGGTGGTGAGACTGTGTAACAAGGTGTCCTTGGGCAAGACACAAGATGGTGGGGGAGACTGTGTAACAAGGTGTCCTTGGGCAAGACACAAGATGGTGGTGAGATTGTGTAACAAGGTGTCCTTGGGCAAGACACAAGATGGTGGGGGAGACTGTGTAACAAGGTGTCCTTGGGCAACACACAAGATGGTGGGGAGATTGTGTAACAAGGTGTCCTTGGGCAAGATGGTGGGGGAGACTGTGTAACAAGGTGTCCTTGGGCAAGACACAAGATGGTGGGGGAGACTGTGTAACAAGGTGTTCTTGGGCAAGATACAAGATGGTGGGGGAGACTGTGTAACAAGGTGTTCTTGGGCAAGACACCAAGATGGTGGGGGAGACTGTGTAACAAGGTGTCCTTGGGCAAGACACAAGAGAGTAGAGGGGGGTTTTATGGTGGGGGGCTAGAGGGTTAGGGTTAGGGTTAGGGGTGGGGGGGATTAAGGGGGGGGGGTGGAGTTGGAGTTAAAATGTAGGGGTGTAGGGGGAGCTAGAGGGTGGAAGGGGAGTCAGAAGGTAGGGGTGTAAGGGGGAGTCAGAGGGTGGAAGGGGAGTCAGAAGGTAGGGGTGTAAGGGGGAGCTAGAGGGTGGAAGGGGAGTCAGAAGGTAGGGGTGTAGGGGGAGCGAGAGGGTGGGGGGGCAACTGGAGGGTAGTGGGGGTGGAGGGGGAGTAGAAGAGGGCTAGAAACAACTCAGGACAGAACACCTTTTCTTTGGACCCGCCCACTTTTCAAGTGAGCAAAAGTATTGGAACAGACATTATTAAATTAACTTGAAGTGAATACCATTTAATATTTGGTGGTTACCATTACTTGCAATTAATGCAAGTTAATTTAATAATGTCTGTTGCAATACTTTTAGTCTGTCTGTCTAGACATCACGGCTGGTCTTAAACTGTGTGTGTGTGTGTGTGTGTGTATGAGAGAGATAAAAAGTACTATACTGCATGTTCAAGTCAGATGGCTTAGTGGTTAAAGCATTGGCCTCATAAAGTTATGAGTTCAAATCCCAGCTCTGAGTAAGTAATGTAATCTCAGGGAGAATGTCACTGTACTTCCTTAAGTTGCTTTAGATAAAAGCGTCAGTTAAATGAGTATTTGTTTATTTATTACTAAAGCTACATGCTGCCTTGCCAGAACAGATGTGAGCAAGGACAATGGCGTTTAGAGAAAATGTATACGTCCAAGCAGTTCCTCCGCCCATCACTGCTACCCCCCCCGACCCCTCCACGTACCCCTGCTGACCCCCCCCCCCCCCTCCCCCCCTTCCCCCTTCCCACCTGGCAGGTTTGGGATGAACCACGACGGCGTGGCCAACGCCTGCGGCTCCCGCAGCCAGGAGACGGCCCAGCTGATGGCCGCCCACATCACCATGAAGACCAACCCCTTCGTGTGGTCGGCCTGCAGCCGCGATTACATCACCAACTTCCTGGAGTGAGTCATCCTCCGGATGAAAGGGTTAGGTTTACCCTCTGCCTTAGAAGGGCCGCTGTTTCAAACATCACCGCGTCTGGTTTTGACTGTCTCGTTCTGCCACCCCTCCCTCCACTCCTGTCCCCTTCCCTGCCCCTCTCCTGCCCCTCCCCTCCCCTGCCCCTCCCCTGCCCCCCTCCTGCTCCTCTCCTGCCCCTCTCCTGCCCCTCCCCTGCCCCTCCCCTGCCCCCCTCCTGCTCCTCTCCTGCCCCTCCCCTGCCCCTCTTCTGCCCCTTCCCTGCCCCTCTTCTGCCCCTCTCCTGCCCCTCCCCTGCCCCTCCCCTGCCCCCCTCCTGCTCCTCTCCTGCCCCTCCCCTGCCCCTCTTCTGCCCCTTCCCTGCCCCTCTTCTGCCCCTCTCCTGCCCCTTCCCTGCCCCTCTTCTGCCCCTCTCCTGCCCCTCTCCTGCCCCTCTTCTGCTCCTCTCCTGCCCCTCCCCTGCCCCTCTTCTGCCCCTTCCCTGCCCCTCTCCTGCCCCTCTTCTGCCCCTCTCCTGCCCCTCCCCTGCCCCTCCCCTGCCCCCCTCCTGCCCCTCCCCTGCCCCTCCCCTGCCCCCTCTCCTGCCCCTCTCCTGCCCCTTCCCTGCCCCTCCCCTGCCCCTCCCCTGCCCCCCTCCTGCTCCTCTCCTGCCCCTCTCCTGCCCCTCCCCTGCCCCTCCCCTGCCCCCTCTCCTGCCCCTCTCCTACCCCTCTCCTGCCCCTCCCCTGCCCCCTTCCTGCCCCCCTGCTCCTCTCCTGCCCCTCTCCTGCCCCTCCCCTGCCCCTCCCCTGCTCCCTCCCCTGCCCCCTCTCCTGCCCCTCCCCTGCCCCCTTCCTGCCCCCCTGCTCCTCTCCTGCCCCTCTCCTGCCCCTCCCCTGCCCCTCCCCTGCTCCCTCTCCTGCCCCTCTCCTGCCCCCTCTCCTGCCCCTCTCCTGCCCCTCCCCTGCCCCCTTCCTGCCCCCCTGCCCCTCTCCTGCCCCTCCCCTGCCCCCTTCCTGCCCCCCTGCCCCCCTCCTGCTTCCCTCCTGCCCCCCTCCTGCCCCCCTCTTGTCCCCCTCCTGCCCCCCTCTCTTGGTGCCACCCTGCAGCTCAGGAATGGGCTCCTGCCTCAACAACGTGCCCCCTAAGCAGGAGTTTGTGTACCCCACCACGGCTCCAGGACAGGCCTACGATGCAGATGAGCAGTGCCGCTTCCAGTACGGAGTGAAATCCCTCCAGTGTAAATACGGGGTGTGTTCCTTCACTCCTTATTCTCTCTTTCCCTCTCCCTCGTTCTCTCTTACTCTTTCTTTCTCTGTCTTTCCTCTCTGCATTTTCTCTTTTCCTTCTCTATCTCTCACGCTTTTCTCATCTCTCTCTCTGCTCTTCCTCCTCTCGCTCTCTCTCTCCTCCTCTCCCTCTCTCCTACCCTCCCCTGCTGTCTTGTCAGGGTAGCCCCGGTGGTGTAGTGGTAAGATTCTTACCATCACGTGCAGAAGGTCTGGGTTGAATTCCTGATGGAGGTTCAAATCCTGCCTGCAATGCTCAAAGTACAAATCATACAGAAACAAAGTAGAATTTATGTTAAAATGATAAATAATTTCTATTAATAATTATTAATTTCGTAGAGATAAATATTTAATGTTTAAAATGTTTAATATTATACAGGAAAGTTTAAAGAATTTGAATTCATATGCACAGGTTGTCTAATAGAAATGTGTACTGTCACTTTAAGAACGGGCCAACTCGGCTTAATTGGGAAGGGTCTAGACTAGAGCGTGCAAGCAAACAATGTTTGTTACCTGACGGATTGATTGACTCTATTAGTTGATAGTTTTGTTATTTAATGTTTATTTTGTAATGTTTAAAAACGAAGACTAAAGTTCGACTTTTATTTGCAAAACTTTGTCAAGTGGAATTATGACAACTTGCATGGACATGGCTAAAGGAAACTGCTTCTTGGGGTCAGAGATAGTGTCGGTGTAAGTTACAGCAATTTTCTCACAAAAAGTTTCACAAAGAACAAGCCTCTACACTGACCAATGCATTGAATATCTGTGTGCCTGTGACATTTCCCCACCGTGGGACTAATAAGGGAGCATTTCTTATTTTAGCAGGAACATGACGGCCTGGTCTGTTCTGCCTGCCTGCCTGCCTGCCTGTGTGTCTGCTTGTCTGTTCTGCCTGTCTGCCTGCCTGCTTGCCCTTTCTGTCTGCCTGCCTGTGTGTCTGCTTGTCTGTTCTGCCTGCCTGCCTGCCTGCCCTTTCTGTCTGCCTGCCTGTGCGTCTGCTTGTCTGTTCTGCCTGCCTGCCTGCCTGCCTGTATGTTTGCCTGCCTGCCTGTATGTTTGCCTGCCTGCCTGCCTGCCTGCCTGTCTGTCTGCCTCTCTGCCTGCCTGTATGTCTGCTTGTCTGTCTGTCTGTCTGCCTGTATGTCTGCCTGTCTGTCTGCCTGCCTGTATGTCTGCTTGTCTGTCTGTCTGCCTGTCTTGTCTGTCTGTCTGTTTTCTACCTGTGTCTGCCTGCCTGTCTGTCTGCCTGCCTGCCTGTCTGTCTCTCTGTCACACATCTGTCTCCCAGTCCCAGGATGCACCTCACCATATCCAGCCCTTTCTGGAGGGTGTGAAGAGTTTATGAACAGTCTCGTGCACCCCTTTATTGAATAACATCGATTTTATTAGACGGTCCAGTTTCATTGCCACTGACAGCAGGGAGAATGGACATCTGGAACAGAATGGGACTTTATAGTGTCGTTATTATTGATACTATGGAGTCTGAGCATATGTTTACAATCAAATATAGCACCATATGGTAAAGCCATTGCAGAGGCCTTAAACACATTAGCACCACAGAGAGCAGCTGAATCAACCGACTCCCTGCTACTGGACACTGGACTGTTTCTATATGATCCTAACTGGGCACACTCTCTCTCTGTGTCTCTCTACTTCTCTATGTCTCTCTCTCTCTCTCTCTCTCTCTCTCTCTCTCTCTCTCTCTCTCTCTCTATGTCTCTCTCTCTGTCTCTCTCTCTCTGTCTCTCTCTCTCTGTCTCTCTCTCTCTCTCTCTCTCTCTCTCATTCTCTATGTCTCTCTCTCTCCCTCTCTCCGTGTCTCTCATTCTCTATGTGTCTCTCTCTCCCTCTCTGTGTCTCTCTCATTCTCTATGTCTCTCTCCCTCTTTCTGTGTCTCCCTCTCTCTCTTTGTCTCTCCATTTTCTCTCTCTCTCCCTGTCCACAGGAAGTGTGCAGTGAGCTGTGGTGCATGAGCAAGAGCAACCGCTGCATCACCAGCAGCATCCCCGCCGCGGAAGGAACCATCTGTCAGACCAACACCATCGAAAAGGGGGTAAGGACCAGAACGTTCCATAACCGGGCCAAACGGGGGTGGTAGAATGTGAGCCGCTTGTGAGAAAGGTGCGTCGACCTGCGTGTGTTCCAGTGGTGCTACAAGCGCGTGTGCGTGGCCTACGGGACGCGGCCAGAGGGGGTGGACGGGGGCTGGGGTCTCTGGTCGCCCTGGGAGGAGTGCAGCCGCACCTGCGGAGGAGGGGTGTCCTCCTCCATCCGTCACTGTGACAGCCCCAGGTACGACTTCACTTTCATTACCGGGTTCCAATCCGAAGAACTCAAGTCACCAAGAACGTCAGAAGTTTTCTTGCTCCGCCCCTTTAACAGTTTGTGACATGGCACAGCGCATCAGCATCCCATATTCCAGAAGTCATTGCGAGATAATATCCAGGAACACACACTGTCTCTGAGTTAGGTGGCTCAGCGGTTAAGGCGTTGGCCTCATGAGCGGGAGGGTTGTGAGTTTGAACCCCGGCTGTGGCTGTGTGATGTTGTGTCCTTGGGCAAGGCACTTCACCCTACTTGCCTCAAGGAGAATGTCCCTGTACTTACTGTAAGTCGCGTTTGGGAAATTAGTTACTTATTTATTTATTCTCCATCCTCGCGGTCTTGCGAGACCGTTCTCACAAGGACGAGGGAGGGATGAGGGAGGGAGGGAGGGATGATGGAGGGAGGGGTGAGGGAGGGGTCAGGTTACTGTTCAATCACCCCCAGATGTGTTTCTGCTTGTCTGGTTCCAGGCCAACCATCGGGGGGAAGTACTGTCTGGGGGAGAGAAAGCGTTTCAGATCCTGCAACATGGATGTGAGTGCTGGAGCTGTCTGCTGCTGACCCTGGCTCTGGGCAGCCTGGCTCTGGGCAGCCTGGCTCTGGGCAGCCTGGCTCTGGGCAGCCTGGCTCTGGGCAGCCTGGCTCTGGGCAGCCTGGCTCTGGGCAGCCTGGCTCTGGGCAGCCTGGCTCTGGGCAGCCTGGCTCTGGGCAGCCTGGCTCTGGGCAGCCTGGCTCTGGGCAGCCTGGCTCTGGGCAGCCTGGCTCTGGGCAGCCTGGCTCTGGGCAGCCTGGCTCTGGGCAGCCTGGCTCTGGGCAGCCTGGCTTTCCCCCCTCCTCCACCTCCATCCACATCCGCAGGCCCCCCAAATGACACGCGCAGGATGAAATGTCACTCTCTCTCCATCTCGCTCTTTCCCTCCCTTCCTCTCTGTCTCTCTTTGTCTCTATCTCTCTTTCTCTCTCCATCTCTCTGTCTCTCTCAGGAATGCCCTGCAGGTTCTCATGATTTCCGGGAGATGCAGTGTTCCGAGTTTGACAATGTTCCCTCCCTCCCTTCCTCTCTGTCTCCATCTCTCTCTCTCTTTCCATCTCCGTCTCTCTATATATCTCTCAATTTCTCTCTCTATCTCTCTTTCTCTCTCCATCTCTCTGTCTCTCTCAGGAGTGCCCTGCAGGTTCTCATGATTTCCGGGAGATGCAGTGTTCCGAGTTCGACAATGTTCCTTTCCGAGGAAAGTTCTACACCTGGAAGCCCTACAGAGGGGGTAAGTGAACAGTGGGGGGGGGGGGGGGGGGGTTGCATGTGTGTTCTCCCCTCCTTTCCTGCTGCATAGAACAGAGGAAATACGATCGTGTTGAACACACACACCCACACCCACACACACACACACGTGTACACACACCGCCTGTGGTTTTACTGAGAGAGCTGAGCAGGTGTGTGTTGCCAAGCTGGGGCCATGGAGGGAAGAGAGGGGACAAAGGGTGGAGAAAGATATTGGAAAGAAGGAGAGGAGAGGAGAGGGGGGGGGAGACAAGGGAGGGGAGACACAGGGGAAGAGAGGAGGGGAGAGAAGGAGCGAGGAGAGGAGGGGAGAGAAGGAGCGAGGAGAGGAGGTGAGAGAGGAGGAGAGGAGGTGAGAGAGGAGGTGAGAGAGGAGCAGAGGAGGTGAGAGAGGAGAGAGAGGAGGAGAGAAAGAGGGCAGCGGAGGGAAAGCTGCAGACAATCTCCTGTCTGGCTCCAATATGCTAGCCCTGAAGAGCCGTTTCCCAGAATCCTTTGCTAGAATTCCTGGCCCTGATGAGCGCTGCGTTGGACGTGGAAGATAAATACTTTTGACGACAGAACTGCCTTTAATCTAGCGCTCCAATAACATAATGACTTACAGAGAAGCCCGACTGCAGGCTACAAGCACTGCTTTCATCAAGTCAGCTGATTTTACAATAGAAATCCCTTTCAGCTGTTCAAATACGAGGCCGCAGTCTGCCCTGTGTTAAGGCTTTGCTTACTCACCCCAGACCCTGCCTCAGTGTCTCTCTACCTCGTTCTCCCTCTGCCTCTCTCTACCTCTGCCTCTCTCTACCTCTGCCTCTCTCTGCCTCTCTACCTCGTTCTCTGTGCCTCTGTGCCTCCTTCTCTTTCCGCCTCTTTCTAGTTTCCGCCTAGTTTGGTCTGGTCTGGTCTGGTCTGTTTTGGTCTGGTCTGGCCTGGCCTGGCCTGGCCTGGCCTGGTCTGGTCTGGCCTGGTCTGGTCTGGCCTGGTTTGGTCTGGTCTGGTTTGGTCTGGTCTGGTCTGGTCTGGCCTGGTCTGGTCTGGCCTGGTCTGGTCTGGCCTGGTCTGGTCTGGTTTGGTCTGGCCTGGCCTGGTCTGGTCTGGTCTGGCCTGGCTGCCTGTCAGCTCTCCCAGGGTTCAGGGAGCAGATTAGAGGGTGATTATCACCCTGCATTCACATCCACAGGACCAGAGACTGACCCAGGCTGCCATGGAAACAGGGCTGATACACGAAGAGTCAGCGAGGAAATAGAGGCACAACACACTGACTGCTCTGAGAGCTCAGCGTGTGTGTGTGTGTGTGTGTGTACTCGTCTTGTCCTGACACATTGATTGGCAGCCAATGAGATGGCTCAACGTGTTCCTGAGCATGTTTCTATAATACAGAATAAATGAAGGCACCTGTCAGTGAACAACTACACACACACACACTCGCACACACACACACACACACACACACACACACACACAACCCCTTCCCTGTCTGCACTCCGGGCCTGTGTGTGTTCGTTTACAGGATTACCACATTCCAGTTTTGTAGGGAGAGTGCTGAGGGACACAGCATTGTACTGAGTCTCATGTTCTCAACTCGCTTCTCTGAGACTCCTGGCTCGTCTCCTAGGCAACAGTGTGTGTGTGTGTGTGTGTGTGTGTGTGACCCAGGTCTGCTCCTCTCTCTGTCTGTCTGCATCCAGGTGGGGTGAAGTCCTGCTCCCTCAACTGCCTGGCGGAGGGATACAACTTCTACACGGAGCGCGCTCCGGCCGTGGTGGACGGGACACCTTGCCGCGACGACTCCCTCGACGTGTGCGTGAACGGGGAGTGCAAGGTGAGAGGGACTAGCTGCGAGGGGTTTCTTCCAGGAGAACCACGCAAACAGGAGACGCTGTCCCGGGTTTTGAAAACCGTGGGTTTGGTGTTTACTGAGGAGTCGCTTCCATGAAATGAACTTGGATTGGTTGGACCCACGCTGTTGTTTTTGGGTGGAGTTTGTGGAGGCATTTTCCTGTCAGAATCAGAAATATTGATGGGAGAAATGAGGGGAGGGAGGGAGGGTCAAATCCTCCCACAGTGAAACAGCCAAAAAGTGTTGTTTCTTGAAGCTTTGTGGAGCATAGCTGGATTTCATTAGTTTGTTGAATGGCTGCCTCTCTCTCTCTCTGTTACCCTTTGTCACACTCTCTTCCTCTTGTGTTTTGTTTGGAGTCTCAGAGGAACCTAAGCACTGAATGGGGTCTCCTCCTCCACTTCTCCTTCTCCTCTCCTCTCCCTTCTCCCCTCTCCTCATCTCCCTTCTCTTCCTCTCTTCTCCTGTGTCCTCCTCTCCGTCTCTCCTCTCCCCCCTCCTTTTTTCCCCTCCCTCTCCCCCCTCTCTCCTCCTCTCTATTCTGCTCTGTGTTCTGTAAGAACTCAGTGACCCTCCAGTTCTGCTGTCTGTCTGCTCTGCTGACTGCAACACACACACAAACATATACACACACACACACACACACACCATCTGGCTCTGTGTCCCATTCAGGCTCACTCCCACTATCCCATCTCTCTCTCTCACTTTCTCTCTCGCTCTCTCTCTCTCTTTCTCTCCTATTTTATAGTTTGTATCCATGGCCTCCCTCCCTCTCCCTCTCTCCTTGTCTCCCTGCCTCCCTCCCTCTCCCTCTCTCCTTGTCTCCCTGCCTCCTTCCCTCCCTCCCTCTCCCTCCTCGCTGCTGTGTTTATGGTTGCAGACTCACAGTGAGAGTCTGCAGCTGTGTCGTCCTGTTAGCAGCCCCAGGGTGTCTGTCCTCCAACGAGGCAGGGTGTCAGGTTCAGGTTAGAGGCTGAGGGGAGGAGGTGAGGGGAGAAGAGAGGAGGGGAGAGGAGGGGATAGGGGAGTAAAGGGGGGGGGGAGGGGAACAGGAGAGATGGGGAGGGGAAAGGTGAGGAGTCCTTACTTGGGCTAACGACTTTCTAGGTCAGCGATGCTTCGACGAGGCACCTGGGAGACGAAGGCGACGCTTGTGTGCCCCCTCCCCCCCCTGACCCCTCACCCCTGACCCCTCCCCCCCCGACCCCTGACCTCTGACCCCGGGTCCTTTCTGTCCCCGGCAGCACGTGGGCTGCGACCGCATCCTGGGCTCGGACGTGCGGGAGGACCGCTGCCGGATCTGCGGCGGCGACGGCAGCAGCTGCGAGGTGGTGGAGGGCGTCTTCAACGATTCGCTGCCCGAAGGAGGTAACCGCGGCACGGGACCAATCGCACGCCATTACATAGGGAGTTAACGGCAGAACTGACCAATCACACACAGTAATGAAGGAACCCGTCGATACTAGTCCTGTTTTAGAATGTGGACGTTAACACCCTTTCTGACAACTTTGTGTGTTTTAGTGTTTAGGATTCTTGCCGAATGGTGTTGGACTGTAGTCTTGTATTGTGAGATAGCGTATAGTGTTTCTCAACCCTGGTCCTCAGGGCCCCCACTGTCCTGCATGTTTTAGATGTTTCCCTGCTCCAACACACCTGATTCAAACAAATGAGTCATTATGAAGCTCAGCAGAAGCCTGGTAATGACAATTCATTTGAATCAGGTGTGTTGGAAGGGAGGGGGAAACATCGAAAACATGCAGGACAGTGGGCCCTGAGGACCAGGATTGAGAACCACTGAGATAGTGGACTTGAGACTATTTTCAAAGTAATTCAATCAAAATAATTGCCTTCTCGCACGCTAGCGCAGATCACATCTGCTCACTATGCGTCTGAACTGTTACTGGTGGGCGTGCAAACCATTGTTGAGACGTGTAATTATCCTTGCTCGATGCGATAAATCTGCGATGCGTTGTAATTATGTGGTTTGTAATCCTGTATTGTAAAGAGCTAGGCTGATGTCTGTGATGGGCAGGGGGGGGGGCCTTCTCTCTCTTTGGGCCGGACAGAGGTGGGGGAGGGGGGGGTGGTGGTTAGACTGCTTGTGGGTGAGCCACCACCAGCGGCCCCCCTCTCCTGGGACCCAGAGGGCTTTGGGCAGACACACCCTCTGTTCGGGACCGCAGAGGCCAGCCTCTCTGTCCAGCCCCAGCCCTCACCTTCCAGTTTCGTCCGCAGGTCCAGCCTCGGCCTCAGCACCAGCCTCACTGCCAGCTCCAGCCCTAACCTCAGGTCCCGCCCCTAGGCCCAGGCTAAGGCCAAGTCCAAGCCAGCCCGCTGGAGTCTATTCTGGGCATGAGTTATGAGAGCTCAGAGCTGCTCTCTCATGTCTGGAGGGCTTTTTAGAACCAAGGTCTTTCTCCCTCAGTGCATGATGGGAACAGGGTTATCAGAGATGAGACACTGTAGATGAGGAGAGGATCCATCCTTCTCTTCACACCACCTCTGTCTCTCCCTCTACTTCTCCCTCCCTCTACTTCTCCCTACCTCCTTCTCTCTTTCTCTCTCTGACTCTCTATCTCTATCTATCTCTCTCTCTCCATCTCTCTCTCTCCATCTCTCTGTCTCTCTCAGGAGTGCCCTGCAGGTTCTCATGATTTCCGGGAGATGCAGTGTTCCGAGTTTGACAATGCTCCCTCCCTCCCTCCCTCCCTCCCTCCTCCGGTGTGTGCAGCTTGGCTCTCAGCAGAGAGTGAGGGTTACTCAGGGGTCAGGGTCCCTGAGGTTATTGATCTTTGACTCATGTTTACCACAGGCCTCTGATTGTTAACAGATAGAGTAGGCCTTCTCTCCCTTACCTCTCTCCCTCCCTCCCTCTCTCCCTCTCTCTCTCCCCCTCCCTTCCTCCCCAGCCTACAGGAAGCGCAAGGCAGGGTTACCGCAGCCTGTTGCTCCACACAGGGGTCAGAGGTCAAGCCTCTCCTTTCCTCTGCGGTCGCTGCGCTGGAAGGAATTATGACTGTCTTCCCCCCCCCCCTTTTCCTTTTTTGGGGAGCGCGTCCAAAGTTATTTACAGGGTTGTGGTAGCTGGCCGTAGCGCTGGCTGGCTGGAACAGCAGCTCCTCCTCCTCCTCCTCCTCCTGGCTGGGTTAATGTAAAGGAACAGAATAGCTTCACACTGCCCAGGAATGTGTCCGGAATCTGCAGAGTCTGCGTCTCCTGTCGCTCCCACAGTGTCCAGCTCTGGAATTAAAACTGTCTTCTCTTCTGTGTGTGTGTGTGTGTGTGTGGGGGGGGGGGGGGGGGTGGGGTTAACCAGGTTACGAAGAGGTGGTTATCATCCCCAAGGGCTCAGTGTTCATACACATTCAGGAGCTCAACGTCTCTCTCAACTACCTTGGTGAGCTCTACTCCATGCTGCGCCTCCTCTCCTCCTCCTCTCTTATTCTCCTCCTCTCTTGATCCTCTCCTCCTTCTTTCCTTCTGCTCTTCTCCTCCCCCCTCTCCTCTCCTCCTCTCCTCCTCCCTGTCTCCTCTCCTCCATCTTTCCCCCTCCTCTCCTACATTATTTTATCTCCTATTTATTTCAGAAGTGGTATAAATCTTAACCAGACACGCTGTCTGTCTGTCTGTGTGTGTCTGTCTGTGTGTGTGTGTGTCTGTGTGTGTCTGTCTGTCTCTGTGTCTGTGTGTGTGTGTGTCCCAGTGTTGAAGGGTAAAGGGGACCAGTACTTCATCAACGGGAAGTTGACCATCGACACTCCTCGCACCTTCGACATCGCCGGGACCACCTTCCACTACCGCCGGCCCAGCGACAAGCCGGAGAGCCTGCAGGCCCTGGGCCCCACCAACATCACCCTCATCGTCATGGTGAAGCCCTGTGTGTGTGTGTGTGTGTGTGTCCAGTGTCAATTCGTAGGTGATTGTTGTCCTATATAAGTGTTTACAGTGATTTGTCAATACGTATTTGATCACCTTGTGATTTTGCAAGTTTTCCCACTTAGAAAACATGGAGGGGTCTAAAATCTTCATCATAGCTGCATTTCTACTGTGACAGAATGCATTTTTTAAATCCAGAAACCACATTGTATGATTGACGTTCAACGTTTTGTATTTGTATATTACTTTGTCAAATAAATATTGTATGCACGTATGTGTATGTGTGGGTGTGTGTTACTGTGTGTGCCTGTGTCTCTCTGTGTGTATCATGTGCATGGTGTGTGTGTATTGTGTGTGTGTGTGTGCATGGTGTGTGTGTATGTGTGGGTGTGTGTGTATCGTGTGCATGGTGTGTGTGTGTGTGTGTATGTGTGGGTGGGTGTTACTGTGTGCATTGTGTGTGTGTGTGCATGGTGTGTGTGTGTGTATTGTGTGTGTGTGTGTGTGTGTTTGTGCAGGTGCTGGTCAGAGAGGAGAACCCAGGGATCCATTATCATTTCAACCCTCCAGTGAGCAGAGACGTGCTGAGTGGTTACGCCTGGCACTACACCTCCTGGTCCCACTGCTCTGCCCTCTGTGCTGGAGGTAGCACCCCTGCCCTGGGCCCAGCACACACACACACACAACACAGACTACAACACTCCAACATACGTCCATACGTACCCGCGATTAGGGGAGTCAGGTGGCTGAGTCAGGCTGTCAGTGTGTCAGACTGGTCAGTGTGTCAGGCTGGTGATCAGAAGGTCCCTGGTTCGAAACCCCGGCTGTGCCAACATGACGTTGTGTCCTTGGGCAAGGCACTTCACCCTACTTGCCTTGGGTACTTGCTGTAAGTCTGTCTGGATAAGAGCGTCTGATAAATGACTAAACGTCTCCCCCCCCCCTCCCCCCCCCCCCCTCCCCAGGTGTTCAGCTGCAGCAGGTTGTGTGCAAGAAGCAGGCGGATCACTCGGTGGTCTACAATCACTTCTGCGACAGGAGGAGGAAACCCAAAGACAAGAAACGAGCCTGCAACTCTGAGCCCTGCGCACCCAGGTAAGGCTGCAACTCTGAGCCCTGCGCACCCAGGTAAGGCTGCAACTCTGAGCCCTGCGCACCCAGGTAAGGCTGCAACTCTGAGCCCTGCGCACCCAGGTAAGGCTGCAACTCTGAGCCCTGCGCACCCAGGTAAGGCTGCAACTCTGAGCCCTGCGCACCCAGGTAAAGCTGCAACTCTGAGCCCTGCGCACCCAGGTAAGGCTGCAACTCTGAGCCCTGCGCAGCCAGGTAAGGCTGTGAGTGTGTGAGTGTGTGTGTCTGCATCTGCATGTGTGTGTCTGTGCGTGTAATTGTGTCCATATGAGTGTTGACACAGCCTCATGCTGTATATACAAAATGTGTGTGTGTACATGCCTGTGTGTGTGTGTGTTTGCACGTGTGTGTACATGACTGTGTGTGTGTGTGCCAGCTGGTGGACAGGGGAGTGGTCGGAGTGCAGCCGCAGCTGTAGCGGGGGCGTGAGGACCAGGGAGGTGCTGTGCAAGAGGAGGATCTCCCCCTCGGAGGACAAGATCCAGGACGACGCGGCCTGCGCCTCCCCCCCACCCCCCCTCACCGAGCCCTGCAGCACCCACACCTGCCCCCCCGAGTGGCTGGCCCTGGACTGGTCAGAGGTACACACACACACACACACACAGTGTGTGAGCTAGATCTATATGAATCGATCGATCTTTATATGCCTGACTGTGGATATTCTGCCACCTAGTGGTCATACGGAGTATTATCCTGTTTGTCATTACGCTGCCCAGCCACATGTCCCAAATGTTTTCCCACTCTTTATTTATCGCTCACTCTCTCTGTCTCTCACTCTCTGTCTCTCTCTCTCTCTATCTCTCTGTCTCTCTCTCTCTCCCTCTCTCTCTCTATGTCTCTCTCTCTCCCTCTCTCTCTCTATGTCTCTCTCTCTCTGTCTCTCTCTCTGTCTATGTCTCTCTCTCTCTGTCTCTCTCTCTCTGTCTCTCTCTCTGTCTATGTCTCTCTCTCTATGTCTCTCTCTCCATGTCTCTCTGTCTATGTCTCTCTCCCTCCCCTCCAGTGTAACCCAGGCTGTGGCCCAGGTTTCAGGCACCGAGTCATCCTGTGTAAAAGTGGAGAGGGTGGGGACACTGTGCCGGAGTCCCACTGCCCCAAAAGTGGTCGTCCCACCTCCAGGATGCGCTGTAACCTGCAGCGCTGCCCCCCGCCTCAGTGGGTCACCGGACCCTGGGGAGAGGTTGGTCTCACACACACACACACACACACACACACGTGCTACTGTTTACACTCTAACAGTCTGTCTGACTCATCAGTACTGTGACAATCGTACAATCTATATCACAGAAGTCACAACTATCACAACCTGGATTGCCCCTCCCTCCCTCCCTCCCTCCCTCCCTCCCTCCCTCCCTCCCTCCCTCCCTCCCTCCCTCCCTCCCTCCCTCCCTCCCTCAGTGCTCCTCTCGGTGTGGTCTGGGTCAGGAGATGCGTACGGTCCAGTGTCTCACCCACACCGGCCAGCCGGCCGGCGAGTGTCCAGAGCACCAGCGTCCTGCGGCCATGCAGCAGTGCAAGAGCCAGTGTGACCTCACCATCCCCGCCACCGACAACCCAGAAGGTCAGAGTTCACACCCCAGCTCTCCGCCCCCCCGCTGGCGTCCACAGACCTACTTGGTTTCATGATTGGTTCCGGTGTTTTCTCACCGTTTGATTTATTGATGGATGTGTTTGTGTTGGTCCCCTTCCAGAGTGTAAAGATGTGAACACAGTGGCATACTGCCCCCTGGTGCTCAGGTTTAAATTCTGCAACCGGCAGTATTTCAGACAGATGTGCTGCAAGACCTGCCAAGGGCACTGACTCCAGCTGGCCAGGAATCCACAAGAGGTCACATAGTACCACTGCAATCTGTCATGTTTCCATCTAAAGAAAAAGGATTTTAAAAATCAGAGATTTTTTTTTTTTTATATGAACGCACGTATTATTTTTTGGACTATTTCAATTTGCAGCACAAAATATTCAAGAGTCATGCCTAATATCCAGCTATGAACAAAAGGTTGTTTTGTACGTTTGACCGGCTGTAAGAATGCCTGTTTTTGTGATGGTTTGAAATCAGCATTCTCTGTCTACACTCACCTCAATCTTTTTGCCACTGTATTATCAAGTCAGTGACTCTGGTCAGTGACTCTGGTCAGTGTCTCTGGTCAGTGTCTCTGGTCAGTGTCTCTGGTCAGTGTCTCCGGTCAGTGACTCTGGTCAGTGACTCTGGTCAGTGTCTCCGGTCAGTGACTCCGGTCAGTGTCTCCGGTCAGTGACTCCGGTCAGTGACTCCGGTCAGTGTCTCCGGTCAGTGACTCCGGTCAGTGTCTCCGGTCAGTGACTCCGGTCAGTGTCTCCGGTCAGTGACTCCGGTCAGTGTCTCCGGTCAGTGTCTCTGGTCAGTGACTCTGGTCAGTGACTCTGGTCAGTGACTCTGGTCAGTGACTCCGGTCAGTGTGTCTGGTCAGTGTCTCTGGTCAGTGACTCTGGTCAGTGTCTCTGGTCAGTGTCTCTGGTCAGTGTCTCTGGTCAGTGACTCTGGTCAGTGTCTCCGGTCAGTGTCTCTGGTCAGTGACTCCGGTCAGTGTGTCTGGTCAGTGTCTCTGGTCAGTGACTCTGGTCAGTGACTCCGGTCAGTGTCTCCGGTCAGTGTCTCTGGTCAGTGACTCTGGTCAGTGTCTCCGGTCAGTGTCTCCGGTCAGTGTCTCTGGTCAGTGACTCTGGTCAGTGTCTCCACCTCAGCCTCTCTGCCTCAGCAGTCCAGTGTTCTTCAGGGTTCTCAGCTGCCTTGTCACCCGGCCCAGGCCAGCCCTGGCTAACGTTCCCCCCTGGAACTAGGAACACGAGACCCCACGCTGCTACTGTCTGTTACTGTCGTAAGAAACCAGATCTCTCCCAAAACATTTGACTGTTTCATTCATTTAGCCGATGTTTTCATCAGTCACAAACAGAACAAATACTCCATCTACAGTTTAAAGTTCAGTTTAAAGATCAAGACTCGAGAATGAATGTACATCGAGAATCTTTAGTTCATCGTTTAGTTTTCATTCCTGGTTTCAACGTGGTCCGTTCAAGAACCTTCAGTTTAACAAGCTCAGCCTATTAAATCCACAACATCAACTGCAAAACTTTTCAGTTTGAAGTTGTTCACTTGATAAGGGACTAACTACATTGTTACAAATCCCTAATGGTGCTTAGAATTGGTGCTATTTCTTCAATAATTGTGTGTTTATTTGTATTGTTTATCTGTGTATGATGTGTTGGATGGAATTGATGTCGGTTCTGAGTTGAAGTGGAGATGTGTGTGACACCTGCCTCTCTGCTTCCTGTTCGAGAGAAGGAAGAACTTTTCTAGCTTCTCCACTACAGCACTGACAGTAACCTGGTGAGTTCAACAACAATAATAATTAACTGACAGGCACACAGGCATTTTCTTTTCTTTTTTTTCCCCAACACATCACAGAACTTGAGTTTGACAACAATGAATATGTAAGCTAAAGTAGTTTTTGTCATTTCTGTATTAGTTTTTACCTTGCAGACCCTTCGGTCTATGTCTAAACACCATTTTTTGTTTTCTGTGCAAAAGTGAGGGATTGTGTTGTCTGCTGTTGTCCCCAAGCTAATTGTACTGTATGTTCAGTAGCATAGAAAGCACCCCCCCCCCCCCCCCGTTCCCTATATACACCGTCTGAAATGAACATATTCAAGTGAATAAATATGGCGCATTGTTATTGAATGAGACCATCATTGTGTGCTTGACACCTTCCAGTGATTGACAGCTCTTGAATGACATCATGTCCAGTAACAGTGAGGAAGAGTGAGGGTGATGGTTACTGATGGTGATCTTTCTTTGTGTCTGACTGACTGCATCTGAATGACTGGCTGACTTACTGACTGCCTGTCTCTGACTGACTGCCTGTCTCTGCCTGACTGACTGCCTGTCTCTCTGATTTACTGACTGACTGTCTCTGACTGACTGACTGCCTGTCTCTGATTTACTGACTGACTGTCTCTGACTGACTGATCGCCTGTCTCTCTGACTTACTGACTGACCGCCTGTCTCTCTGACTTACTGACTGACCGCCTGTCTCTCTGACTTACTGACTGACCGCCTGTCTCTGACTTACTGACTGACCGCCTGTCTCTCTGACTTACTGACTGACCGCCTGTCTCTCTGACTTACTGACTGACTGCCTGTCTCTCTGACTTACTGACTGACCGCCTGTCTCTCTGACTTACTGACTGACTGCCTGTCTCTCTGACTTACTGACTGACCGCCTGTCTCTCTGACTTACTGACTGACCGCCTGTCTCTCTGACTTACTGACTGACCGCCTGTCTCTCTGACTTACTGACTGACCGCCTGTCTCTCTGACTTACTGACTGACCGCCTGTCTCTCTGACTTACTGACTGACCGCCTGTCTCTCTGACTTACTGACTGACCGCCTGTCTCTCTGACTTACTGACTGATATCCATCTCTGCCTACAGGGTTTGACTCGTAGTGCAGTTTCACATTCTGTCTGGCTATATCCCTGCAGTGTCCCCCTTCCCAGCATGCATCTCACCGTGCAGCCCAGGACCACACCACACCAGGAGACTCCTCCACCTGCAGTGGCTCCCAGCTGCTGTTCAGCCCTCATCCAGGGGGGGGGGGTCCTGGGCCCAGAGAGGGTGTTAGCCTGCAGGCGGATGTCAGTTATGGGCGTTCAGTATTGTGTGGCAACCTGCTCCACCTATGAATGCTGAGATGCCAACCACAACAGGGGTAGAGCAGCAAGGACCGTAGCTGGAGGGGCATGTAGCCTGCTGTGGCTACAGTTACAGAGAGAAATAAATACACAGACTCAGAGATAGAAGAACTGAGTCAAACAGAGACAGACAGAGAGAGGGAAGGTGAGAGAGAGAAAAAGGGAGAGTGAGAAAGACATTGATGGAGAGTTTGGAGACGAGCAAAGAGAAAGGGAGAGCCAAAGACAGGAAGAGAGAAAGAGAGAGATGATGACAGTGAAAGAGTTAAAGAGGTAGAGAGACAGAACTTCTGGTTTCACACTTCTGGTCTGTGGGAGGATAAGGAAGTGGATATGAACACCTAAGAGAAGTGACTTTAAACAGTCTAGCGGGTCTCTGCGTGTCTGTGCCTGGCTGGTTGTGTGTCTTCCTGGGGGGCGTCCGTGGGCATGCTGTGGTAGGGGGTCACCGTGGGATCATCGACACCTTCTGCACTTTGGACACCTGAGCTGAGAAGAGGGGGAGGAGGAGGAGGGGGGAAAACTCAACCGCCAACATGGTAACCTCTTGTCACACACACACACACACTCTGATTGTGATTCATTCAGCCCAAATGAGTCTTTTTGCCTCAGAAACGGAGGTGACCTTGTTCTGAAAGACTGAGTAATGTGTGTTTAGTAAATGGGGCTCATTGATTCATGTTCGTCAATGGGATGAATCTCATGTTGAACCCCTGGGTCGGTTGATGTTGGATCTCCAGGCTGTAGATATGAAGCTAGGATCACTGAGTGTTTATGTCCCTTAAACTGCCTAAAACAGAATCTAGAATGTTCTCTTTGTTCTTCCGTGGACTGTTCTTTCTTCTCAAACAGTTGGACACTTTAAAGGCTGTTTCCTCTTTTTCTCTTGAACACAAACTCTTCCTGAAAATGCGTCACTTGTCCAGATGGAGAACTCCTAATTAA
>CM059308.1:2043586-2046086 GCA_030340665.1 Neosalanx taihuensis
TCCCTCTCTCTTTCTCTCTTTCCCTCTCTCTTTCTCTCTTTCTCTCCCTCTCTCTCTCTCATTCTCTGTCCCTCTCTTGTTGTATGTGTGTGTCCTTGTGTGTGGATGTAACGTCCATGGGTGTGTGTGTGGACTGTTGTAGGAGGCCATGCAGGTGATCGGTATCTCAGCTGACTACCAGGCCCAGGTCCTGCAGATCATCACTGGCATCCTCCACCTGGGCAACATCAGCTTTATAGAGGCGGGAAACTATGGCCAAGTAGAAAGTACCGACTGTAAGGGACGGCATGCAAGCACACGAATACACACATTTACACAAACAATCACACACACCGCTGCGTAAACAATCGCACACACATACATTACACGCACCCTCAAACTCTCACACTCATAACTTAATAAGGTGGAGAGCTCTGACTGTGGGTCACCTACAGACACACGCACATTACACACAAACACACACACACACACTTGTATTTCTGTCCCCAGTGTGACCATTAGCTCCACCAGAGACATGGGAGTTAAGGCAATTCCCAAGGCAGACATCACATGATTCCTGATTGTGTCTCTGTGTTTGTGTCTCTCTGCTTGTGTCTCTGTGTTTGTGTCCCTGTGTTTGTGTCTCTCTGCTTGTGTCTCTGTGTTTGGGTCTCTGTGTGTGTGTCCCTGTGTTTGTGTCTCTCTGCTTGTGTCTCTGTGTCTCTCTGCTTGTGTCTCTGTGTTTGTGTCTCTCTGCTTGTGTCTCTGTGTTTGTGTCTCTCTGCTTGTGTCTCTGTGTTTGTGTCTCTCTGCTTGTGTCTCTGTGTCTCTCTGCTTGTGTCTCTGTGTTTGTGTCTCTCTGCTTGTGTCTCTGTGTTTGTGTCTCTCTGCTTGTGTCTCTGTGTTTGTGTCTCTCTGCTTGTGTCTCTGTGTTTGTGTCTCTCTGCTTGTGTCTCTGTGTTTGTGTCCCTGTGTTTGGGTCTCTGTGTGTGTGTCCCTGTGCTTGTGTCCCTCTGTGTGTGTGTCCCTGTGTGTGTGTCTCTGTGTGTGTCCCTGTGTGTGTGTCTCTGTGTGTGTCCCTGTGCTTGTGTCCCTGTGCTTGTGGCAGTGCTGGCCTTCCCTGCGTATCTGCTGGGTGTCGACCAAAACAGGCTTCAGGAGAAACTGACGAGCCGCAAGATGGACTCCAAGTGGGGGGGGAAGTCGGAGTCCATCGACGTCACCCTGAACCAGGAGCAGGCCACCTACACCAGGGACGCCCTGGCCAAGGCCCTCTACACCCGGCTGTTCGACTACCTGGTGGAGGTGTGGACACCCTCTTCCACCAGCAGAGATCTCTCTGTTATAGCTCTGTTCTCTGCTGTGACTTGTGTGTGTGTTGCGGAGGGGCTGATCGAGGTCTGTCTCTCTCCACCTGTCTCTCCTTCTCTCCCTTTGTCTCTCTCCACCTGTCTCTCCCTTTGTCTCTCTCCACCTGTCTCTCTCCCCGCCTCTCCCTGTCCTTCCTTTGACAGGCTATAAACAAAGCTATACAGAAACCTCACGAGGAGTATAGCATCGGCGTTCTGGACATCTACGGCTTTGAGATATTCCAGGTAAATCTGTTTACTTCTCTTACTCTCTAAACTTAAGATCATAAGGAGTCGGATGGCTCAGTGGGTTAAGGCGTTGGCCTCATGAGCGGAAGGGTGTGAGTTCGACCCCCGGCTGTGACTGTGATGTTGTGTCCTTGGGCAAGGCACTTCACCCTACTTGCCTCAGGGAGAATGTCCCTGTACTTACTGTAAGTCGCTTTGAATACAAGCATTTTCTAAATGAGTATTTATTATTATTTATTTAGTCCCCATGTAAAGTTTCTAACAGACAAGTTTCTTATCTTGTCTCCTCCCTGACAGAGAAATGGATTTGAGCAGTTCTGCATTAACTTTGTGAACGAGAAACTGCAACAAATCTTCATCGAATTGACCCTGAAAGCCGAACAGGTAACACAGGCAGTCTCTCCTTTAAAACCTTAAACCGCAAATGATGTTTCTAAAAATAACGTTAAACCCACCACTCTCAATTTGAGTTAAACTCTTCTCTTTTCCCCCCCCCCGCTCTCATCTTATTTCTCCCAGGAAGAGTATGTCCAGGAAGGAATCAAGTGGAGCCCCATCGAATACTTCAACAACAAAATAGTGTGCGATCTGATCGAGAACAAGCTGGTAAGATCCCACCCCCTCCCTGGTTTTAAAACGTTCCCTCCGGCTGTCGAACGACCCCCTTTTGACATGAGCCCCCCCCCCCCGTCCTCGGTGCAGAACCCCCCCGGGATCATGAGTGTGCTGGACGACGTGTGCGCCACCATGCACGCCAAGGGCGAGGGGGCGGACGGCACCCTGCTGCAGAAGCTCCAGGCGGCTGTGGGAACCCACGAGCACTTCAACAACTGGAACTCTGGTTTCGTCATCCACCACTACGCTGGCAAGGTGGGCCACCAACACACCCAGGAGGGAGGGGGGGAGGGTTAACCCAAACTGCC
>CM059308.1:2048586-2106086 GCA_030340665.1 Neosalanx taihuensis
GCATCGAAAAGCTTGTGATTTCAGATTCGAATGCTCTTCGGTTGACACTCTTGTATGTTCACGGTAAATTGTAAACCCAGAGATATACATCGATGACCTTAAAACAGGAATAATAGGAATAAGTCTTCTTATCCCCCCCCCCCCCCCCCCCCCCCCCAGCCTCAGATATCCTGTACAACTCCAAGGAGCGAAGGAGGAACAGCATCAACAGGAACTTTGTGGGAGACTACCTGGGTCTGGAACAGAGGCCGGAGCTCAGGCAGTTCCTCACCAAGAGGGAGCGAGTCGACTTCGCCGACTCCGTCAACAAGTACGACCGCAGGTTCAAGGTAAAGCTCCTTCCTCGCAGAGGAACCGAACCGCCTTGGTCATCTTGACTTTGAAAGGAAGTCGCGAGGGAGTCATGTGGCGCAGTCGGTTAGGGAGTCGGGCTAGTCATCAGAAGATACCCGAGTCGAACCCCGGCTGTGCCAACATGACGTTGTGTCCTTGGGCGAGGCACTTCACCCTACTTGCCTCAGGGGGGAATGTCCCTGTACTTGCTGTGAGTCGCTCTGGATAAGAGCGTCTGATAAATGACTAAACGTAAATAATTGAGCCATACCGAGTCAGTGAATATTGATATTTCACCCTCCTCCCACCTGTGTAATTCATCTCCTTCTGGTTCCTTCCTTCCTCTCCCAATTGGCCGGCTGCTTCCCCCTCCTTATCCGCCTCCTCCAGTCGATCAAGAGGGACATGATCCTCACCCCTAAAGGCATCTACCTGATCGGTCTGGAGAAGGTGAAGAAAGGTCCGGAAAAAGGCCAGATCAAGGAGGTCCTGAAGAGGAAGCTGGAGTTCTCGAGTATCCGGAGCGTCTCTCTCAGGTAACGGTGCGCTGTTTGGTCTCTCGCTCGTCGTGATAGGTTAGCAGAGACCGGTGGGCGTGGCTGGGGGAACAGGAAATGGTATCACACTGTGTGTGTTTGGCGTGTGTGTGTGTGGTAGCTGTACCTGGGTCTGTGTGGGTCTCCAGTCACCCTCCTTGTCTCTTCCTGAAGCACGAGGCAGGATGACTTCTTCATCCTCCATGAGGTCCAGTACGACAGCCTGCTGGAGTCCAACTTCAAGACCGAGTTCCTCAGCCTGCTGTCCAAACGCTACGAGGAGGTCACCAAGAGCAAGCTCACGCTGTGTTTTAACGACCGGTACGCCCCCCCCCCCCCCCCCCCCCCCCCCCCCCCGCACACACACACACAAGTGGTGTCACAGAAACAGAGATAGGTTGGTGTGATTGACACACACAAACACACACTTATCCACACATTTAATTAAAAAAATGTTACTCGTATAAACAACTGCACTTTTGCTATATTTTACTATGTTTAGGGTGACATTTTAACATCTGTCCAGGGACTACAGATGAAAAATAGCCTTGTGGCAAATTCTGGCATATTTACATGCAAATGTTGATTAATGTGCACTGTCCCCTGAAATAAATAAACACACAGTTTCAACGCATGATGGTCTGTCTGCCGTGTGTGTGTGTGTGTGTGTGTGTGTGTGTGTGTGTGTCCAGGCTGGAGTTCAAGGTGAAGAAGGAGGGCTGGGGGGGAGGGGGCGTCCGTGTGGTGTCCTTCCAGAGGGGTCAGGGGGACATGGCCCAGTCCAAGCCTGGAGGAAAGACCCTCGTCATCTCAGTGGGAGACGGCCTTCCCAAGACCTCCAGTAAGAAAATACCAAATCTGATCAAATGTATCCATAGATTTGTGTCTTTTATAAGCAATCTACAATATATCTTCTTAATAATCGAATCTATCTTCATTGAAGCTTGTTGATTAGAACCTGTGACCTACAAGTACTGTGGAAAAGAAAGTTGTGTTCGTGTTTTCACTTGTCTTCTCAGAACCAACCAGGAAGAGCGCACAGCAGGGTCACGGAAGGAGGAGGAGCCAAAACAAGGGACGAGGTAAACACTGTCATCATCTGGTCACATGACCGAGAGCTTCCCAAGTCAAAGTGATCTTAGTGGTGGCGTCCAAAACCTCCAACTCTGGTAGTCTGGATAGATCATGTGTTCCATGGGACAGATGCTCTTTATCTGTCCCGTTATGATGTCTAAATTCTGGGAATGTTCGTCTTCGGACCCCAGGGCACCAGAATGGTGGTGCTCAGGTTTCCAAAGGCAGGTCCGCCCCAGCTCAACAACGCCAGCAGTCGCGCTACGACACCCCTCACGGCAGGGGCCGCCCCCCCAGCACCGCCCTCCCCAGGCTGGGCTCCCAGACGGCCAGGCGGGGCCCAGCTCAGAGCCAGCAGAGGAACCAAGACTTCCTGAACGTTCCTGATCAGGGCATGTCTGGGTGAGCCGAGCAGAGTGTCATGGTTGTTGTGCTCCGTGTCTGCTAGGATCTCTTCTTCTCTCTCCTCTTTTCTGTCTCTCTCCTTCTCCATTTTGATCTCTCTCTCTCTTTCCATCTCAATTTCTCTCTTACCCTCCATCGCTTGTTCAATCCTTCTGTCTCTCTCCCTTTCCACCTCATTCACGCTCTCTCCCCACCCCTCCCCACCTGTCTCTCTCCCCACCCCTCCCCACCTGTCTCTCTCCCCACCCCTCCCCACCTGTCTCTCTCCCCACCTGTCTCTCTCCCCACCCCTCCCCATCTGTCTCTCTCCCCACCTGTCTCTCTCCCCACCTGTCTCTCTCCCCACCCCTCCCCATCTGTCTCTCTCCCCACCTGTCTCTCTCCCCACCTGTCTCTCTCCCCACCCCTCCCCATCTGTCTCTCTCCACACCTGTCTCTCTCCCCACCTGTCTCTCTCCCCACCCCTCCCCATCTGTCTCTCTCCCCACCTGTCTCTCTCCCCACCCCTCCCCACCTGTCTCTCTCCCCACATGTCTCTCTCCCCACCCCTCCCCATCTGTCTCTCTCCCCACCTGTCATTCTCCACACCTGTCTCTCTCCCCACCCCTCCTCACCTGTCTCTCTCCCCACCCCTCCCCATCTGTCTCTCTCCACACCTGTCTCTCTCCCCACCTCACCACATCCTCAGGATGCAGAGGAGGAAGAGTGTCAGCAAGCATCCACCCCCGGCTGTCGCCAGCCGCCCCCTCCCCCAGACCCGCCCCAAGGGCCCCCAGTGTCGGGCGCTGTACCAGTACGTCGGGCAGGACACGGACGAAATCAGCTTCGAGGTCAACGATGTCATCGACCTGCTGATGGAGGGTGAGAAACACAGAGGCGACAGTTATGATAACAAAAATACACACTTCCACCTCGCATAGGTGTGAGATCACCAGGTGTGTGTGTGAATACCAGGTGTGTGTGTGTGTGATTACCAGGTGTGTGTGAGATAACCAGGTGTGTGTGAGATAACCAGGTGTGTGTGAGATAACCAGGTGTGTGTGTGTGTGTGTGTGATTACCAGGTGTGTGTGAGATAACCAGGTTCCTCTTCTTCCTGCAGATGAGTCTGGTTGGTGGAGGGGCCGATTCCAGGGCAGAGAAGGTCTCTTCCCAGGGAACTATGTGGAGAAGATCTGACATCTTGAAAGTCTTCAGAGACTTGGCCTGTTAAACAGACCCAGGAGAACAGCTGGACTAACCTAAAGCCAAAGTCAGTGTGACGTCACATGTATGTAGCGATCACACACGCGTGCACATCGAACCTTAAGAAGCAGGGTTGGAGTGTGTGTTGCCTTGCATTTCAGAGTCCTCGCTGCGTTCACTCCGAAGTCACTGTTGGACTTCCGTGGATCTTAGCGTGCGAGGATTGCGTTGCCTTACACAGTCCTCAGATCAGTATTAGTAGACAGCTCATAAGAATTTCACCTTTCAGAAAATAAGGGAGCGTTGATGCATCAATGCAGCCACAAGGCGGCGCCACTGCACTGTATTAATGTTATAAAGAATTCAACCGTTTCACTCAGGGCTTGAAAGACACAGCGATGAACTTGAGGATAGGTCACTTTACTTTAACGTAGCATTTTATGTTTTATTCCCCAAAAAATTGCTTTACATGATTGTCTGTCCTGATTAAATATACAATACAATGTACAATAACGACTCAAAATCACCACTGATTGTCTATTTTTTTCCAAACAAATGCAATAATTGACAGTCCTGTAAAACATTGTATTGTTCCTTCAGTATACCTTTGATCGGCTTAATAATTGCGTCATACGAACAACGGTTTCATTAACTTAATCAAACCACCCAGTTGTTCATAGTGGTGCAAACAACCCCCTTTCAACAAACGGGCCCCTTACTCCCCATGCCGTCCCCCTAAACAGGGGCTTAAGCCATATCCTTGTGGGTCTGTGATTGTCACTGGGCTGTTACTGCCCCCAGGCTGGGCACCACAACACTGGGCTGTTACTGCCCCCAGGCTGGGCAACACAACACTGGGCTGTTACTGCCCCCAGGCTGGGCACCACAACACTGGGCTGTTACTGCCCCCAGGCTGGGCACCACAACACTGGGCTGTTACTGCCCCCAGGCTGGGCACCACAACACTGGGCTGTTACTGCCCCCAGGCTGGGCACCACAACACTGGGCTGTTACTGCCCCCAGGCTGGGCACCACAACACTGGGCTGTTACTGCCCCCAGGCTGGGCAACACAACACTGGGCTGTTACTGCACCCAGGCTGGGCACCACAACACTGGGCTGTTACTGCCCCCAGGCTGGGCACCACAACACTGGGCTGTTACTGCCCCCAGGCTGGGCACCACAACACTGGGCTGTTACTGCCCCCAGGCTGGGCACCACAACACTGGGCTGTTACTGCCCCCAGGCTGGGCACCACAACACTGGGCTGTTACTGCCCCCAGGCTGGGCACCACAACACTGGGCTGTTACTGCCCCCAGGCTGGGCACCACAACACTGGGCTGTTACTGCCCCCAGGCTGGGCACCACAACACTGGGCTGTTACTGCCCCCAGGCTGGGCAACACAACACTGGGCTGTTACTGCCCCCAGGCTGGGCACCACAACACTGGGCTGTTACTGCCCCCAGGCTGGGCACCACAACACTGGGCTGTTACTGCCCCCAGGCTGGGCAACACAACACTGGGCTGTTACTGCACCCAGGCTGGGCACCACAACACTGGGCTTTTAACAGGGATATGGAGAGTGTATTTGTGTGTAGCCTGTCTGTGTGTGTGTGTGTGTGTGTGTGTGTGTGTGTGTGTGTGTGTGTGTGTGTGTGTGTGTGTGTGTGTGTGTGTGTGTGTGTTAGAGCGGTCCTTCAAAGGAAGGAAGTCCCTGCTTCAGGTCTGAAGAAAAGCACTACCTGTGGATGCTTCAGGTTGGCTGTGCCAACATGATGTTGTGTCCTTGGGCAAGGCACTTCACCCTACTTGCCTCAGGGGGGGGGATGTCCCTGTACTAGCTGTAAGTCACTCTGAATAAGAGCGTCTGATAAATGACTCAATGTAGACCTAATAATTAGTACCAATCGACTCTGAGGGCGGGGGGTGGGGGGGTTGGGGGGGCGGGCACGCACACACTAAGGTGCAGGATGACATTTTGTGTGTGTGTGTGTGTGTGTGTGTGTGTGTGTGTGTGTGTGCGTATTTAAGGGTGAGTTAGAGAGAAAGTGAGACAGGGTGGGTGATATTTATTGAATGAATCTGCACTGGTTAAACAAGATCTACTTGATTACTGCCAAACCGGAGTACAGGAAAAACAGGCAGTGATTTCCACTGACAACCTTGGCATGAAAATAGAAAAAGAAAAATAGAAAATAACCATATGAGGTTAACACGTGTGCCACTAACCACTGTGGAAGGGATAACATAACTACCCCAAACTATATTTTGAAGTTCAACTCCTTTAACTCGCAATTTATTCCCAGGTGCTGGATTATTTAATATTATGTATTCTAATTTTGAAAACACATTTTACATTTTACAGTTTGCACCCGTGGATTATTATTATTATTATTATTATTATTATTAGTAGTAGTATTATTATTATTATTATTATTATTATTAGTAGTAGTAGTAGTAGTAGTAGTAGTAGTAGTAGTAGTAGTAGTAGTAGTAGTAGTAGTAGAAGTAGTAGTAGTAGTAGTAGTATTATTAGTATTAGTATTATTATTATAGTAGTAGACGCTCTTCTTCGCCCTCCACTGTGTCCCGCACACGGGCAGGCGGTGGGCAGCAGCGCCTTCTGCTGTCTCTTCTGATGGATCACAGCTTCCATCATTCAGAGGCAGAGAGCATCGATGATGTGGAGGCAGTGGAGGCAGCGGAGACGGAAAGCATTGATGATGTGGAGGCAGTGGAGGCAGTCCATCAGACACCAGGACCCTCTAACGAAGCCGTTCAAACGTAGAAAAGCCACATTTGTCTTTTATAAATGGCCGGCCTGTCAGCTCGTTTCTATTATTAGACTTTTGCCTTCATGAACCGATAACAGTAATTAAATATCGATTCGGCGTCCTAAAGATGTGTGGTCCGATCAGGCCTGTTGTTCTTCTCACCAGAGACAGTAGGTTACTGTTACGATCAGCAGTCATTCATTCTCCAGTCAACGAGCAAAGACTATTTACACTGAGAACAGGGGAGCGGTAACGTGACTTCTCCATTGAGCCTCACATCAGTATTACTTGCCATACTGGGATGTGATGTCACTGGACCAGTGCAACAGGATCGGGGGCATTTCTGTCTTACTTAAATCCACCTGCCATCAAGAAACTGGGAGACTGAAGGACTGCAGGTTGATATCAGCATGGGAGGTAAGCGCAAACCATGTCTTTATGACCTGATCTTTTCTGGTTGTCTAATAGAAAATACGCTTGATATCTCGTATAAGAATGCCTTGAGGTTGAAATGTTGGCAACTCATTCATGGGCGACGGCAGAAAAGCCAAACCCACTGGAAAAGTCTCCTATCTAGACTGGGGAACCTCATTCCAGTTTAATTCCATCACCTATTAAATAGGTTCTGTTTCAGTTCAATCAACGCGTTTAATCCGGTTAGTATCGTCTGTACCTAAATGATGTTCACTGTTTCACATATGTATGCAGACTCTATGGATATAGGTGGGCTATTTATAAGATAGGCACAGGGTGGGTGGCATGTTATAGTAACATTATAACAAGGCAGGCTTCCCCCTACTGGGTTCCCTGGTGATAAGACAACCACTAGTTGGACATTTGTTTATGACCCAGAACACAGAACAGAACAGACAACTGAAGTTACTGTTATCAGTTCCACCTCCCTAAGGGAGCATTCGACCTGAGGGAATCAGGCTGGTAATATGAAATGTTAAAGGTTCGATTCCGGCTGTGCCAACATGTCGTTGTGTCCTTGGGCAAGGCACTTCACCCTACTTGCCTCAAGAGAGAATGTCCCTGTACTTGCTGTAAATCTCTCTGGATAAGAGCGTCTGCTAAATCAGTCTGTGTAAATGTAATAATTGGTACAAATGAACTCCCTACTGGGACAAGCAATAGAAAAGAATGGTTTGTGGATTTAAATGCTCTCTTTTCTTTGCCCTCTTCCTCTTAAAGCTTTCTACTCCACTGAGAAGATGGCAGGTGCCTTTTCATATGAGAGTTCAGATCTGGACTGGTGTGAGGACAACTACAAGCACTCTGAACACATAGTGGAATACTTCAACACGGTAAGGATGCACACGAGAAGTAACCGTTTGAAATGCTGATACATCTGTTTGTCCCTGTTCATCCACGGTATAAATATATGGTGTTTCGGAGGTGTTTTTGTGGTGTTTTATCTGTTTTTTTACATAACGACTGCGCTTAACTTGTACCTCTCCTCATCTCATCCCCTCCCACGAAGACGAGCAGTTTTATTTTCTTCATCATTTCTCCCATCATGCTCTACCTCCTACACCCCTACGCCAAAGAGAGGAACCTGGCCATCCACCTGGTCTGGACAATGATGATCTTTGTGGGTGCGTGTCGTCCTTTCCTCTACATACTTTCGTTTTCGCTCTGACCCTGACCAGCTTTATGGGAGTAAATAGGATATTTAAACAAGCTTTGTCTAAATCGACCCTAAATTCCCGTGATGGCAGCACAACATAGTTGGCTGAAGTTCTGCATCTTCCCCCTCCACTGTGTTGACTGTCCTGGCCTCTCCTCTCTCCCCTCGCAGGCCTCTTCTCCGTGTACTTCCACATGACCCTGAGTTTCATGGGTCAGATGCTGGATGAGCTGTCCATCCTGTGGGTGTTGGCCCTGGGCTACGCCCTCTGGTTCCCTAGGCGACACTTCCCCTCCTTTGTGAAGGACAGGTAAGTCACCTCGGCGAGGTTTACTCTCGTGTTTACCTTAACGCCAGCGTTACCGCGCCCCCTTTGCTCCACAGTATCACACCCCCCTCCTTTCTTTCTTCGCTCTGAACAAATGCGGGCGCACGCCACATAGCTTTAATTGGGCGAGACACAATGACAGGATCTTTTTACAGGCAGGCCTAGGCTGAAACAGAATCTGTGCAGGGAGACGGAGAGACGCAGACCGGCAGAGATCTGTGTTGAGGGAAGGAGGAGAGTGAGGGGTTTCTAAGCTACGTCAACTGTGGCCCCAACATAAAGTTAATATTTAAAGACAGGGTGGGGGAAAAATGTGTGAAATATTAATGAGGCTAGAAGAAACTCAACAATTAGCAAGCAAAGCCCTCGGGGTCAATACCTCACATTGATTTTCCCTTCCTGATCCCCCTCCTCCTACTCCTCCTCCTCCTCCTCTTCCTCCCTCATCAAAGTGAGATGAGGAAGCTCATTTCTCGGGGGTCTCCGCACCCCTCTGTGTCTCCCCCTTCAGGGCTGGCTTCTCCAAGATGGTGCTGGCCATCACCGTCATGACCACGCTGTCGTGCTTCGTCAAGCCCACCGCCAACGCCTACGCCCTCAACTGCTTCGCTGTTCACATCCTCTTCTGTCTGGGGGTGGAGATGAGAAGGTACAGGGGCGTCCACACCACAGCGGCTCCTGCTGGACGCGTGCTTTTCAATTCAGTTCAGTTCAGTTCAATTCAATTCAATACAGCTCGATTCAGTTCAGTTCAGTTCAATTCATTAGAGTTCAGTTCATATTCAATTCAATTTAGTTGAGTTCAGTATAGTTCAATTTGATTAATTCATTTAACTCAGACCACTTAATTAATCCCAAAAGAAATTCAGGTGTTCCGGTAACTCCCTGTGGGTTAGGGTAGAATACAGAAAAACTGATGTAACGCTGATGCACAATAGACACACTAACACAATACATACCTACAATAGATATACGAACACAATAGATACACAAACACAATACGTACACACAATAGGTACACACACAATAGCAGCAATGCAGTCGTAGCAACAACAACAAAACAACAAATGAAGCAACAAACTCTTTTGGACTATAACAGAGAATTAATGTCTTTATAAATATATAAATACAATAAATACCCCCCCCCCATGTTAAAAATAACAACTTTTCTTCAAAATGAATCGAATCTAAACGGTACATAGGCTAGAGTGCTGACTCTCCCAGCCTCACTGTTGTCCTCTCCTGTCGTCAGCTGTACAGACCAGAAGGTTCTTCAGCTGGCTCGCTCCTCAGTGGGGCTGTGGGTGCTGGCCATCACCTGCTGGATAAGCGACCGCTTCTGCTGCAGCTTCTGGCAGAAGCTCAACTTCTGCTACCTGCACGGGATCTGGTAATAATAACAACAACAACAACAACAACAACAGCAATCAGAACAATAATAGTCATGATCGTAATGATAATAATACTCATAATTCCTTTCGATCGTAGCTTTCACAGCACCAAAAGACACTTTACGTGTGTTTTTTCTCCTCCTGTCCAGGCACATCCTGATAGTTGTGGCTGTGGCCTATGCCAGCACTCTGGTAGCCTACCTGGATGCCACCTATGAGATCCCCTTCTCTCTGCCAGGCCTCCAGTACTGGCCCTGCAGCCGGTGGGCAGTAGGCTTGCCTTACATCGTCCTGAGAGGCGGTGCCAAGACACACAAACGATGCTAAATGACACAAACCCCATCCTGTCTAACTCCAGAGACCTGGGGTCTGTACTAACCAATCAAGATTTGGCGTTAACGAGGTAACTTCAGGTTTAATCCAACACAGAACCACCCCCCCTGGGTTAAACCTGAGGTTTAACTCGTTAACGGCAGGCCCCTGCTTAGTGTAATGGTGATGCATCGGCATTGCGTTGTGCTTTGATGATGATTGTGTGATGCAGTTTCATGCATATAGGTTTTTTTTTTAAACACTGTCTGGTGGTTCGTTATGTGATAACACACTGGAATCAATGTGACGATAATTGGCATGCAGGGAAAGATTGTACTAACTGCACAGATTGTACTAACTGACATTAATGCACGAAAATGTGCAACGTTAAAGTGTATTTGTATTAATTTTCTATCAAATCTGTAGTTTTTGCTATTGTCTTACACTGTGCATGTACAAATGCATAGTCTGTACATAACTTGTCTTGGATCCATGTTGTTATGTGTGATTTTGCATGACATGTGCAACTGAGAACACAAGCACTGAGAGGATTTTGTTTTTAGGATGAGCCTTGGGGCTTAAATCTCGACCAATCCGAGGACACATCTTTGTGTGAGGGTGTGCAATTTGTTTACAGTGCGTAGAGGAAGTCAACCTTACTTGAAGTTGTATTAATAACCATGTTAACAAAAGATATAGTGATGCTCTTGGTGCAGGGATATTAATCCTATCGTCCTTCAGTCTCAGGTCTGTAGATGTGTACTGAGATGTTACTGGATATTCCCATGGACATCTGCAGGTTTCTTTGTGTATTTTTGTATGGATTATTGGAGTAAAAGGACTGAACTGAATGGAAAGTTTTGGAAATGATTTGGTGGCGCTTAAAATGTGACGATTCCGAGGTCACATTTACATTTGGATTTTTTTTTTTGTGGCAGATGTTTTTAAGGAAAGCGATGTACGAATAAGTGCATAGAGAACGTGCCGCAGGGGGGCAGATTGGATCAGTGTTCGTAGCCAAAACACTGATGGAGACTGACAGACACACAGAGAGAGAGACACACACACAGAGAGACAGAGACAGACACACACAGAGAGACAGAGAGAGGGAGACAGAGAGAGAGACAGAGACAGAGAGAGGGAGACAGAGGGAGAGAGACAGAGAGAGACAGAGAGAGAGAGAGAGACAGAGAGATACAGAGAGAGAGAGGAAACGATGAGGGGGGCAGGGAGAAAGAGCTGTGGTCTCCTGGTCAATAGCAGTTGTCTTGTTAATCTCACATCAAAGTTTTCGTCCCAGATTCTTCCCTGCAGTGGTCCAGCTCTGCCAGTTTACTGCTCTGAACTAGCCAACTTTTATGAGAGCTCCCATGGCTCTTTTCAGATGATGAAAACTGAACCAGTGGCCCATCCCAGAGATGGAGGACTAAGGAGATTGTGCATGTCTGTTATACAAAAAAAAAGAGAGAACAAGCTCAAGACAAAAGTAGCAGATTTTTGGTGGAATTTGTTTTAGTCGAATGTTTGTCATGTCTATAAATAACCACTGGATTTTATCTGTACATATCCGAAAATGTTTTGGGAAGTTTTTGATTATGTACGGAAATGTCGGGAGGCACCGTTTTTTTTAAAACATCAAAACTTAATACATTTGGAAAAAAAATAAGAATATACGAATATTGGAAATAGGAAATCCCTTGGGTCGAACGCCTTGTCTTTACGATTGTATTTTATTGTTTTAGTGTTTTTTTCATCCTGTATTGTTTCATCAAGACGCTGCTGAGATCTTGAATCGTATTTGATGCCCCTCAAGAAGTCCCGCCTCTAAAGAGTTCTGATTGGTTAGACACGAGGAGCTTCAACTTCAGCCCATCTGATTGGATGAGAAAGCTTTCTGTTTTTGGTCGCGTGCCAGCAGCCGTCTGGAAGGGGAGGGGAACCGTCTGGCTTCCGGTTAGAGGCTGAAGTTGACACACAATGAAGAGCTGGGAACAACCTCGCGAAACGCTGCTGTAAATAAATAGAACAATCACTGAAGCCAGAGAATCATGGAGAATCAGGTAAAATGTGACTTTGGTGTCGCCTCGCGCTTCCTTAACGTCCCATCCGCGAAAACGCTCGAGGGGCTGGCGCGCGGGACAGGGAATGAATGCGCTCGTGGAAGAAGGGAGAAAAAAAATCCTGCTAATCGAACTCCTAGTTGGTTGGTCTCGCGGAGCTGTTCGCGCTAGCTGGCGCTGCCGCTCGCGCAGGCTCGAGTACATCGGTATTCAGACTGGGCTGGCTCGCGCAGCTTAGCCTCATTCAGCGGCGCGAGGCTAACTGGTTAGCCGCGCTGTCTCCGCCACACAAAGGGATTCCCACCTTAGTGCTGTTCTCTCGCCCTGTAGCCATGTTGAAAGGCATTAGCGCTGCAGTATTATAACCCGGTTAGAAGCATTTTTGATTGAACCCCCTCTGCTACATGCTTTAGGGTTAAGGATGTCGGCCCTTCGCATGCTAGCTGGCTAGCAACTTAGCCGGTGTGAAGGCTGGGCTCCTTCAGGTTTGGGGTGCAGGGAGGAGGAGGGGGGTGCACCTTCACCAAGAGGAATGGGGATCGAGGGCTTGGATCTATATAATCTGACGCTCAGCACTCATGATGATCATGATGGAAACTCGTCCAACTTGTAGCCAGAGATCCAATAGTTGTCATGGGTAACCAAATCGTATGTTTTGCAACTTTTCGCGACCAAATGCCTCGTTAAACTGTTCGGATTTGATCCATGTTATCGTCAGATGATCTCATAATTTATCACGCGTGATAAACAGTGCAGTTCCCAACCCTGATTTGGAGAAATAACTCTGATTCCTTCACACTCATAGTAACAATAATGAAAAGGTCAACCCATGTCAAGCTGCCCCTAAACATGCTCCTCTGATGTGATCAGCCAGGCCTGCACTACCTTACACTGTGCTCAGTTTTATACAGGTATTCATTCAGAAATATAGCTGCGAATCTGTCTTTGAACCGGGAAAACGTAAAAAAAAAGCTCTTATTGATCCCTGACAATTGCATCAGAATTTAACTTCATGGGTTTGGTACCAATATGCTTTAATGCTTCACTGTACAGTGAAATGGACCTGTTATCATTTTCTGATTTATACTCCCAATATGAAATCCTGCTCTGTAAATGCGATTTATAGACCGATATGTCTACTTTGAGGAACACACCTCCCTTGACGACTGTGGGGGTGTAGCCGGCCAACATTCAGTCTCTTTTGGTGTGTGTATATCTTCAAAGGAGGGTGTCAGTTGACCCCCCCCCCCCCTTTGGTGGGGATTAACTTGGTCATGATGGTTGCTAGATTATTCCCATGGTGCACAGGGGGGCCTGGCTCCTTCTAGGTGGGATGTCTGCCAAGAGATGAACCAAACGGCCACAGCTCTGCTCTTATTTACTGCTGTGCCTTAGTGTGACTGGAAAGAAAACACAGTGGTATCAGTGATATCACGTCAGGGAAAGGTGGTATGTTGGCCATGGTGTTGTCAGTGCTAGGAGAAGTTATTTTGGGTAGTGTTGTCTGTTGTTCGATAGGGTAGTGTGTGTTCTAGAGTGTAGTGTGTGTGTTGAGTAGAGTAGTGTGTGGGTTCTAGAGTGTAGTGTGTGTGTGTTGTGTAGAGTAGTGTGTGTTCTAGAGTGTAGTGTGTGGGTTGTGTAGAGTAGTGTGTGTTCTAGAGTGTAGTGTGTGTGTTCTAGAGTGTAGTGTGTGTGTTATGTAGAGTGTAGTGTGTGAGTTCTAGAGTGTAGTGTGTGTGTGTTGTGTAGAGTAATGTGTGTTCTACAGTGTAGTGTGTGTGTTGTGTAGAGTAGTGTGTGTTCTAGAGTGTAGTGTGTGTGTTGTGTAGAGTAGTGTGTGTTCTAGAGTGTAGTGTGTGTGTTGTGTAGAGTAGTGTGTGATCTAGAGTGTTGTGTGTGGGTTCTGTGGTGCAGCGTGGGTTCTGTAGAGTAGTGTGTGGGTTCTATAGAGTATGAGAGGTAGTGTGTGTGTGTGTGTGTTCTATAGACTAGTGTCTGGGTTCTGCGGGGTAGCACTGCCTGTGTTCTAGGGGCAGCGTTAAAGCCAGTGGGTTCTGGGTGGCTGCTTGGCGGGGTTGGGGGGGCTTGGGGGGGCTTGCAGGCTGCCTGTGGGTGTGGTAGGGCCTGGAGTTAAAGGGCATTGCCGCCACAGAATGACCGGGCAAGACGCCAGGGAGAGGAGGGGGCCTCTGTCTGTGTGCGTGTGTGTGTGTGTGTTTGAGAGAGGGTGGAGGAGGGAGACACAGAGAGAGAGAGGAGGGAGGGGGGGAGTCAGACAGACAGACAGAGGAGGGGGGGGAAGCCTGAGTGCCAGACCAGCTCGTCTCAATCCTGTCTCCTAATCCCCCCACCCAGTTCCAGATCATAGGCAGCAGAAAAGGAGCCAAATCTCATTCTTCAGGCCTGGCATAAAGTGCCCCCTCCCCCCCGCCGCCCCTCCCTCTACCTGATGTTCGTTTGAGGATCACAGTGATTCTTATCCAGGGACTTGTTGTTCTTGTTGGTCAGTTTTAACCGGTTTGAAATTCCTGTCCTCTGTGTGAGGTATTTTATGGTTGCTCGCTTTCCTACAGGTACACTCATGCACCTTTCGAGGTTCATGTTGTTTATACCAGCAATGTTGTTATGATCAGTGACTGATGCTCTTTTGTAAAGCTCTGTCTTGGAAGTCGCTTTGGATAAAAACGTCTGCTAAATGAATACATGTAAATGTACCAACCCCAGTGTTTCCCTAGGCGTTTCCCCAACACTGGTATCCCTAGTCCTCTGTCCTGTTGTGCTGGTTTGGTGTGTGTGTGTGGTAGTATTGGTCCAGTCAGGAGGTAGAGATGGTGGGTGAGGGGGTGGATGGGTTATCCAGTGCAGATATTGAGTGTTTGGTTGTCCCTCAGTGCACCGTGCAGGTGAAGCTGGAGCTGGGCCACAGAGCCCTGCTCAGGAAGAAGGTCACCTCGGAGGGCTTCACCCACGACTGGATGGTGTTCGTCCGGGGGCCCGAGATGGGAGACATCCAGCACTTCGTGGAGAAGGTGGTCTTCAGGCTCCACGAAAGCTTCCCCAAACCCAAGAGAGGTAAGTAAGGAAGGGGGGGTGGGGGTCTCCTGAGGTCCCGTCCTCCCTGCCTGTCGCTGTGCTGATCTGTCAGATTTCAAAATAGCTGCTTTCCAACAGCTATACAGACTTTAAATGAATCACTGTCTTGATGTAACCTGTATAAATGCGTGCTTCTGTTGTTGTATTTTCTGTTGCTGTTAATGGAACTGTTGTATCGAAAGCAAATTCCTGTTGCGTGGCCTTTAATAAATGATTGATAAATGATTGATTGATGGCTGTTTTGTGTCCTCTGCTCAGTATGCAAGGAGCCACCGTACAAAGTGGAGGAGTCGGGCTATGCCGGGTTCCTCATGCCCATCGAGGTCTACTTCAAAAACAAGGTAAAGGTTTCTCGTGCTGTGTTGTTCAGGGGGCGCTTGTTTGGGTACGCTTGTTTCGGTGACCCGTTTGGAGGGCTGGCTGAGACTGTTGACCGGTGAGGTGAGCTTTAAGGATGAGGTAAGTGTTGCGGAAGAGCTTCCCTTCGCCAGGTGAATCGTGCGCCCCGGTCGCTCCCTCAGGAAATGGGGCACTGTCACATGGGCTCCCCCCCCCCCCCCCCCCCCCCACCCAGGGGAGCTGATACCAACACCGCCTCAGCCTGCTTGTTTACTTGCATAGAAAGAGAGATGCGCCCAAGTAGGAGGTTTTAACGCCCTCCGGCTGTCTCTCCCTCTTTGGGATCGACTTTGCCCCCAGCTCCTGCCTGGGGCAACTGAGAGGAGCGCTGTAATAAGCAGGGCAAGGCTCCAGGCCAGGAGGGAGGGAGGGAGGGAGGGAGGGAGGGAGGGAGGGAGGGAGGGAGGGAGGGAGGGAGGGGGAGGGAGGACATCCCAGCATATTTCTTCTTTCCATCTTCCCTTTACGGGTGTGCAGGTGCGGGCTGTCTCCGCAGAGCGAGAGGCCTAGGCAAGGCTTCAGGCTGGTAATCCCTGCTGGACAGTTAAAAGGACATCAAATCAATGTTCTATTTGTGCCATGACCTTTCAACCCCAGTCAGGCTGTGGAGCTATGAATTCCCAGTGTGGAATTTTTTGTACTTGTGTGTTTATGAGAGGTGTGTGTGTTTGTGTGCATATACTCCAGGTATGCCAGTTATTGAGTTGGCAGTGGGTAAAGTCAATAGTGTTATCTGATAACGATAGAATGCTCACAGAGCTTGTGAAACTCTTCCAGGAGGAGCCAAAGAAGGTCTGCTTCAACTACGACCTCTTCCTGAACCTGGAGGGAAACCCACCTGTCAATCACCTGCGCTGCGAGAAGCTCACCTTCAACAACCCCACCAAGGAGTTCAGGAGGAAGCTGGTCAAGGCTGGAGGGGTGAGGTTTGGAGCGGGGGAGGAGGGCTGAGGTTTGGAGCGGGGGATGAGGGAGGAGGAGGGCTGAGGTTTGGAGCGGGGGAGGAGGGAGGAGGAGGGCTGAGGTTTGGAGCGGGGGAGGAGGGAGGAGGAGGGCTGAGGTTTGGAACTTGGTTTTGCGTTGGCTGTTTTTTTTAGCAAGTCGTAAAACGTTTTGTGTCTCCCTTGTTAGTTAGTTCCTTCTCTGTTTATTGACTTCCTGTCTCCCCTCCTCCTCCTCTCCAGGTGATGGTGATTCCAGAGGGGGCAGAAGCCGTCTCCAGGCCCAGCCCAGACTACCCCATCCTCCCCACCATCCCACTGTCCGCCTTCTCAGACCCCAAGAAGACCAAGACCTCGCATGGCTCCAAGGTTAGACCAGCCTGCTCTCCCATTCCCAGCATGATTAGTACTATTAGTTTATGGAGTTCTTCTCCGCAAAATAAATACAAGACGTAGAGATACAAGATATAGAGATACAAGATGTAGAGATAGAAGACGTAGATATAAGAGACGTAGAGATACAAGATATAAAGATACAAGATGTAGAGATAGAAGACTTAGAGATGCAAGATATAGAGATACAAGATGTAGAGATAGAAGACGTAAAGATACAAGACGTAGTGATAGAAGACGTAGAAATACAAGATATAGAGATACAAGATGTAGAGATAGAAGACGTAGAAATACAAGATATAGAGATACAAGACGTAGATATACAAGACGTAGAGATACAAGATGTAGAGATAGAAGACAGAAATACAAGATATACAGTTGTGGTCAAAAGTTTACATACACTAGTGAAGATCATGTATGCCATGGCAATATAGGGTTTTCAATAAACTCTACAACTCTTATTTTTCTGTGATGGAATGATAAGGAGCACATATTTCTTTGTCACAGAAAACATTCATGAAAAATGGTCCTTTTACGAATTTATTATGGGTCTTTTGAAAATGTGTCAAAATCTTCTGGGTCAAAAATATACATACAGCACCTTGAATTACCAATTTGGTGATGTAGAAAAAGTTGTTTCAATCCAATTTGCTTTTTGGCATGGCCTCCTAACTTCTTACGAGTGATTATGATTGACTCCAGCTGGTGACTTCTTTCAGTCCATGTAAATAGGGCTTGTTTGACACATTCACTAGACTCAGCCAGAAATACTACAATGGGAAAGTCTAAGGAGCTCAGCACGGATCTGAAAAAGCGCATCATTGACTTGAACAAGTCAGGAAAGTCCCTTGGAGCCATTTCAAAGCAGTTGCAGGTCCCAAGATCAACTGTGCAAACAATTGTTTGTAAGTATAAAGTGCATGGCACAGTTGTATCATTGCCACGATCAGGAAGAAAACGCAAGCTATCACTTGCTGCTGAGAGAAAATTGGTCAGGTTGGTCAAGAGTCAACCAAGAACCACCAAAAAGCAAGTCTGCAATGAGTTGGAGGCTGCTGGAACACATGTGTCAGTGTCCACAGTCAAGCGTGTTCTACATCGCCATGGGCTGAGAGGCTGCCGTGCAAGAAGGAAGCCATTACTCCAGAAGCGGCACCTTACGGCTCGACTGAAGTTTGCTGCTGATCACATGGACAAAGACGAGGCCTTCTGGAGGAAAGTTCTGTGGTCAGACGAAACTAAAATTGAGCTTTTTGGCCACAATGACCAGAAATATGTTTGGAGGAGAAAAGGTGAGGCCTTTCACCCCAAGAACACCATACCTACCGTCAAACATGGTGGTGGTAGTATTATGCTGTGGGCCTGTTTTGCTGGCAGTGGAACTGGTGCTTTACAGAAAGTAAATGGAATAATGAAGAAGGAAGACTACCTCCAAATTCTGCAGGAAAACCTAAAATCATCAGCCAGAAAGTTGGGTCTTGGACGTAGTTGGGTGTTCCAACAGGACAATGACCCCAAACATACATCAAAAGTGGTGAAGGAATGGCTAAATCAAGCTAGAATTAAGGTCTTAGAGTGGCCTTCCCAAAGTCCTGACTTAAACCCCATAGAGAATATGTGGACTTTGCTGAAGAGACAAGTCCGACTCAGAAAACCAACAAATTTAGTTGAACTGCACCGATTCTGTCAGGAGGAGTGGTCAAAGATTCAACCAGAAGCTTGCCAGAAGCTTGTGGATGTCTACCGAAAGCGCCTAATTGAGGTGAAAATGGCCAAGGGACATTTAACCAAATATTAACATTGCTGTATGTATATTTTTGACCCAGCAGATTTTGTCACATTTTCAAAAGACCCATAATAAATTCATAAAAGAAAACATTTTCATGAATGTTTTTGGTGACAAAGAAATATGTGCTCCTTATCATTCCATCACAGAAAAATAAGAGTTGTAGAGTTTATTGAAAACCCTATATTGCCATGGCATACATGATCTTCACTAGTGTATGTAAACTTTTGACCACAACTGTAGATATACAAGATATAGATATACAAGACGTAGAGAGACGACTTGGAGATACAAGACATAGAGAGACAAGACTTAGAGATACAAGACGTAGAGATACAAGACGTAGAGATACAAGACGTAGAGATACAAGACGTAGAGAGACAAGATGTAGAGATACAAGATGTAGAGATACAAGACGTAGAGATACAATATGTAGATGCGTAGGTATAATGACAAAGACCCAGTGAAGACATTAGGTGTCTCCTTCCCTTTCCCCCCCAGCAGGACCCCAGTAAGGAGGGCAGCGGGGGCAGCAGTAAAGAGGGCAGCGGGGGCAGCAAGGCCCCCAAGCCTCACAAGCTGACCAAGGAGCACCGGGAGCGGCCCCGCAAAGACTCGGAGAGCAAGGCCACGTCCAAGGGGGACAGCGACCGCGACGGAGGAGGGGGGGGCGGAGGGGGAGGAGGAGGAGCCAGCAAGAGCGCCCGGGAGCCTTCCTCCTCCTCGTCGTCCTCCTCGTCCTCCAAGAAGCCCGCAGAGGTCAAGGTCAAGGACGAGGGCAAGGTCGTGCCCAAGGCCGCCTTCAAGGAGCCCAAGCTCACTCTGAAGGAGGGAATGTCCCCCAAGGGAGGGGGGAGCGGCGGCGGGGGAGGAGGGGGGGCCCCGCCGGAGTCCAAAGCCCCCGGGAAGCGGCCCTCCACGGTGGAGTCCCCCAAACCCAGCACCAAGAAGCCCAAGAAGGGCAACTCCGAGGGGCCCAAGGGGGCGGCAGGAGGGAGCTTCACGGGGGCCTCCCCTCGGGTCTCCTCCTCGTCGGTGGCCCCCGCCCCCTATTCGGAGAAGAAGCCCCCCAAAGAGAAGGGCCGCTGGCCCAAGAACAAGGCCGACCCCCAGGAGCCCAAAGAGCCCAAGAAACCCCCTGAGTCAGACGAGTCCAACTCTGAGGACGAAGCCTCGTCTAAATCAGAGGTGAGCTGCTGCTGAGCCCCTCCCCCTGAGAGGAAACAACCAATCACACTCCACCGAACTTACTCTGTTTCTCTCTGTCTCCCCCCCCCCCCCCCGCAGCAGTCGGCCCCCTCCAGCCCCACTAACTCCAGCTCCAGCTCAGACTCCAGTTCAGACTCAGACTTTGAGCCGGTCCAGAAACAAGGCCAAGGTAGGCCCCGCCCACCGCAGGCCCCGTCCACTGCCCATGTGCCTGGATGCTGCTGTGTTCCAGGGCTTCACACAATGACTCTCTTTCATACTTCCCTCTCTCCTCCTTTACTTCTCCCTCTCCCCTCTTTCCGTCTCCTTCTCCCTCCCTCTCCCCTCTTTTCTCTCTCCTCTCCTCCTTCCTCCCTCTCTCCTCTCCTTCTTTCTCTCTCCTCTCCTCCTTCCTCCCTCTCCTCCTTCTCTCCTCCTCCCTATCTCCTCTCCTCCTCCTCTCCTCCTCCCTCTCTCCTCTCCTCCTCCCTCTCTCCTCTCCTCCTCCCTCTCTCCTCCTCTCCTCCTCCCTCTCTCCTATCCTCCTCCCCCTCTCCTCCTCCCTCTCTCCTCTCCTCCTCCTCCTCTCCTCCTCCCTCTCTCCTCTCCTCCTCCCTCTCTCCTCTCCTCCTCCCTCTCTCCTCCTCTCCTCCTCCCTCTCTCCTCTCCTCCTCCCTCTCTCCTCTCTCCTCTGCTCCCTCCCTCTCTCCTCTCCTCCTCCCTCTCTCCTCTCCTCCTCCCTCTCTCCTCCTCCCTCTCTCCTCTCCCCTCTGCTCCCTCCCTCTCTCCTCTCCTCCTCCCTCTCTCCTCCTCCCCCCCAGGGCCTCTGAGGTCCATGGTGGAGGACCTGCAGTCGGAGGAGTCCGACGATGACGACAGCAGCTCGGAGGACGGCACGCCCGTCAAAACCAACCCGCCCAATCGCGACTCTCGGTGAGAGGGCGTGAGCTCAGCCCCGTTAGCTGGTCACTGCATGCAGACCCTGCCGCTGTCCGTTCTCTGTGTTCTGTCTCAAAAGCCCGAGGTTCGAATCTGTGATAGGAACCTAGAAGAGAAACCTTTAAAAAAATAGAATTGTTATTGAAAATGTTCATAAACAAACACACACACACACACACACACACAAACTTGTATATTGTTGAGGTTATACACTCGTCAACAGCACATGTTCTAATGGCTGGTGAACACACAGTGTGTGGTGTGTGTGAGACGGTAACCCCCCTCCTCCCTGCGCAGTCTCAGCCTGGACAGCGAGAGCGAGAGCAGCGACGGATCCCACCGCCCCAGTCGAGACCCCGCCCCGCCCCCTCCCAAACACAGCTCCTCCAATAACAAGGTGAGGCTCCGCGATTGGATACTCCAGCTGTCCGTCACAAACCTTCGGCCAGCTCCCTTCGATCGTCGACGGTGACTCGGGCAGGCGATTCGAGCGGTTTTGAAAAGGAAGCGGAGAAATAAACCGCGCTTCCTGTCTGTCCGTTCCCCGCAGGTGTCGGGCAGAAAGAGTCCAGACATCTGTCGTCCAGAGAAGGCGTTGAAGAAGGGATACGACAAGGTAGGCAGGGTAAATCAAAGCTTCTTTTCTCTGCATCTCACACGCCATGACCCAACACCTCAGAGTGTGCTCTCAGCCAGGTGCTCTACTGACCTCCCCCTCCCTCCCTCCCTCCTCTCCCCCCTTCCTCCCTCTCTCTCCCCCCTCCCTCCCTCCTGTCTCCAGGCCTACACAGAAGAGCTGGTGGACCTCCATCGCAGGCTGATGGCTTTGAGAGAGCGCAACGTCCTGCAACAGGTGTGTGTGTGTGTGTGTTAGCATGCGTGTTTGTGTGTTAGCATGCGTGTTTGTGTGTCAGCGTGCTTGTTTGTGTGCTAGCATGCGTGTTTGTGTGTTAGCATGCGTGTTTGTGTGTTAGCGTGCGTGTTTGTGTTAGCGTGCTTGTTTGTGTGCTAGCATGCGCGTTTGTGTGTTAGCATGCGTGTTTGAGTGTTAGCGTGCGTGTTTGTGTGTTAGCATGCGTGTTTGCGTGTTAGCGTGCGTGTTTGTGTGTTAGCATGCGTGTTTGTGTGTTAGCGTGCGTGTTAGCATGCGTGTTTGTTCGCTTAGTCAGGTGGCTGAGCGGTTAAGGCGTTGGGCTCGTGATCGGAAGGTTGCATGTTCGATTCCCTGCTATGGCATCATGACCTTATGTCCTCGGGCAAGGCACTTGACCCTGTCCCTGTGCTTGCTGTAAGTCTCTCTGGATAAGAGCGTCTGCTAAATGACTGCATGGAAATGTTAGCGTGCGTGTGTGTTGGCGTGTGCGCGCTCACGGTCATTAACCCCCCGGTCACCGTACGTCAGCAGCTCAAGACAAGGTGCCACTAAACCCCCTCCCTCCTCCTCCTCCTCCTCCACCCCCTTGCCTCCCCTTATCCAATCAGATCGTCAACCTGATCGAGGAGACGGGCCACTTCAACGTCACCAACACCACCTTCGACTTCGACCTGTTCTCCCTGGACGAGTCGACCGTGCGCAAACTACAGAGCTACCTGGAGGCCACGGCCACGTGACGGCCCCCCGGCCCCGCCCCCCCGGGCCCCCGGCCCCCTGCCACCCCCCCCGCCCCCGACACACCCCAGACTGGGCTGGACACCACACTGAACACACCAAACTGAACTGAAGCAGAGCGCGCACACACACACACACACCTGACAGGAGAAACTGAAGACACACCACACACGCACTGACACACACACATTGACACAGACACACACACACACACTTTGACACACCAAACCAGAGATGGCCCTGTGGAGGACCAAGCGAGGAGGAAGAGGAGGAGGAAGATTTAAGTCTATTAAAGAAACTGCAGTGCAGAGGGGCATGAGTGCAGCTGTTCCTTTGCCTGGACTGTACTGTACTCAGCTGTACTAGACTGGGCTGGACTGTACTAGATTAGGCTGGACTGAGTTGTTCTACGCTAGACCGTACTATTTGTCTCCGTACTGTACTAGGCTAGGCTGGGCTGTACTAGGCTGTACTGTACTAGGCTGGGCTATACTAGGCTGGGCTGTACTAGGCTGTACTGTACTAGGCTGTACTGTACTAGGCTGGGCTGTACTAGGCTGTACTGTACCAGGTTGGGCTGAGGGGAGGCTTGGAAGCTGGGGTGTCTAGCCTGTCTGATGATGTATTCTATGTTTCTGGTTTTGGAGCCTGTCTGTAGAACTGTGGAATGTGACCGCTCTCCTCCCCCCTCTCCCCTCCATCCCCTCCCCCCCTCCCTCACCCACTCTAGTCTCTGCAAACCCAACATGCTCCTCCCTCCCCCACAATTGCACTCCCTTACTCAGCACAACACTCCTCCTCCCCCCCTCCCTCCCTCCCTCCTCTGCTCTCAGCTGGACTTCATTTCTGTGGGCATGTTCCTTTCTGTGTTGTGTGTGTGTGACTGAGAGGATGCCTGTGTGGTTAGTAACTTTTTCAGCGTTCGTGAGCCTTGAGCACAAGCAGCGTCTTGGAGTGATACACACACACACACACACATCTGGCTTCCATGTCTGCCCCCCCCCCCCCCCAACACACACACACAGGTTATTGGCTTTGTTTGTGTGTTTTCGGATGCGTCTGGTCTCTCGTGTGGACGTCTGCCGTTCCCGCCTCTCCCCTCACAGAGTCTCCCCCTAGCCCCCCAGACCCCCCTCAGCCCCCCTCCCCCAGCCTCACTCTTCCAGCCCCCCCCCTCCTCCCAGACCCTTGTGCTTGAAAGGGCTCCACTGGTCAGGGTCACTTCTGAATTGCCTTTAAGCGGAGGGGAGGGGGTGGAGGGGAGGGGGCAGAGAGGGGAGGGGGCGGAGGGGAGGGGGTGGGGTGGGAACGCAGCCGTGGTCTCCTCAATCAGAACCTACCAGGGGTTGAAGGTCACCTGTTGTTTTTGTTGTGTGTTTTTAATTTTTACTTTTTTACATTTTATTTTTCTACTTGACACATTTGTATGATTTTCTTGATTGCGGTTCAGATACCTGTGAGCTATGAATGTATGGTTGTCCATTTCCTAGGGCTAGCAACAAACCTACTACCCTCCTAGTGCCTTCCTGTACAGGCCACTTTGAGCGGCCGTGCTGCTAGCCGCCTAGCTAGCCGCTGGCTAGCTCTGGTTAAACAGCAGCGTCCCACCTCTCAACCAGTGTTAATGGGGAAGCCTGAATATCCAGTTTTGTCTTAACGTTTCCTGTCAGTGGGCAGCGGTGTTTGTGGAGCAGGTTTGTGGGCTGCAGGTTTGTGGGTTGCAGGTTTGTGGGCTGCAGGTCTGTGGGCTGCAGGTCTGTGGGCTGCAGGTCTGTGGGCTGCAGGTCTGTGGTGCTGCAGGTCTGTGGGCTGCAGGTCTGTGGGCTGCAGGTCTGTGGTGCTGCAGGTCTGTGGGCTGCAGGTCTGTGGTGCTGCAGGTCTGTGGGCTGCGAGTCTGTGGGGCTGCAGGTTTGTGGGCTGCAGGTTTCTGGGCTGCAGGTCTGTGGGCTGCAGGTCTGTGGGGCTGCAGGTCTGTGGGGCTGCAGGTCTGTGGGGCTGCAGGTCTGTGGGCTGCAGGTTTGTGGTGCTGCCCCCTGTGTGACCCCTGCCTCCGAGTGAACCCCTTCCTCCCCCCTGCACACCCTCCACCCCCTCTGCCCTGACTAACTCTGTATTTATTCTGATGCTGATAGCTTTAATAGTCTTGTCCGTTCTGTTGCTCTGCAAGGTGTGCAACCCCCCCCCCACCCGCCCGACTGTAGTGAATGCCCTTTGCCGAGGACTTGATGTGGCTTTGTCCCCGTGGAACAGCGTCTGCCCCCCTGCTGCCCCCCCCCCTCCTCCTCCTCCACCAGCCCCCTCTATCTGTCTAGGTGTGCCTATGTCAACAAAACACCCTCGTTGTGATCACTGAGAATGAACTTTGAACTTTGCAACGGTGTGATTGTGATGGTGTGTGTGTGTGTGAGGAAAAGGAAACTTTCCAGTGTGTGTGTGTGTGTGTGTGTGTTGTGCACGCATGTGTGTGCGGGTGCGCGAAAGCGTGAATTTTTAACCTTCAAGTCCTAGGTCAGGACCTTTGACCGGGCACTCAGTTTGTCCTGTCACAACGTGGGGGCACAAGGTGAAAGGTTGAGGGTGAAAGGTCAGGTGTGAGGCAGCTCCATCAGAGTAGCCCCACTGTCTACCAACACTCAATGTTTTTATTTATGGATCTCTGCACTTTTGGCTGTGGTGACTTCAGTACTTAAGTAATTATCTAAACTGTATTTTTAAGAATTTTATACAATATTTACATGCAATACGATATGAGCAGATTTTGTTTTGCCAACATTTGTTTTTATTTTATTTTTTAGAATTCTTATTTAATTGTTTTTATTTGTACTGGCGTTTTTTTGTCCCTATACATACTCAGACATGCCAGTTGAAACTGTTGTGTTGACACACCTCGAGTTTGTGTGTTCTGGAGTTTCCTGAATGTTGTGTTGTGTGTCCTGATCGTGGCTGTTGGGCTGTACCAGCAACAATGAACATGTGTTTCATGTATGAGCTAATCATGTTGATACCATCCAGTATAAGTACTGTACATCCAGGAGAGGGGGAGCGCCAAGTCCCGTGCTCGCTCTCTCCAGTCTGGAACGTTTCTCCCCGGTATCAGATCTCCACCTCCAATGCTTTATCCGGGAGAGAGAGAGATGATACAAGGATTCCCAGGTGATCCCTAGCGGGGATTCGATGCCTAGTGGCGGATTTTAAAAACGTCAAAACTGAATTGCGGAGAGCGCGTTTCTCTGTTACCGCGCCAGCCTTGTAACGACTCGAGTGTTTTATTCGAACTCACAAAGTACAAGGCAGTGTTTTTCGAGCGGTCTGCGGCTCTGTTTGCGGTACGGAGACAAGAAGCAGACCCGCTCTCCATCCATCCTCAGTGCGGTCCCCAGGATGGCAGGGTAGAACGTGGCTCCCCCCCCCCCCCCCCCCCCCCCCGGGGGGCACCGTACTGGGGATGGAGAGAGGCATTTCAATTCAAGCTATATTATATATAACTGTACGGTGAGTAAAAGGTAGACTATCTGCTGTGTGGATCTGAACAGGACAACAAACAGCGGCTGAACCCCAGCAGTAAATATGGTTACTTGCGGACTGTTTTTTTTCTTATCTTTTCTTCTCCACATGCTGAGAGGAATGTGTGGGCGGGCCTTGTTATGGGGGGGGGGGGGGGGTTCCTGTATCAGTGGTTGTCAAATGTGTCTGTGACAATGGGAGACTGTATTTATCAAGGGGGTGTCAGGTGGGGAGGGAGGGGGGGGGAGGCTGGGGGCCGAGTTGTGTTTCTTTGGCTGAACGCTGTGGTGAGCCTGAAGGTGGAACAAGGCGATTTGGTATCTTAAACTTGGCATGCGGTGCCACCATGTGGCCATACGGTGCAAGTTGGAACAAGGACAATTTTACTTTAGTTTTTATTTGGAAATCATATTATTAATAAAGTAATTGAGTACTGTCTATTACTGTAATTTTATTGGTTAAGTTATTATTTTTGTAATCAAATCTTTTTTGTTTTCTAAATGCTTTCTGCTATATTCTATTCAGGCAGTTTCTCCAAATGGAAGATAGTTTACCTTGTTATATGACGTATTGCTATAATGCATAGAAAGAAAGAAAAAATCGCGTTACAGTATATATTTTAATTACATATCATTTTATTTATGGATTTTTTTAATAGAATGGACCACACGTCTCTTTTTGGAGCATATAACTAAATTCTTCAGTCACATACACACACTGAGAACATTCGCTTAAGCTGAGAATTCCAGGTAGAAAATAACCTTGCTTATCCACATTTCTCTAACAACAATCACGCGTGTTTGCTTTCTTCCACCCAGATACCAAAGACAAAAAGCTTTCTCTGAGTTCAGGGTCAGGTATAACCAGTACTGTGTCTTCAGCAGTCAACAGACGTGATCAGGCTTCTTTTCTGATCCTTAAAAGGAGATAACAGGTTCTTCCACCCCTTCAGATGCATAAGATCAGGGTTGCTGGGTGTCCTCCTTACTGAAAACAACCAGCTAGCCTTGTTTGGGTTTTTTTGCGTTGAAAACACGTTGCAACAACGTTTGTAAAGCTGCCGAGGAAACGCACTGACTTTACCTTCATTTCCTTAACCTTAGTATGAGTTTTGGGATACAAGTAAAAGCATTGCAAGGTAAATACACACAAAGTCAGACCTCGGTGGCTGGTTTAAAAAGACTTCACACACAGAGCCTTTCTACATGTGGCAATGTACAAGATACAAGCCTCTGTTCTACAGCAAACTATACCGATGTTTTGGAATTAAATAAGATTATTTATCGTTTTTTTTCTCCCTCTTGCGTCAATTCAAGTATATCATTGCCCTGATAAACAAAAACAGGTGGCCAAAATAAAAGTATTCAGAGTGAACAGAAATCATTTTCCTCTAAGACGGCAGTGTAGACACCAACTTTTGCTTTAGGCTTTATTTTCAGTCGCTATAATAAACGAATATATTCCCTAGAGATCAATCTATTGTCGTCTGAACCAAACGCAACATAATATGAGACCTGTCACATTAAAGACCAGGAATGAGTAGGCAGAAAATATATTTACAGTATTTAACAAGGAACACGGCAATTCCACGCATAGAATCTTTATAAAACATTCAAAGTAGAACCAGGCAACTGGGAAGGTCAAACACTCAAAATACACACTGTATATCTTATTGGTTACAGTGGCATTTAAATATGGCTTCAAATACATTGTTCACAGCTTTACAACAACAAAAAAATGATTTGGATATTCTCTGTAGAGTAGCGGTAAGACTTGAGCCTATTTCCTGAGGCTGCAACTTCACATCTTCATCTACCTTTGGCCACCCTAGCAGGAGTCTGCAAATCTGAATCTGAATCCACAGATCTAAATCCACAGATCTGTATCTAAATCTGCAGATCTGAATCTAAATCCACATATCTGTATCTAAATCTGCAGATCTGAATCTAAATCCGCAGATCTGAATCTAAATCTGCAGGTCTGAATCTAAATCCGCAGATCTGAATCTGAATCCAGACAAGATTCAACACAATGACCAAGCGACTCACTTTTTGCATCAAGACAAAGCGATAAGATTAACGCAGAGCAGAACATCAATAAATATGACCGATACTATGGCTCTGATTCATCCCTGACCCTAAATCTGGCCTGATTGGCCGTCTACCCCCTGAAACAAAATGACTGTCAGCCTTGCCCCACACCTATATATGACCCAATTAACATATTGACTTTGGCAAAAAATGACCAATAAATAATTGTGTTTTCTTTTTTTTACAGGATCCCATATTACTACCTCATCCTGCAGACTGTCTAGATTCTGAGCCAAGAATCCTAGTCCAATCACAACGGGCCAGAACTATACAACTATCCTTCATCTACTGAATTATCGCTCTTCATCACAATAATACAAATAAATATTCAGCGTAATGCCTCCCAGTCAAATCCTAAACATATTTTACATTGCTTTTTTTTGGGTTGGATATTCCTTCCTGTCTTCCGAAACAACGATCTCAAACATGTAAACACAAAGATGGCGACCAGGACTGCACACAACAACTTCTTACACAAGAGGGTAACTGTAGCACACAAACAGTAAGGATGTTTTTCACAGGAAAGTAAAGAGAGTGTGAGTGAGTGAGCCTGTTGTCTGTGTTGTGTTGCTCTACTTGGGGGGGAGGGGATTGTCCGGGGTGCTGGGGGTCACCACGTCCCTGTAGAAGCTCTCAATCTGCTCCTTGTACATCTTCATCACCACAGGCCTCTTCAGCTTCATGGTGGGACCTGAGGAGACAGGACGCCGGCCAATCACAACCCTGCTGTGCGTCCCTGGGGACTGTGGTGAGTGTGTTCTATAGACTAGCCACCTCTTCCTACCCACAGGCCTCCCTGTCTCCTCCCTCTCCCCCAGCTTTTCTTCAGCCCCATCCTCTCTCACCCAGCTCTCTCTTCCTCACCCAGGTCTCTCTCCCTCCCTCCCTCACCCAGGTCTCCCTCCCTCCCTCACCCAGGTCTCTCCCTCCCTCCGTCACCCAGGTCTCCCTCCCTCCCTCACCTAGCTCTCTCTCCCTCCCTCACCCAGCTCTCCCTCCCTCCCTCACCCAGGTCTCTCTCTCACCCAGCTCTCTCTCCCTCTCTCACCCAGCTCTCTCTCCCTCTCTCACCCAGCTCTCTCTCCCTCCCTCACCCAGATCTCCTTCCCTCCCCCCCTTCCTCACCCACCTCTCCCTCCCCCCCCCCCATCCTCACCCAGCACTCCCTCTCTCCCCTCCCTCTTCCTCACCCAGCTCTCCCCCGGTGATGGAGAAGTCCTGATCCAGCACGATCCACTTCTGGACGCGCTGGGCGTTGGAGGTGGCCGCCTCGTTCACCCGGGTGATGCCCTCCTGGATGGCGGCGTGGACCAGGCGGTCGCGCCCGCCTGCGATGTCGGAGACGCGCGTGGCGTTGCTGCCCAGCCTCCGGCACAGCTCCACAGCCTCGGGCGTCAGCTCATCCTCCGGGGCGCCCGTCTCCCCGTTCACCTGGCACTGGGAGGGGCGATTGAGAGCAGAGGGGTGGTAAGTACCTGCGCTAGGCAACGGGTTTTTATGGGATGTGTCGATGTGAATGGAGAGGGGCGGAGCGTTCGACTGTAGCTTTGGTTAGAAATGTCTGCTAAGTGACTTCTCTAGCGCCTTAGTGGTATTGTCTTGTCATTGGGGAGTCATGTAGCGCAGTCGCGTTGGGTTAGTAATCAGAAGGTCCCCGGTTCGAACCTCGGCTGTGTCAACATGACGTTGTGTCCCCTTGGGGCAAGGCACTTCACCCTACTTGCCTCAGGGCGGAATGTCCCTGTACTTGCTGTAAGTCGCTCTGGATAAGATAATGACTGAATGTAAGTGGACTTCAGAAGGGAGGGACAGCTTTTGCCTATGAACAGAACTCCGCAGTTGCCTATACTGTCCACCAGAGGGCGCAAAGACACAATCTCCATGGGTTTCCCCTCACTTTGGCCTGTATAAACGATCAGCCAGTCAACCTCCCAGTCTGTACTCTCCAGCCAGAACACAATAAACAGTGATAAGATGTTCGCATGGCAACCACTCCAATCTCCAGGATCATCAGCATGGCCTGATAAGCTTCCGATTACGTGAGACAACATGACTCAAAGTCCATCATGGCGACCAGTTACACTGCGCTCTGCCAATCATCTTTACAGTCTCCAGTATGTGAAATCGCTGTGTAAACCTTCTCTGTTTAAATGACTGTACAACAACCCTTGTGTAAATGATTGTATAACCTCTCGTGTTTAACCAGACAGTGGATCAGGGTCTCGTCTGGGGGCCCAGACCCTGGGAGTGGGTTCAGCCAGGCTGGCCTTACCCTAGCACGCTGTGGGCCTGTAGACTAGCATCTTTAGTATTGGTGGTAAGTACATGATGTGCTGTTGTGACAACGCAGCTATCTGCTGCGATAAAACAGTTGTCTGTCATGATAACACAGCTATCTGTCGTGATAAAACAGATGTCTGTCGTGATAACACACCAATCTGTCGTGATAAAACAGTTGTCTGTCATGATAGCACAGCTATCTGTCGTGATAACACGCCAATCTGTCGTGATAAAACAGTTGTCTGTCATGATAGCACAGCTATCTGTCGTGATAACACAGCAATCTGTCGTGATAAAACAGTTGTCTGTCATGATAACACAGCTATCTGTCGTGATAACACAGCAATCTGTCGTGATAAAACAGTTGTCTGTCATGATAACACAGCTATCTGTCGTGATAACACAGCAATCTGTCGTGATAAAACAGTTGTCTGTCGTGATAACAGCTATCTGTCATGATAACACAGTGATTTGTCATGATAACACAGTTATCTGTCATGATAACACAGTGATCTGTTGTGATAACACAGCTATCTGTCATGATAACCCAGTGATCTGTCATGATAACACAGTGATCTGTTGTGATATCGCAGCTATCTGTCATGATAACACAGTGATCTGTTGTGATAACACAGCTGTCTGTCATGATAACCCAGTGATCTGTCATGATAACCCAGTGATCTGTTGTGATAACCCAGTGATCTGTCATGATAACCCAGTGATCTGTTATCGCAGCTATCTGTCGTGATGACGATGTGGGCGTACCTTGATGGTGAGCAGCATGGCCAGGAACTTCCTCTTGTCTCCGATGAGCATGGCGTTACTGATGAGAGGCAACACCTCCTTCACCGCGTCCTCGATGGGCACCGGGGGGATGTTCTCCCCTCCAGCTGTGATGATCAGCTCTGGAGCGCGCACACACACACACACACACACACACACATACACATACACATTAATAACTGATGCATTCTGGATGAAACTAACTCTCGCCCTCCCCAGCAGAGAGCATCATGGGTACCTTTGATGCGCCCGGTGATGAACAGGAAGCCGTCCTCGTCGTGCTTGCCCAGGTCTCCGGAGTGCAGCCAGCCCTCGCCGTCCAGGGCTTCGGCCGTCTTGTCGGCCATGTTGAGGTATCCCATGAAGACGTGGCGGCCCCAGAAGCAGATCTCCCCGTTGCCCTCGGCGTCGGGCCGGTGGATCCTGGACTGGCAGCCTGAGATCTCCTTCCCGCAGCTGGGAGACACGCTCACGTCAACCACAACACACCCAGAGACCAGCTCCGACATCTAGGACAGGGCTCTCCAATCCTGGTCCTCGAGGGCCGCTGTCCTCAAGGTTCTAGATGTTTCCCTGCTCCAGCACACCTCCACAGAGCTTGATAACGACGCTTCATTAGAATAAGGTGTGCTGGAGCAGGGAAACATCTAGAACCTTCAGGACAGCGGCCCTCAAGGACCAGGATTGGACAGTCCTAATCTAGGATGTTCTATCAGGGGAGCTAACGACCCAGACTAAAGATATACAGACGTTCTTATCGACGGAGGAATTCTCCCATAGGGTGGGGCGCTGTGTACCTGGTGAGGCGGAAGGCGTCGGGCACGGAGATGGTGTGAGGGCCGGTGCTCTCGCTCATGCCGTACAGCTCGTACAGAGGGATGTCCAGGCTCAGGAAGAACTCCAGCGTGTCCTTGGTGATGGGCGCCGCGCCTGTGTAACAGCGGTGGCAGCGGTCCAGGCCCAGCGCTTTGCGGACCTTCCGGAACACCAGCTTCTTGGCCAGGCGGTAGTTGAGGGGCGCGCGAGCCACTGCGCCGTTTCTGAGGACGGGGGGGAGGGGTGTCGGGGGTGAGTCCATTACATTTACATGGATCCATGATCAGAAGCTTAAGGAACTCTAGATTTATCTAGACCAGAGGTGGCCAATCCTGGTCCTCGAAGGCCGCTGTCTGAAGGTTCTAGATGTTTCCCTACTCTTAACACACCCATTGTCATATGACCCATTCTCAAATGAATGGGTCATTATGAGTCTTCCACAGAGCCTGATAATGACCCATTCATTTGAATCAGGTGTGCTGGAGCAGGGGAAACATCTAGAACCTTCAGGACAGCGGCCCTCGAGGACCAGGACCGTCCACCCCTGGTCTAGGCCCTGCAGGACAGGGTTCCAGAGGTCTTGCTCAGGGGACGGACCACACTTACTGGTTCATCTTGCTCAGGTTGGTCTGCAGACCCACGTCTTTGGCCCAGACGGCCACCCTGCGGCGCACCGTGGAAGACTTGGCCCCGATGGACTTCATCTTCTCCTGCATCTTCTCCCACACGCGGGGGACCCCCATGAAGGCTGTGGGCCGCACCTCCTTCAGCGTGTTCACCAGGGAGCCCTGACCACACCCACAGAGCGCCCAGTGAGTGAGAGACAGAGAGAAAGAGACAGATAGAGAGGGAGACATAGAGAGAGACAGAGACAGACAGAGAGACATACAGGGAGAGACATAGAGACAGATAAAGGGAGACAGACAGAGAGAGAGAGAGGGAGACAGAGAGACAGACATAGAAAGAGAGACATAGAGAGAGAAAGAGAGAGAGAGACAGACAGACATAGAGGGAGAGACATAGAGACAGATAAAGGGAGACAGACAGAGAGAGAGAGGTAGACACAGAGACAGACATAGAGAGAGAGAGGGGCTCTTACCTTCAGGGCGTCAGGCTGGGCGAAGTACGTGGCCCCTCCGATCTTCATGGTGACCCAGATGTCCACCATCTGAGCGGCGATGTGGCTGAGGGGCAGGTAGCTCACCACCACCTCCTGGGACTGGGTGGCTTCCGTCAGGCGCACGTGACGCCCCGTAGCCAAGGCCGTCCAAGTCAGCTGTGGGGCGAGAGGGTGAGTGTTGTCAGGCCCGGTGGGTGTGTGGGTGGGTGTGTGTGTCTCTGTGTCTGTGTGTATGGGGGTGTGTGTGTGGGGGTGTGTGTGGGTGGGTGTCTCTGTGTCTGTGTGTATGGGGGTGTGTGTGTGGGGGTGTGTGTGGGTGGGTGTCTCTGTGTCTGTGTGTATGGGGGTGTGTGTGTGGGTGTGTGTATGGGGGGGATGTGTGTGTGTGTGTGTGGTAAGCCCCCCCCCCCTCCTCACATTGTCGTGACTGAGCATCACTCCTTTAGGCTGGCCCGTGGTGCCGGACGTGTAGATGAGCGTGCAGCACTGCGTGGGCTTCTGGGTAGCGATGATGTCATCCAGCTGGGCGTCAGGAACCTCCCGGCCCAGCTCCATGAACTCCGCCCACTACGGAACACAGAACCCGGGTCAAGACACGGAGAACCGACGATCGGTTCCTCCCCGCTGAAGACACGAGGTAATGTTCTCACGAGGAAGCCATCAAACCTCACCGTGTATAGATTTGGCCTCTTCTCCTTGAGTGCGTCTTTGTACTGGATAATAGCTTTCAAGTGTGGCAGCTTGTCTTGAACCTGGGATCAATGACCAGACAAGTGGTTAAAAACGTCAGCCTTAGAACTGAAGCACTTAGAACATCTTCAGTAAAAGCGCTCACCTGCAGGATCTTCTGCAGCTGCTTGTGGTTCTCCACCACGATGACGTTGGCCTTGCAGTTCTCCGCCACGTACTGGCACGCCTCGGCCGAGTTGGTGGTGTAGATGCCCACGGCAAAGCCCCTGGAAGGGAGAGAGACACCGAGAGAGACTGAGCCGGAGAAGAAGAGAGAGAGAGAGAACCGTGTACGTCCACCTGACATCGCCCACCAGACGACCTTGGTTCTCAACCCTGGTCCTCAGGGCCCACTGTCCTGCATGTTTCAGATGTTTCCCTGCTCCAACACACCTGATTCGAATGATTAGGTCCTTATGAAGCTCAGCAGAAGCCTGATAATGATGCTTTATTTTGAATCAGGTGTGTGGGAAGGGGGAAACATCTAAAACATGCAGGACAGTGGGCCCTGAGGACCAGGGTTGAGAACCACTGGTGTAGACCAGACCACAGGTGTCAAACTGTCCTCGAGAGCCGCTCTCCTGAAGGCTTTAGATGTTTCCCTGCTCCAGCACACCTCCGCAGAGCTCGACGACAACCCTTCATTAGAATCAGGTGCGCTAGAGCAGCGAAACTAAGACCTTCAGGACAGCGGCCCTCGAGGACTAGAGTTTGACACCCCTGGTGTAGACCAACAGGCTTGTTCGGCCCTCAGGCTTCATATTGTCATTATCATCTGTCATTATCATCTGTTATTATCATCTGTCATTATCATCTGTCATTATCATCTGTTATTATCATCTGTCAGTCAAATACACACCGATACTCTAGAGATTCCTGTCGACAGGTTAAACAACTCTCCCAGCCTAGCCTTTCAACGCATTCTTCTCATCGCAGAGCTTAAGTGTTCGAAGATGGGAGTCGCTTCGAAACGGAGCAACAGAGCGCCTGTGTGTCCCAAGATTTATGCTCAGGTGTGACAGCTGTGCCCCACACACACACACACACACACACAGCAGCTGGGTCTCATCTAACCCGCTGGCTGTGTTGTTCTGCATGAGGTTCCGCTGGCGGTGTTTGAGAGGAACAGTTCTAGCGCGGGATGTTCTCCAGCAGGTCAGGGGGGGGCTCCAGGAGGACCCAGCCCCACGCAGGGAGGGACCAGCTGCTGTCATGCCCTCGTCCAGTCCTCATCCCAGGGGGGGAGGATGATGGAACTCAGCCCACCAGCAGGTCTTGTACAGGAAGTCTCATCTTATATCACCACAGGTACGGGGATACAGGGATTCAGGTGGCTGAGCGGTTAAGGGCGTCAGGTGATCAGAAGGTCACCAGTTCGATTCCCGGCTGTGCCAACATGAAGTTGTGTCCTTGGGCAAGGCACTTCACCCTACTCGCCTCAGGGGGGAATGTCCCTGTACTTGCTGTAAGTGGCTCTGGATAAGAGCGTCTGATGAATGACGTAGATACGTGCGTAAGCGCCTCCCCCCAGGACATGAAGGAGAGAGCAGGGAACATTCTGCACACGGCACAGGTTGACAGGGTGTGTGCGTGTGTGTGCGTGTGTACGTGCGGAAACAGGAGCGGCGCTCTCACCCTGCCAAGATGGCGGCGATGTCGGCGATGAACCACTCCGCCGAGTTGAAGCCCAGGATCCCGACGCCGTGGTAACGCTGGAGGCCCAGCTGCGGACAGGAAGCACGGGGTCAGACGCAGCGCCGGGGACGAGGGGTCGTTCACGGGGGGTGAGCGACGCACAAACTGACGAAAACCAATTCGACCACGAGAATACTGTTTGAACTATGAACTCCCGACCCTTGACCCTCTGCTGAACTTCCTTAAAGGAACTTCTCTATGGATGAAAGTGTCTGCTAAACCAGTGCTTCTCAACCCTGGTCCTCAGGGCCCACTGTCCTGCATGTTTTAGATGTTTCCCCCTTCCAACACACCTGATTCAAATGAATTGTCATTATCAACCTTCTGCTGAGCTTCATAGTGACTCATTCGTTTGAATCAGGTGTGTTGGAGCAGGGAAACATCTAAAACATGCAGGACAGTGGGGGCCCTGAGGACCAGGGTTGAGAACCACTGTGCTAAACTAATCTAATGTGAAATAGACTGCATGTTATGTTATAGAAACAGAAATACACTATGGGGATTGTAAGTATTGACGATGGAGGTTGGAAGGGTTAAAGACCAGAGGCTTCCGTGTATAGAGAGAGGGTGGGTTGCATCTGCAGCCTGCTGGTCTGCATTCTGAGGGCACCCTGATGGCCCTGACCCCCCCCACCCACCCACCCCCCTCCCTGGTACCCACAGAACAGGCTGGACGGGAAGCAGCAGTGACACCCGACACCCCCTCCCTGCTGAGCCTGGCTGTTCCCCATCCAGAACGCGCAGCTTCACCCCTGGGTGTGTGCGGAGGGCGTGTGTGAGCATGTCCGCACACGGGGGTGTTTACAAACACCCGTCTCCTGAGAGACACCCCCCCCCCCTTCCTCCACTGGCCTGTCACTAGGGTCAGGTTTCCATGTCAACAGGAAGCCAGCCGGGGTTGCCGGGCCGACGCTTCAGTGTGTTCTATATGCAGAGGAGGAGGCTAAACATGCTGAGAGGGGTGGGACCAGACCAGATCAGACTAGATCAGACCAGATCAGACCAGATCAGACCAGACCACAAACACCTCCTTCTTCTAGGAGTGACGTGGTGTCCAGGGCTGGGGAAGGAGAGGGAGTGTGGTGAGGGGGACAGGGCCGGGGTCCTGGCCTGTGTGTGTGTGTGTGTGGGGGGGGGCCGGGGCCTCTGGCAGCTGGCAGCAAGACGGTCAGTACAGCCAGGCTGAGACGTCTCTCGCTAACGCTTAGCAACAATAAGGAGTCTTATCACCATGGAGCCCTCAGCCCCCTGTCCCTATCCCCAGCCTCCAGGCTCCAGACCCCTATCCCCAGACCCCAGCCTCCAGTCCCCAGCCTCCAGTCCCCAGCCTCCAGACCCCTGCACCGAGCCTCCAGCCCCCCCCAGCCTCCAGTCCCCAGCCTCCAGACCCCTTCCCCGAGCCTCCAGCCCCCCCCAGCCTCCAGTCCCCCAGCCCCCTCACCTTCAGGAAGCTCTTGGCAGCGTTGCGGCAGGCCTGGTAGTACTCCCTGTAGCTCAGCGTCTTCATCTGCTCTCCTTCCTTCCAGCCCAGCGCCGTGTGCTCCCCGAAACGCTCCACAGCCGCCGTGAACATCTGGTGGACGGTCACCGGGGGCTCAGCGGCCGTGCCGGACTCCCCCATCCTCAGCCGCACCTCCCCGTCCCCCTGGCACGTCCACAGACCCGGGCCGGCCTCCCCCGCCGCCGCCAGCGACAGGGAGTCCGGACGCTGGGCGCTCGCTGGACGGAAGGAACGCACGACATCGCATCGACATCAGGACTCTGCTACTTACAGACGGGTGAGCTGGAGAAACGTGTGTGTGTTGGAAGTGAGAGGTGTGTGTGTGTGTGTGTGTCTATAGAGGGCAGTGTGTTTTACATGGGAGGATACACACACACACACACCCCACCCTACACTACTGACACTGTGTTTTTATGTGTGGTTAGCTGTCTTGTTTGCTAAACAAATAAGCTGTCCGTCCCCCCCCCCCCCCTCACACCCCCTCTAGTGTGGGTCTGCTCTGTGTCAAGGCACATTAGGAAGGAAGGGTCGTGACGATAGCGAACACTCAACCGACCAATCGCAGAACGGCACATGAGATTAGCGATGAGTTTATCGGTTGGCTGTCGTGTAATATCTAAAAAAGCAGCGGGTCAAAAGACGACAACGTAGCAGCGCTAGCCCTGACCCCGTTTCCATAGCGCTGAGAAGCGCAGCAGGCTGGGGGGTGGGGGGGTGGTAGAACCTTCTGGAAGGTGAGAAGACCCGAAACCAGGAAGGAAGTGCGAGTCAGTGGCCCGCTGTGAACTCTCCCACGTCTAACCGCCGCAGTCACGTGACGGCCTTATCGCCCTAGCAACCGCTTTGAGCTGTTGAGTTCAACGGCTGACGTGACCGAAGCGCTTCCTTTGAAGCGTTCAGGAGCGAAACAACACGAGGTCTGGACTGTGTGAGGCCGTGTTCCTGGCAGGAACCCAGAGATGACCTTCCCTCTCGTTTCAGGAAGCTGCTCAAACAGGAAGTGTGCTAAAGACCCTGGCTCTGACCCGTCTCCGTGAAACTATCGACTGGGAAGTTTCTCCACTGACGTGTGTGTGTGTGTGTGAGCGCAGCCTCACCAGACTGTGTGTGTGTGGGTGTGTGAGCGCAGCCTCACCTGACTCTGTGTGTGTGTGTGTGTGTGTGTGAATGCATCCTCACCAGACTGTGTGTGTGTGAGCGCAGCCTCACCTGACTCTGTGTGTGTGTGTGTGTGAACGCAGCCTCACCAGACTGTGTGTGTGTGAGCGCAGCCTCACCTGACTCTGTGTGTGTGTGTGTGTGAACGCAGCCTCACCAGACTGTGTGTGTGTGAGCGCAGCCTCACCTGACTCTGTGTGTGTGTGTGTGTGTGTGTGTGTGAGCGCAGCCTCACCTGACTGTGTGTGTGTGACCTGCTCCCTGGTGTCGTCTGCCGTAGGCTCCTCCCTCTCGCTGGCCGACTCCTCCTCTGAAGACTCACTGAGGAGACAAACCCAGAGTCAGAACTACCTGATCTGCTGCTCCTTACCCTGGGGGAGAGGGGAGGGAGAGACAAGGAGAGGGAGGGAGAGAGACGGAGATAAGGATAGACGGAGGGAGGGAGGGAGGGAGAGAGGGAGGGAGAGAGACGGAGAGAGGGACAAGGAGGGGGAGAGAGGAAGAGGGAGAGAGACAGAGGGTGAGAGAGATGAGGAGGGGGAGGGAGGTAGAAGAGAGACAGAGAGATAGAGAGAGAGAGACAGAGAGAGAGACAGAGAGGGAGAGAGAGAGAGAGACAGAGAGAGAGAGGCAGAGAGAGAGGGAGAGAGAGAGGGAGAGAGAGAGAGACAGAGAGAGAGACAGAGAGAGAGGGAGAGAGAGAGAGACAGAGAGAGAGACAGAGACAGAGAGAGAGGGAGAGAGAGACAGAGACAGAGAGAGAGGGAGAGAGAGAGAGAGACAGAGAGAGAGGGAGAGAGAGAGAGAGAGACAGAGAGAGAGGGAGAGAGAGAGAGAGAGACAGAGAGAGAGAGAGACAGAGAGAGAGAGACAGAGTCTTCTCTGGTTACATAACGTACTTTGCCGCTGAGTCCACAGCGACATCGTCCAGGGAGGCGAGGCTGTGGGCCGTGCCACACGACTGCAGCAGGCCAACATCTTTGGGAGGGTCCATCGCCATGGCAGCAGACATGGCAGCTGGCTCACACACAGTCACTGCAGGGACGGAGAGAGTCAGTGATCACACACACACACACACACACACCAGGTCCCTACAGGCTTGGAGAGTGACTCAGCTCATCTCCTCAAACGTAGCACCTCCTCGCTGATGGCCCTGTCACCCACATGTGACTGCCTGCCAGCGCTCAGCCCCCCGCTAGCCCCCCTGTCAGCGGGTCACAGGACCGGGGGGGGGGGGGGTACTAGGACAACACGGGCCCTTGACAACCACAGGAGCTCAGGAAACTGTGTTTACGTGGCGTCTTCCTGTCCTCTGACAGACATCGTCACTGGCGAAGCGGCGGAGTCTCCGCAGCGGAATATTCCAGACAAGCGTTCAGCCAACACAAACACACCCCTGTTCGTTATCGTGTTTGCTCCCCTGAACATCAACTGAAATCCGAGTGAAAGTTCGGTACAAAAACCGAGTTACGAAACTCTTTTTTTGGGGGGGGGGGGGGGGGGGGGATACTGACCCGACCGCAGAGATTACGGGCTGGACCGGCCCTCTCTGAAACACCCCAGAGAGGAGAGACAGAGAGAGAGAGAGACAGGCCCTCTCTGAAACACCACAGAGAGGAGAGACAGAGAGAGAGAGAGAGAGAGAGAGAGAGAGAGAGAGACAGGCCCTCTCTGAAACACCACAGAGAGAGGAGAGAGAGACAGAGAGAGAGACAGGCCCTCTCTGAAACACCACAGAGAGGAGAGACAGAGAGAGAGAGAGAGAGAGACAGGCCCTCTCTGAAACACCACAGAGAGAGAGAGAGAGAGACAGAGAGAGACAGGCCCTCTCTGAAACACCACAGAGAGAGGAGAGAGAGGAGAGAGAGACAGAGAGAGACAGGCCCTCTCTGAAACACCACAGAGAGGAGAGACAGAGAGAGAGAGAGAGACAGGCCCTCTCTGAAACACCACAGAGAGAGGAGAGAGAGACAGAGAGAGACAGGCCCTCTCTGAAACACCACAGAGAGGAGAGACAGAGAGAGAGAGAGAGACAGGCCCTCTCTGAAACACCACAGAGAGAGGAGAGAGAGACAGAGAGAGAGACAGGCCCTCTCTGAAACACCACAGAGAGAGGAGAGAGAGACAGAGAGAGAGACAGGCCCTCTCTGAAACACTACAGAGAGAGAAGAGAGGGACAGAGAGAGAGACAGGCCCTCTCTGAAACACCCCAGAGAGAGAGACAGGCCCTCTCTGAAACACCCCAGAGAGAGAGACAGGCCCTCTCTGAAACACCCCAGAGAGAGAGACAGGCCCTCTCTGAAACACCCCAGAGAGAGAGACAGGCCCTCTCTGAAACACCCCAGAGAGAGAGAGACAGAGAGAGACAGGCCCTCTCTGAAACACCCCAGAGAGAGAGAGACAGAGAGAGACAGGCCATTTTCCAGTCATCTACCCTCCACAGGAAACACGTCAGCTCTTTCTAAACAATACTGCCCCCCCCCCCCTCCCCGCGACCCCCCCCAACCCCGGACGCCCTACACCACAACCTTGGCCCCCGCAGCCCAGGCCCGGGGGGGGGGGGGGGGGGGGGGGCTGTTTATCCATCTACCCTGGCCGCTCTGAAAACACATACCAGCCGATCCCCTGGGCCATTGTGAGGGGACCTATCATAGTCAACCAGAGGAGGACAATTGGGCAGGGGGCTTGAGGAAAGCAAACAGCCAGCACCGGGGGTCAGAGAGTAGGGGGCAAAAACAAATCCATCGGCTGGGGGGGGGGAGGGGGGGGTTCATCTAGGTGTTGCTGGGGTACTCCACCTCAGGCAACATCCACAGAGAGAGAGACAGAGAGAAAGAATGTGAAAGAGTAGTGAAAGAGAGCAGAGAGAGGAGGGAGGGGGGAGGGGGGAGGGAGAGAGAGGGAGGGAGAGAGAGACAGCAGGGAGGGAGGGAGAAAGAGCAGAGAGAGAGCGCAGAGAGGGAGGGAGAGAGAGATAGCAGAGAGAGAGAGAGAGAGAGAGAGAGAGAGAGAGAGAGAGAGAGAGAGAGAGAGAGAGAGAGAGAAAGATAGCAGAGAGAGCTAGCAGAGAGAGCTAGCAGAGAGAGCTAGCAGAGAGAGAGGGGTAGGGGAAGGCAGATGTCACCTCATGACCGCGACACTTCCAACCCACACCCTGGCCCCAGCGGCAGCCATGTTCCTCCCCTGTCCTCCAGGCTGCAGGAACAGCTGCAGATTCCAGCCAGCGCTCCGCAGCCTGGGGGGGGCGGGATGTCGTGGAAGGGGGGTGGTGTCTTGTGAGCGATCCCTGGGGGGCGTGGAGGGGCTTTTAAAAGGGGCTCCAAGCAGACCCATTGTTACCCATTTGTGTCTGCCGAAAAAGGGGATTAGGGAGGGAGGGGCCCTGTGTTTGAACCCCTAATGGAGCTCTCAATCTGGGGATATTCCCGAAAGGGGGGTGGGGAGGGGGCCTGCAGCCCTCCCTCTCTCCTGGTCTTAAAGCGCTGATGTCATGTGACGGATGAATCGGCCTGGATCCTCTGGCTGACTCACGCTCAGTCCACACAGGAGAGAGCCCACTTTTCCTGCAAGGCACAACCCACCAATCAGCTGGAGCCGGCCGGGACGCCATCCTACGCATTTCCCAGCCTCGAATCCTCTTTGCATCTCCGTTTATGTCATCTGATAGATTACCAGACTTCGTTTTAATTAGAAAAGGACATCCGGGTGTCATAAACAGTAATCACAACGGCAACAGCGATAATAATGCATCCGTACAGGGATATGCAATCACCACTGAGCTGTACCTCTCCCTGGGATTCTCCTGAAGGTCCCCCGCCCGCCTTCCTGTTCCCCTACACCCAGGACGACCCCCTCCAGATGGACTTTCCCTGGCCTGTGCTTACATCACACCAGCCACCAGCATTCCTGTCGAACCACCACAGGATTATGTTGCTAGCAGCGTGACCTACAATCACAGCTGCCTCTTGCGTGTCCATTCAAAAAATAACAATAATGCCCAGTGACAGTTTTTCTTAAGCCTGAATTGAATACCGTTTTTGTTCTGGCAAATCTAATGTACCGGCAACAATGACGAGGCTCCGTCCAAGGATTCTTCAGGGTTTTTTTCTCTGCTATAGTGAGTTTTTCTGGGAGTTTTTCCTTGTCTTCCTTGAGGGTTTAGGTTGGCCGAGGAAAATGGCTACACAAGTCAGTTTTGATTCGATCCAGACTGTTTCCTCCTCGGCCACTTCCTCAGAAGGAACCCAGGGTCGCCCTTAGCAGCCACACCCAGCTGAAGCCCCCCCCCCCCACACACACTCACAACTAAACAGGAATGTGTGATGGAGAGGATGTTAGCTTGCTAGCTTGTCTTCCTCCTTCTCTCCCTCTCTCCCCTCTTCTGAGCGCTCCCTCACCCTCTCTACGGCTCCTCGCCCCCCACAGACTCCATCAGGTTCCAGTCCAACCGGCCCCCACCCCCACTGCTGGCGCTTGCTGACGAGCCCCAGTCCTGCAACTTGATTCTGGGCTTCCAGCCTGGCTCCTTCCCCCCCTCTCTTCCTGTTGAGGTCTGGTCGCTCCACCCAGACAGAAGCACAGCCCGGCACAGCCCCAGAGAGCTGGCTCCTTCCCCCCCCCCTCCTCCCCGGCGTAGCAGGAGACGGCTCGGATGAATGAACACGTATGTGAAGTGAGCTGAATATCTGGATCTCAACCCAGTGTTGACTACTGAACAATCACAAACATGAAACATGAACTCCAATACAAAGCAGTGCAGACACATGTTCACCATATTATCAACATAGAGCCACACCTCGAAATAGAAATCAACTTTCTGTTGATTAAACCCCCAAAACAAGAACACATTATATACATTTATATATATGTATGTATGTATATGTATATATATTCATTGTAAACCTTGTGACTGCTGATGGCTTTCACAAGCAGAGCTTAAGGAAAAACCACACACCCAAAAATGGGTGATTGAGCAAAATGCTCTGAATAATGAATGAACCTTATCAAAAGAAAGAGAATAACTCACAGTGCATCGTGTTCTTGTTTCAGAGTTCCGTGGTGTGTTCAGGTAAGCTCCTGTGTGGAAAGCTCGGGGATTTCTGCCTGCCTCTACAGTCACAACAGCCTCTCTCTCTCCCCCTCAGTCTCCGAGTGAGTAGAGTATCATTCATTTTCAAACGCCCTCCCCATCCCTCCTCTTTAACCCCACCCTGACACGCTGCCCTCCTTCCTGCTAGGCTCACTTCCCCGTCCACCCTCGCATCGCTGCGGCTCCTCTCATTGGCTGGAACGGCTCACACCACATACCTCTTCCTGCCCTACATGGTCACGTCAGCCAAATGAGTGCAAGTGGGCGTGGACCAAGCTGCTGCTGGTGGAATATACTCTCTCTCTCTGTCTCTCTCTCTCTCTCTGTCTCTTGGGATGATACCAAGGTTTCCCCCCCTCCCCCGCTACCCATCTCCTCCTCACACACACACACACACACACACTGCAGATAGTGAGGGGTTACTACAGGACAAGCAGCATGCTGCTGGTGAATGTGGCAGAGCTGCAGCTGTCTGACTTTATGACTTTTCCACTGCTGGCTTTAACAGATCATGCAAATAGAGGATGTGTCCACATCCTGATAAACGGCTCCAATGTAAATGTGAAACGAATTGAGGGTTTCGGCGGCCATGTTGGAATTTAGAAACGTTCATATTTGTGGGGTTGATTTATGGATACGCTTGTATTTTGATGGGTATTTGCTAGCTGATGAATGAAATCAACATTTATTTGTTTAGGCCTTTTAACGAGCAATGTCACACAGAGAGAGCTGCACATATGCCCCTAGAACTGCCCCCTCAACCAACCTAAAGTTGATAAGTGATAAAGTATTACATGTCAGCTTGTGTTAACAAAAAAATGCTTTTCAAATGCTTCTTAAACACCCTGTTTTGTTTTTGAAACCACAGGACTCTCCTGAGATAATGGTGTAAAGTCGGAATAGTCTGTGTCCAAAAAACAACAACAACAACAACTAAAGTAAGTATGAAAGGGAACACCTGTAAATATTGTTTATTTGTTCAGCATTTATCCAGGGCATCCACAACAAACACAGGCATCATTAGGGGTTAATCCAAAAGGTGCCTTCAGAATCAGCACGTAGCCACATCTCAATCCCCAGTCCTCTACAGTCTCTAGGTTAGCTCATCTGTCAAAAACATTCCAGCTATTACTCACAGGACACTCGCTGTACTTGATCGGGCATTCCTGTTAATCTAGTTTGTTTGACAGATGAATACATGGTTTGATATACTTAGGAATCTCAAAAGAGGTCATTGATGTTCGTGAATGGAAAGTGTCTCAGGTGAGGGTTAGGCTTTTGGCAAGAATTTTCTGACTGTCTGGTGAAGTTTAAGAGCAAAAAAAGTTCAATTAATAAAGGCTTAATATTAGATGAAAAAAATGACTCGATGTAAGAGTCACGGAACGACGCATTTTTCACTTTGGAGTCGAACTGAATAAGCGCCAAATATATTTTCTACAGGATTAATTTATGTGGACAATTGATGTATTAAATGTCACTGCTGGAGCCGGTCTTCCCCATGCTGGAGCCGGTCTTCCCCATGCTGGAGCCGGTCTTCCCCATGCTGGATCCGGTCTCCCCCCATGCCGGAGCCGGTCTCCCCCCATGCTGGAGCTGGTGTCCCCCCCCCCCCCCCCCCCCCCATGTAAATGTAATGCAGCAACTTAAACGCTACACACACACGCACATATATACACACACTCATCATACACACACACATACAGTCTGGCCACCTGTACCCGGTATCCTGTGTAAGATACTCTGCCATAAAACTGTATCACACGTATGTTGATGAGCTGGCTGAAAGGACAGCAGTTTTTCCAACACGTATACAATACTAACGAAACATGTAACTATAATGTAGACATTATAACAGAAAGTGCTCCTGCGCTCGTTAAATTCGCTCCATTTCCTACCATTGTCTGACGCATTTCCAGGCTGATATAACGAAACCTCATAAAGTACCAGTCGAATAGTTCACCCAGGATAAATCTGGCTGGGATAGTTTAACAAACGCTGAAAAGATAAAGATAAGAGGGAACTGTAAACTTACCGTACGAATAAAAGCGAACCAGTTATTTTAAGTGAGACCTCCAGTTAGACCGCGTGATGGACCCCAACTGAAGTGAACCTACAGGTGCTGTGGAGGGAGAGAGGAAAATCCACACCTCATTAGAGATATGATAATGATATTTACTAGATTACATAAGTATTACGTCAAAAGGGGCCGTATTCAAAAATAATAGTCCAAAACGTTTATGCTCCAGACATGTCTTGTGGTGTTATTTGAACTAAATATAAGTGGGATCATGAGGTCTTGAACGAAAGCAGCATGTTCCATCAGGTACAGTATGCAGTCACGATGCAAGATCATAGTAATGTGTTGGTGGATGCTTCCACCTTGTGGTTAAAAAAAGACCAGACTGGGGCTGCGTGTTGTAGTCATTTTTATTTCCCATTCGTGGCGTTGTTTCTCGTTTACCTGCAGTTGAAACCATGTTCCTCTGCGAGTTTTCGTCCAATTAAATGCCTACTAAAATCAAGATGTCTTATTGGAATTTGCAAAACCTGTTAATCTCAGATTCTTAATGGCTGATTTTTTCTAGATTTTTTTTACATTTGAGAAACCACTTAATTACGTTCTTGTTGGGCTCAATTAAGGTTTTTATTTTTATTATTATTAATTGTATTATTATTATTATTATCATCATTATTATTTATTATTTTGTATATTTATTTATTTGTTTTGGGGGGGCTCAAAGAAGGTTGCTGCCAGGAGTCTTCAAAGCATAAGGTAACAGACCTGTAACGCCCTCTGGCGGTTACACATTATTGCCTTTTAGAAATTGTGGAACCTCCTGCCAGTGGGCGGAGCTTATCCGTGTCCCCTCCCTCCCTCCCTCGTTCTGTGTTTTTTTTTTTTCTTTCTCCAGTGACGTATGCTGCCGAGGGTAGCAACAGTTGCCTCGAGACCCCTACGCTCCATAGTGACTGTAGCCGTGGAGACAGTTACTTACCAACGGGCGCAACACTCAGCAACCAGCAGCAGCAACTGGAAGTCAACGACCAAGTGACAGAGAGGAAAGCAGCCAGGGCAGAAACTTAACTCAAACAAAAGGTGAATATTATCTTCAAGAATTTAAGACGTTTAATAACCATGATTTGGGGGGTTAATTTTAGAAATACACTCGGAACTGAATGCATATGACAAGGCAGACCCCCCCCTCTCTCTCTCCCAGCTAGCCTAGCAACGACGTCTGCTAATGTTACTGTGCGGTTACTCTTCACTTTACCTTCGTTAGCTACATTTGTTTGGTTGTAACTCGCTAGCAAACTGACCTATCTTGACAAGCATTTCAACTAGGCCAGCTAGGGAACCAGCACTTTTCGTTATTATTTGGACTACTGTTACCTAGCTACATGGCTAGTCAACTTAACGCACTCTTTGACATGGTCGTTCACACCGTTGAGGTGACTTTAAAAGTCGCTCACTTTGGCCAAACTTATATTCAGGTGCGTGTGTTTTCCTAACAAGTTAAGAAAACTAAAGTTATTCGTTTCGCCGAACCTAGCTGTTAAACAAAAGTTGTCATTCTAAGGCTCTCAGTCATCGTTAGCAGCTAACTTTAGGCTCCGGGTTTCTTAGTCACAGTAGGAATAGGTTAGTTCGTTTTTTGATCCCCAACTCCGCGCCGGTACGCTGCGGGGTTGCTGAAAACATCGGGTTAACACCCGTGTCGTAACGTAGGGCAACCGTACGCGTCCCTCCCAAGTACTTTACTGCATATGTCGAGTTTTTCATCACACCCAGAAACTAGGGTTTGCGACCGTTAAACGCAATCCAAATAGTTAACGTTGTCTTCGTAATCGGCCATAGTACTGTATGTGTGAACAGCGTGGACTTCATGCCTTTTAATGAATCGTCTTTTCCCGTATTGTTCGATCCCCCTACTTGTACAGTATTAGTATTTGAAGTGATCTTGGTGGGTTTTTACTTGTACAGTATTAGTATTTGAAGTGATCTAGGTGGGTTTTTACTTGTACAGTATTAGTATTTGAAGGGATCTAGGTGGGCTTTCACTTGTACAGTAGTAGTATTTGAAGTGATCTATGTAGGTTTTTACTTCTACAGTAATAGTATTTGAAGTGATCTAGGTAGGTTTTTACTTGTACAGTAGTAGTATTTGAAGGGATCTACGTAGGTTTTTACTTTTACAGTAATAGTATTTGAAGTGATCTAGGTAGGTTTTTACTTGTACTGTATTAGTATTTGAAGTGATCTAGTTAGCTTTTTACTTGTACTGTATTAGTATTTGAACTGATCTGGATGGGTATTTGACTTGGCCAGATTGACTTTGATTTGTGTATTTGAAGAAGTGCTCGTTAACAAATTCAATCACCGAGGTTAAGGACTTGGTTGTAAATGTCATTGGAAGACTCATAAAGCTTATTGCCGTCGTTTACCGCATGTGTTACAAGACGAAATTACTTGATGTAGTATTGGGGAGAATGGAGCAATGTTGACTGCTCCATTACGAGGCAGTGAGAGTTAAGGTCCCCAAGAACCCCACACAAGTAGAAAGAAACAAGAAAACTAGCTTTTAAAGTGAATCTTCACTATCAAATACACAGCTGGGTAGGGTTTGGCATTTTTCGGGGTTGAAAAGATGAACAAATTTGAGGGATAGAAATGGCTTTGCTTCATTCAGATCCAACATGATGAAGTAGGTATACCTGGGGGATTATTATCGGTGAGACTTTCCTCATGGTTTAGGGATCGCTGGTTGTAGAGGTTAGGGTTAGGGGTTCCAACAAGTGTTCATAACAGAACGGCATAGATCAACCTGATGGACCTGTATGAAACATCGTCCAGGTGTCAATTCTCATTTGGTTTGCAGCTCTATTGATTTCTCCTGGGAGCCCTGTCTCTCATACCAGCGAAAGCCTGGGCGATAATGAGGATAATGGCTGTGAGTGGCTTTAACCTGCCAGCCTCCCTCCCTCCCTTTCTCCCGGCCGTGGCACTCAATCACGAGGGATGATTTCTCCTTGTTAGAAAAGGAATCGTTTTACTCCTTTGTAATTAATGCAACATCTGGTTAGACGGCGCAAGCGCTCGTCTGGGCAGGACTCTCGGTCGAAGGAAGAGTCTTTAATGATTCATGTTGAGAGGGTGCATTATTGATGGAGTCCAATTCCTCTCGCCCTTTGAGGTGAAATGGCCTATATTTTTTGCCTTTAGCTCGTTAGTCATCTGTTTGCGGCAACTCTTATCAGTTGCCGGTATACCATGAAGTGCTGCTTTAAGGAGGAACTGAACGTTTTACCTGGCAACTTGATATCCAAATGTAGTCAAGTCATGGACAGAGAGCGGTCAGGTAACGTGCGATTCTCTGCTGGCTGTTTTTAATCATCGTCGCCTTGGCGGGCTGTTACGCAGAGGCGGATTAAGAGGAACAGGTGTTCGATATTCAGGATTAGGATTCTCAGACTCATGCTTCTAAATGCTTTTTCTTCCTTGAATGAATCCGAATGAATTTGGGTTGGAAAGAAGGTATGAAATAAGAAGGCGTGAGTTAAAAAGGCATGAGTTAAAAAGGAAGGAGTTAAAAAGACATGAGTTAAACAGGCATGAGTTAAACAGGCGTGAGTTAAACAGGCGTGAGTTAAACAGGCATGAGTTAAAAAGGCATGAGTTAAACAGGCATGAGTTAAACAGGCATGAGTTAAACAGGCATGAGTTAAACAGGCATGAGTTAAAAAGGCATGAGTTAAAAAGGCATGAGTTAAATAGCATCAAATCATACTTGGTTGTTTGTTGCTTTCATGCATTATTTGCCAGTGTCCTGGTTGATGCGCCCACCCCGCCCCTGTTATTTACCCGTAGAGCGCAGTGAGCCGTTCGCTTCTTTATTGACACAGCTCGCAAGCTTGCACCCCCCCCCCCCCCCCTGCCATCTCCAGCACCACGGTGACCTCTGCCCCCACCGCCTTCTGCGGCCCGGTTCAGAGCTCCTGTCCTGGAGAGCCCTCGGACGCTCCGTCCATTCGGGTGTTTGTTTGAGCGGTGTCCAGGGTAACCCTAGACCGTGCCGAGTCCTTAACGGACCCGTCTCTATCACCGTGCGGCTCTCTGGTCGGACCCTGCAGCGGGTCCTGGCGGTAGGGGTCTGCCCCCCTGGCGCAGCTTTGGGTCACATGTCCAGGGGAGGGTTTCTCTCCGGTACGACCGGCGGTCGTCCTTTTCCGAACAGCGGCAGCCCTACAGCGGAGCAGATCGCTCGTTGGGACTGCTTCTTCTTAAGGGTTATGAGATCAAAACTTGATTCCCTGCTTGCTGTGAGAACTGAGAAATGTTTTGTCACGGTACATTTGAGCGTCTGACACCGAGTCCTGTATAATGAGTTACGACCAGAGTGTTATCTTGGGGTTGTCATGAAGTCAGTGAGCAGCGTTGAAACGGTGACAAGGAAACGCCTTGGGGGAAATGTTAACGTCAGATGCAATTCCCCCCAAAAAGAAGCTCAATTCAGATGTAGCACGGAGAAGGGCTGTTTTGTAATCCAGTCAAAAGTGTCACAGCTACATTGGTTGCGTCTGAGCAACAAAGGACTAACAGCGAGGGCTGTTGAGAAGTTAGATTTGTGTTTATACTGGAGGTTTAGGTAAGCAGTAAAAGATCTTTTTTGATCTATTTCCGTTGCGCCGTTCTTCCCAGGTAGGGAGGTCTGGTAACCGTTGTAGACTTCCGTTGCCGGGATACGCTCAAACAACCTCACCGTCCACACAAAAATGCTACACGCGATTGCTCGGCGACTGCGTAGCAACAGGTTAAAACTTGTTAGATGAACGTTTTTCCCCTTACAGTCTTTCTCCCTGTCTGCGGATCCCTCTCTGTAACTAGGGGCATTCTTTAAATTCCACCTGGTTTGTATCGTAGCTACACAACTGCTAATTAAATTTCCTGCCACAAACAGCAGACCGGGCTCTGACATTTGCATCACAATGACGCCCCCCGCAACCCCCCGTCCTCCAGCCATTCAGCCAGGGACACCCACCCCCCCACCCCCCCTCTCTTTCTTCAGTACTTTCTCCGCGGAGCTCTTTCCCTTTTGTCCAATTTTAGAATACTTAGTTAAAACCTGTTGACGTAATTGCGAACATTTCCTCTCTGAATCTTTTATCGGGAGGATATATTGAAGAGCCACAGGTGTTTGGGAAGGGGGGGGGTCTCAATCTTTGAGGAGAGAGCAGGGAAGCAGCTTACAAGCAGCAGGCTAGTCTGGAGAAGTCGTCGTCCCCCTTCAGAAACGGTCCAGACCCGCTGTAATAAAGACCTGACGGACAAACAGTTTGCAGGTGGATCATCTTAGCGCCTGTTTTCTTGTTGCGTGAACTTGGACCTCCTTCTCCAGAGGGAAGAAGTGAGGGGGGGGGGGATCCTCATGCGGATGACCTACGTTAGGCGTTTCCATCCCTCGTTCTGTTAACAGCCTGCTGGTTCCTCTAATTTCACCTGAACAGTGACAGATGTTCTGGATGTAGAAACAGTTGTAGACCCAGGATGACTCTTCTCCCCCCCCCCCCCCCCCCCCCCATGCTGGAGCAGCTGGTTCATATAACTGTTTAGTATTGAACTTATTGGAATGATGTCACCGGCATGCGTATTAACGTGGCGCTGATTTCAGAGTAGGCTTGAAGACCCGTAATTCGAAACTGATCAAATCCTGCATAAATGCAAGTCCCCTGCCACCCCCCTATACGAAGGCCTTTTCAGGATAAGAGATTTGCTTCATCCCTTTGAAAGAGTTCAGAATGATGATTCCCACTTACAACCTTTCTTTTCTTTCTTTTTTTTTGCCGTTCTAAAATTGCCGTCAAATGATTAGCAAACGGTTATTAGGTGAGAAACAAAGGCAGAGAGAGCGTTCGGCTCCAGATGTGCTCGGCACCGCACATCAAACGCTCTACGAGCCGCGGGGCCACGTGGGAACACTTTTCTCGTGGTTCGTTGACAGTTCCCTGTCTCCACTGGCAACCAGGTGGCATAACAACAACGAACCCGGTTCCTTCCACTGTGTCATCCGTCCAAACACCCAAGATAATGATCTTTACGAGGGAGAGAGCCCCGCAAGGAAGAGACGTCTTGGAGATCATCTCTCTCCCGGATGGTCTCTTCTCCTAAGCCCTCCGCTTCATTTCCTCAGCTGACCGCAGATCTGTTTAGGGATGTGATTATTAATGTCAGATCTGTTTAGGGATTAATTATTAATGGCAGCACCGGGGGGGGGGGGGGGAGTCAGTGGTAGGATTCTTGCCTAGCATGTGCAGAAGACCTGGGTTCGATTCCCGGTTGGGATTCCTGGCCAATGCATTGAACTTGCGAAATGTCCCCATTGTGGGACTAATAAGGGATCATTCCTTATTCTGCTATGTATTCTGCTATGAACTCCTTAAAGAGACGGTTTTCTTAAACAACGTGACATTTGCGGGTTAAACGGGTGAATCCTCTCTCGTTGAAGCAGGGTTCTGCAGTCCGGTTGTGATCTCAGAATAGGATCGGTAGGCAGACATCGGGGATTGGGTTAAGAAGGTGGGGGGTTGGCGAGGAGGCGTGCGGGTGAACACTGTTTCCATGGCGACCGTTTGATAATTCCATGTCTGTCAGGCCTCCGGTCCACGTGGCGACGGATGGTTAGGACAGGTTGTACCGGTGACCGAACGCAGAGAGAGGGAAGCCGCGTCCGGTGCCTGCCTCGCCCCCCTGCCTCACCTCCCTCCCTGCCTCCCTGCCACGGTCAGCCTGTTGCCCCCTGTGCGACTGCTCTCAGAGCTGGCCACTTGGCCGACTCCTCTCCCTGAGACTGCCATCTGCAGACTCCGAGAGCTGCTTTGATTGGATTAGCCATGAATTAATGAGACAAGCTCGAAGAACAGCGTCCGCCACGGAAACCCTCTTATGGCATCTTCGTTTGGTCTTTGTCCGAGCGAACGTGCAACGGCTTCTTCTGAGCGTCTCTAAAGAGCAGCTAACCTGCAACGGGTTTTCTATTAAAGATGAGCACTTTGACGCTCTCCTCCCCCCAAGTGTAAAAGATCAGATGTCCAACCTGTTGCTTTTCCATTGAAGAAAGATAGCGGCACAAGAGGGGTTAGGGAGCGCTTGTTTTAAACTGCTGCGATTAGTGCTTTTCTAGAGGTGACTGGGTGTACTTCCTGTTTAGATGAAGTCTTAAGAGCCTTTACCGCCTGAAAAAAGAGAAAATCTTAGAAAAAAGAAAGCGTGTTGTTTTTGGAGTAGGGAAGGGTAAGACAGGCAGATGACTTCAACATTCCTTATTCACTTGACCAGCCGGGGCGAACAAAGTAAATCCTAGCGAGACCGTAGCTTTCTCTTTAAGAATCGAGTCTAAACCAGCACAAAGTTTGAACATTTTTATATGATCTTTCCTCTCCACGGCAGAGGAAAGGGGGTCCGGCAAGCCCTCCTCCCCACAGCGTCTGAAATTAATAGCTTACGTATTTATTGTTGTAAGTTTCTGCTTAGTGTGAGATAGAGGGATCGGTTGGGGGATGGCATTGTTTGGTTTGGGAAGTATTCTGTCGGTCGCCTAGCAACAGGCTCCTGGAAACGGGAGTGGACGGTGTTGCCACTAGCAACCGTTGTTGCTCTGCAAACAATGTGGGCCAGTGCAAACACGAGCCAAGACTGCGGGCTCCTGTTTTTAATTGAACATCTGTATGTGTTTTTCCCTTTTGATTGAGCGCCGTTAAAGTTCGATTTGTCGTCAGGCGGATGTCGAAACCCCAGTCCAGATAGGCGAAAGCCCCCCCCCCCCCCCCCCCCCCCCCCCCCCCCGAAGCGCTGGCTTCGACGCCTCTTTCGAGACGTCAAAGTAGCCTGGTTTTATCGCCGTTTCCCCCCTCCGTTCGGAAGCTCGTGTGGCTCTTTGTCGAAGGCGTTCTGGCTCCTTAATCTTTTGATCATCTTGAGATTTACCTGAGCGAAAAGAGGGGTTCCATTTGGGGTGCGCGTGGGCGAAGGGGTTAGGGGGGGTTAGAGAGAGAGAGTGAGAGAGAGAGAGAGAGAGAGAGGGGGAGAGAGAGGCTGTGTTTTTAAGGTTCGGGTGGTTGTCAGCAGAGGTTTTGCAGGGTTCCTGCTGGGCTCTGCTTTTGTCCCTCTCTAGCAGCTGGTGGGGAATTTGTGTGGCTTTTAACCTTAACCAGGGCTCAGCTCAAACCTGTCTGCCTGAAACCTGTCTGTCTGCCTGCCTGAAACCTCCCTGTCTGTCTGCCTGAAACCCCTGTGTCTGTCTGTGTTTGTCTGCCTGAAACCTCCCTGTCCTGTCTGCCTGAAACCCCCTCTGTCTGTCTGTGTTTGTCTGCCTGAAACCCCCCTGTCTGTCTGCCTGAAACCCCCCTGTCTGTCCTGAAAGCCCTCTGTCTGTCTATCTGCCTAAAAGCCCTCTGTCTGTCTGTGTTTGTCTGCCTGAAATCCCCCTGTCTGTCTGCCTGTCTGTCGGAAAGCCCTCTGTCTGTCTGTCTGAATCCCCTCGGTTTGTCTGTCTTTTCTGCCTGAAAGCCCCCTGCCTGTCTGCCTGAAACCCTCCCCGCCTTCTCTCCCTCTCTGTCCCCCGGTCCAGCGCTCCTCACCGCGCGTTCCAAAAGTCACACTCGATTGAGCTTTTTCTCTTGTGAAAACGCGGACAATGCTGAAGTTTACGGGGCCCCTGCCTCCACCCCCACCCTGCCACCCAACCCTGTTTTACCAACGTAAAGCCCCCCCCCCCCCCCCCCCTCCCCTCCACTCCCCTCCTCTGGCTTGGCGCTCAGCGAATCATAAACGCCGCGAAAGAAAGTCCAAAGATATCCGCGGGGATTGTTAGCGGTATTTATAGCTGCCCTGACGCCCCGCGGACACATTCCTTCCTTCAGGGGAGATCTGAGCACGTGGCCTTCCAGTGTTGTTGTTTTTTTTAAGGGCTAACGTTACCCGCCGAGCGTCCCCACGCTCCCGTAGTACTGGGCCTCTGATTAGCTATCAAATGACCCGCAGTTGTATTCGTACATGAGGAAGGGGAACGTCCATTGGGGAAGCCCTGGTAGATAAGCGCTCATTTAGCTAGACCCTCCACGGTGACAGGGCGGTGGGAGAGGCCCTGCAGAAGGCCAGGGCTGGGAGCGGGGGGGTGGAGGCCCTAAGATGTTTTCAGCTTGGAGATCCTCTTCCAGACAGACTTTAAGTATCCAGTAGAGACCGAAACACGACGAGAATTTCGACATCATCTTTAGTCGGCTTGTTAGTCATCCAGTCTTGTTTGTTTTTTTTCCCCTTCGCCTGCTCGCGTTCCTCATGAACGCGTTAGAGGCACGCCCGAGTTTTGCGCCTGACCCTTTTGTTCGTTGTTTGCCTCGGACTTAAAACCCATTTCACAATGCCGTCCTGAGAATTTGGGCCTAACGAGAGGTAGAGGATTCACCCGTGTTGTCTTCCAGGCAACTGTTTAACAAAACACACACGTAATTCCCCGTCCCTGCTTGACGACCAAGACGGAGGTCCAGACCCAGGGTGAATGTCGGGGGCGGGGCGGGGGGAACAGGTCCTTCTGGGTGTTTCGGTCCAGGCTGGAAGGATCTGAGCCGCTGCCGTCTGCAGCACCTGTCGCCGGCTCCTCCCATCCCATGTTGCACCTGAGGAGGTGAAGACTGAGATGGAAAGGGGCTCGCTGCTGCTGAAGTGGCGGAGGGAAGGGGGGGGGGGGGGGAGGAGAGGAGGGCTAGTTCGTTGAGGCGCCGGCCTTCTAAGATGCTTCAGAAAACCCTCTCCTCTTTTCTCCCTCCCTCCCTCCTTAACTAACCTACCCCCCTCACCCTCCTCCCCCACATCTCCCCTCCTCTCACCCCACCCCCTCTCCCTCTGTGGCCACATTCGAAAGTTCCTGCGCGCGAGCTCAAATAAGAAAAGAGAAGGGAGATGGGGGGGGGGGGAACTGTGTGTGTAGAGGGGCGGGGGCAAAGTAAGGGGGGGGGGGGCGGTCGTCATGGATTCCTCGCCATGGCAACCGGCAAAACGTTTACAAAGCATCGAGGAATTTCCTCATATCAGCTGGATTGCCGGAGCCCCCCAGAGAACGAGCGCTCGTTGGAAGCGAGAGTGCTGGAGAGCGTCAGCAGGACCCTGGCAAGCGGAGCGGCCCCTCTGGCAACTTTCATCTTCTCTTCCTCTGCGTCCCACGTTTCTTCTTTTCCTTCTTTTTAGTGACCGGGGGGGGGGGGTGGTTCCCTACCCCCCCTCCCCCTTTACCCCAATTCTTCAGTTCAATTCTTCGAACCCTTTCCCTCTCCTCCGGCACACCCTCCCCTCTCTCTGGTCCCTTCAGAAGAGAGAGCCTTTGTGTGCGTCTCTCGCACGCGTAACTCCTCTCTCCCTCGGCCACGCTGTGGCGGTGTGCAAGGACCTGTGGTGGTGGGGGGGACGGGGACGGACCTGAAGAAGTTTTGCCTGCGTTCACATGCACCTGGCTGGGGGGGGGGATTGGATGTTGACTCAGCTTGACTTGGCAGGGTAGGACCAGGTCCCCCCCCTGTCTCCGTCCTCTGTGCCCCCCCCCCCGGGGCAGGGAGAATGACCTGGGCGCCACTCACAGGCAGGGCGTGAAGAGAGCATTTGTCTGGGGCTCGGGGACTGCTGCTGGGACGCTGCTGCTGTTTGGCAGGTCTCTGTGTCTTAACCTTAGGGGGGGGTGGTCCTTTGGTCGTGCCTGTGCTCATTTGCTGTCTCCTCTCTCTGTCCCCCTCCCTCTCCCCCCCCCCCCCCCCCCCTCCTTGCAGTCCCCAGCATGCAAAGCTCCGAGGGAGGGTCCGACTCGTCGTCCAGCGTGGCGCTGCGCACGTCCACCTCTGCCCAGGCCCCTGTAGTGCAGCCCGTCCCTGCCTCGCAACAGGTACACCCCCCCCCCCCACCCCCTCTCCAAAACCATGTCCCCACGCCCCTGAGAGGAAAAAATATACCTTTTATATTTATTAGTGTTGAACTAGTCTTCATTAACACTCGTCTGAAACAGGTGGATGGGAAAAACAGAGAAAAAACATAATAATCAGTTCTGCCCCAGAAAATGATGCATTGTGGTTGGCAGGCCAAGTAAAATGTATTGAACTGGGAGGTGGAAATATTCCAGAGGGAGTTCCTTCATTTTTTTAGCTTCCCCAAGAGCTCACTAGTTCTCACTCTGAATTTGTCCACTTTAACACAAGATGAACTGCAGAGAAGCTCTTTGTGAGAAGTGACGAGTTGTGTGTGTGTGTGTGTGTGAGTGAGACAGAGAGACAGAGAGACAGACAGATAGAGAGACAGATAGAGAGACAGATAGAGAGAGAGGACCCTGCTAACTCTGTGTCTTCCTTTCCAGAGGGTTCTGGTGCAGGCGACAGGCTCGGCTCAGAAGGGAGCACAGGTACAGCAGCTTTCACTACCCAGAGTACAACAGGTCCCCCAGCAGGTACACACGCCCCCCCAACTCTCCCCCCCACCCCTCCCCCCCAGACCAGTCCCCCTCTGGCTGCACAGCCTGGCCCCCCACTTCCACTAATATGACCTAGGTAGATCTCCCGGCACCAGTTTTGTCACCCCTAAGGTAGACTGTCCAGCCTTCTGTCCACCCCTGCCGCTTGACTGACTGTGTGTTTGTTTGTTTGTTTGTGGGTAGGTGCAGCAGCTCATCTGCATGCTCCTGTCAGCCAATAAGGATCCTGGCCGCTTACCGCTGACCGGAGTGAAATTGAAATAGCTGAGATCTGGCTGCTGCTAACCATCTTGTTTCCTTTCTGTTCATTGTTTATTTTTGTCTCCCCCCCTCCCCCTTTCCCCATTCTTTGTCTTCCACTATTTCTTACTCACTCTCTCACTCTCTCTCTGCCCCCCCCCCCCTTTCACCATCTTCCCCCTGTTTGGTTCGTTCTGGCATGCCCCCTTTTATTTCCTTAGCTTGAAATGGCGATTGAAAACCTGCAAAAGTCTGAAGGGATTGCAACTCACAAGAGCAGCCTGCTCAACAGCCATGTAAGTCAACCAGAGGGGGAGGGGGAGGGACGTGGGAGGGATGTGGGAGGGATGTGGGAGGAACACGCTAACCTCTGCTAGCTGAGCTGCTGCCCCCCCCCCGAAAGCCACCCGGCCGCCTGCCTGCCTCCTTATTGGTCGACACGCCGTCACCTGTTCCCCAACAGCGTTTCGGATTGGGTGGCCCACTCGCCTGGCTGAGCCCTTGCGTGAACTTGCATGTAGCTAACCCTGCTTTAAAGTTACCTTTTATTCATTTGTAATGATCTATTTATTTATTCTTTATTTATTTATGTATTTTTAATATTTTTGATAGAT
>CM059308.1:2108586-2171086 GCA_030340665.1 Neosalanx taihuensis
CCCTCCCAACATAGCTGTGCTGCCCTGTCCCCTCTCCGCAGGTTCAAGCCCCTGCAGAAGGTGGACGGCATGGCGGACGGCCTCTCCGGGGGCTCCCAGCACTCTGCCAGCACCCCGGAGCAGTCCGTGGCTGCCCAGAGCCAGCACCACCAGCAGTACATCGGTGAGGAAACCTCCCCACCCCTCCCTCCCTCCCTCCCTCCCTCCCTCCCTCCCTCCCTCCCTCCTCCCTCCCTCCCTCCCTCCCTCCCTCCCTCCCTCCCTCACACCCAGCCACCACCAGATACCTTAACGTGTCTCTTAAGAGACATTCAAGATGCCCCAGAGGCATTCCTTACATGGGAGACATCTCCAGGCGTGTTCTGAGAAGTGTACTCGGTGGCTAGCATGTGCGAGTGTGTTCTGACACGTGTGTGTGTGTGCGTGCGCAGATGTGTCCCACGTCCTGCCCCCCGGTTCCCAGCCCGGACCTGGGCTCCCTTCCTCTGCCGGAGCGCATCAACATGAACGACGTGAAGAAGCTGCAGAACCTGTACAGGGGACCACTGTGAGGTAGGTCCCCTGCCCCCCCCCCCCCCCGCCCCCCCCCCCCCCACAGCGTCCCCCACAGCTGGGGACGCCCCTGCGGCCAGTGCCTGGGCTAGGAGGCGATACAGGGAGATGTGGCATTTCAGAGTTCCAGCTAGAATAGCTCCTTAGTCAGTGATGGATGAGATGGATGAATAACACTCAGTGGGTGGCAGGGGGGGTATTGAATTAAAGATATGTGTGTGTGTGTTGGTAGGAAGGGTGCTTTCCAGACACGTGTGTGTATGGGAGAGAGAAGGAGGGAGGGAGAAGGAGAGAGGAAGGAGGGGTGTGTCTTGCAAACAAGCTTCATTAAAGCCTCCTAGTGGAGGGGGTTTTTTCATCATATTACCCCTGCTCTCCCCCTGGTCAGCCGCGCCGCGCCGCTTTTGTTCCCGGGCGCCTTTCATCCGCGCGCCGCTTTCAAGACACGCCAATTAACCTTTCAGCCGGCCGGTGCGGACATCTCGGTGTCTTTGTGGCGGCCCCCCTGCCGGGGCTTTGTGTCTGCTTGTCTGCGCGCGGCCACACACCGGCTCCGGTGCTTGGTCTGCCGACGCTCCTCCGTCACTCTCCCGGGCCTTGAGCGCTCTCCTGGTCTGGGGGGGGGGGGGGGGGGGGGGGGGGGTTGTCGGCCGTCCGCACCTTGGAAGCTAAAAGAGATCCGTTAAGGGCTGAACAGTCAGGACTTTATGGACGGTCATTGAGACGCAGCGCGGGGCTGATTAGCGAAAGGGAGAATAGATAGATGAGGGGGAGGGGGGAGGGGGGGGGGTCCACCTGCTTTAATTCGAAGGTGCGGATTAGCAGGACTCTACTCCTGGATATCGATTCGCACAGGCGGCGTTTGAGGCACCTGTCTGCACCAGATCCGTGCGCTCTGGGGTCCTAGTGGCCACGTTTATTAATGTGGGTTTAGATAAGAAAGCAAATATCCTGCTATCAGGCACGCCATTAGGCCTGCCGCTGTAAATATAAGTGAGTAAATGGGTCATAAAAATGGGGTGGAATAAATCATTGAGGGTTGGATGGCAGCGAGTGCGTGTGTGTGTGTGTGAGTGTGTGTGTGCGCACGCGAAGGAAGTTTCTGGAACGACTTCCAAGCTGTGTTTTTAAGGCATGCGGTTTTTTCCGGTGCGGTCGAAAGCGAGGAGGTGAAGCGGCTTGTTTTCCGGAGCCGGGGAATTCTTCTCTTTCTGTTTTTTTGTGTGTGTGTGTGTGTGTGTGTGTGTTTTGTTTTGGAGTTGGGAGTGTTTGAGCTGTTGCCATGGGCGACGGTAAACAAGGTTGCCCATGGCGATCCTCGGAGAGGAAGCAAAAACATATCATGTGATTGAAGGAAAGCCAACCCCCGCTCTGTAACTGGATCCAGCGTGCCTGTCCTGCTGGGGCAGAGGAGAATGTGTGAGCATGGTGTGAATCAGCCTGAATAAAGACACTGTAGTGGGACAGCAACACACACACACACACACACTCTGACAAAGCAACACACACAACACACAGTCTAAAGACAGTCTTGTACCCAGAGCAGAGGCTGTTCCCTCCCCCTCTACCCCCTTCGTAGCTTCATTATCTCCGTCAGAGTCTTTTGTTTTTGAAGTGTACTTAGTTTGTTTTTTTGTCTCGGCCTCTGGGTTAGGTGTTGAGGGGAGGCTCAGTGTTGAGTTTGCGTAGCGGGTGTAGAGTTGTGTTGCGCTTTCCAAAATGTATCCTCGTTCATCCGCATAGGATAGATGAGTGAAGTGAAAAAGATTTGAAGAAATATTATGTAATTTAGTCATGTTTTTTATTACGTAGGGGTAATATAGGTAGAGTGGCAGGTTAGTGATTTTAGTCATGTGTTTAGTAGAGTTTGTAGCTGGTTCAGTGAGAGGTGGAGGGGGGGGGGGGGGGGGGGGGGGGCAGTCTGGAGCTGACTGCTTCATTTAGCTGAGAGCACGGAGCTGGGCCTGGGCTGAAGCACTAACTTTGTTGTGTGTCTGGTTGCTATGGCTGAGCTGTGTGTGTTTTGCCCACCCCCCCTCCTCTTCCCTCTCTCTGCGTACCCTCCCCTTCCTCTTCCCTCCCCTACTCCCCCTTTCTGTCTGCCGACCCCTCCCCTCTCTCAGGCCACCCTGGAATGTGGTGATGAACCTCCAGTTCCACTACATAGAGAAGCTTTGGCAGACTTTCTGGTATTCAACAGCGCCATCTAGTGACGGCTCCACCACCATCCCCAGCAGGTCAGACTCTAGATGCTGCCTCTGGGAAGCAGTGGAACAGCAGAATGAACTAGCACACTGTGTATTACTGTGTTTTTCATGTTGAGGGTGAATTGGGGTGAATATATTGGCTAACTGTATGTGTCTCTCTCTGTCTCACTCTGTCTCTCTCCCTCTCTCTCTCTGTCTCACAGTGATGAGGACATGGACGGAGTGATCCCCAGGGATAAGCTGGTGGCCCTGTGCAAGTACGAGCCAGTCAGGCTGTGGATGAGAGGCTGCGATCACATCCTGTACCAGGCCCTGGTGGAGATTCTTATCCCAGACGTGCTGCGTCCTGTTCCCAGTGAGTAACTGCCCCCCCCCCCCCACTCTGCCCTCATCCTTTTTCTCTGTGTTGCATGGGCTCGTCTCCCATGGTAACCACCCTCCCCCCCCCCCCCCCTGCTTGTCTGGTTGCCAGGCACTCTGACTCAGGCGATCCGAAACTTTGCTAAGAGCCTGGAGGGCTGGCTGACCACGGCTATGAATGACTTTCCCCAGGAGATCGTCCGCACCAAGGTGGGTGACCCCGGGCCTCTGCTCCCTGACCCCTGACCCCTAGCTCTGACCTTGACCAGGGCAGACTGGTGACTGTAGTCAATTAATGATCAGTGCTATATTGAACATGTAGACCTGGAAATAGTCACTTATGGTCGATGATTTATTGTTTTGACAAATTACTGGTATCATGAATTCATGCAGCAGGTCAAGAGAGGATGGCTTGACGTGCTGTTTAAATGCCCTGTGGTTAAACCCTCCCCCCTGTGTCCGTAGGCGGCGGTAGTGAGCGCGTTCGCCCAGACCCTGCGCAGGTACACGTCCCTGAACCACCTGGCCCAGGCGGCGCGGGCCGTCCTGCAGAACACCTCCCAGATCAACCAGATGCTCAGCGACCTCAACAGAGTGGACTTTGCTAACGTGCAGGTAAGGAGGAAGGAGGCTTTGATGATGGGAAGGATGTTTGTGTTTGTGTGAGAGTCACTCACTCTCTTTGTCCCTCCTTGCCACCCTCCCTCCTTCTGTGCCTCCTTCCCTTCCTCTCTCCCTCTCTTTCTGTCTCCCTCCCTCCCTCCCTCCCTCCCTCTCTCGGCCCTCCAGGAGCAGGCATCGTGGGTGTGCCAGTGTGACGAGAGCGTGGTCCAGAGGCTGGAGCAGGACTTCAAGGTGACCCTGCAGCAGCAGAGCTCCCTGGACCAGTGGGGCCTCCTGGCTGGACAACGTGGTCAACCAGGTCCTGAAGCCCCACGAGGGCGGGCCCAGCTTCCCCAGGGCCGCGCGGCAGTTCCTGCTCAAGTGGTCCTTCTACAGGTAACCCCCCCCACCCCTCCATCCCTGTGACCTAGGTGTCAGTCCAGCTTGGGATCTTCTGAGCTGCAGGGGGTTGGAAGTAATGGGACTGTGTTAGTTGATGTAGTGATTTTACGGTTCTACCTGTTTGACACAGACATTAATCAGTTGTATTGTTGCACATGCACTTCAACCGTTTTTACTCATAGTGATGCTGCTGCTTTTAATTATATAATATATTTGTATGTGTTTTTTGGCACCTGTTCGTCTGGCACTGTTTTAGGAGAAGTCTCCTCCTGAATCTTGTTGTACAATTGTATAATGACAATAAAGGGCATTCTATTTTATTCTTCTAGTGTTGTGACCTGGCTTGTTGTGATGTTAACCCTCTCTCTCTCTCTCTCTCTCTCTCTCTCTCTCTCTCAGCTCCATGGTGATCAGGGACCTGACCCTCCGCAGCGCTGCCAGCTTTGGCTCCTTCCACCTGATCCGCCTGCTGTACGACGAGTACATGTTCTACCTGGTGGAGCATCGCGTCGCCCAGGCAACCGGGGAGACGCCCATTGCCGTCATGGGAGAGGTGAGGAGCGTGTGTGTGTGTGTGTGTGTGTGTGTGTGTGTGTGTGTTTGCAGCCAGTGTGTGAGGTGCATGGTGTTATTGCTGACACTGTGTTCTTTTGATGTTGTTTTCAGTTCAGTGACTTGACCTCCATGATGCCATCTCTCATGGATAAAGGTAATATTCCCTTCTATACGTTGTCTTTCCCTTCCTCCCCCACATACACACACACACACACACACACACACACACTCCATTTGAGAGATGCTACCCTGCGTTGTTAAGCCCCGTCGCCCCTGTGCCTGCAGACCCCTCCTTCTCCGATGACATGAGCGACCTGGGCAGCGACGCCGACACGTCCAGGGGGCCGAGCGAGCCGGCCGTGAAGAGGGAGCGGATCGAGATCAACCACTCGCTGCAGGAGATCTGAGAGGGTGGGGCAGGGGCGTAGCCTGGCCTGGCCTGGCCTGCCTCACCCTGGCCAGCGTGCAGCATGTACATAGAGGTGTCTTTAGCGACAGAGTGTATTTAAAAGAGGGTTTGTTAATGCTGGAGGATGAAAGAAGTTTTACCTGACAGGGGTATGGGGTTTTTAAGATTTCCTTTGTTGTTAATTTGCAACTGTGAATAAGAATGATTTTTCTGTGCAGTACCTGCGTAAGCGGTGTACGTTTGTTTGCGGAGTAGGATTGCCGTGCGTGTTTTTGGAGTTGTTTTTTCCTTTGAATAGCCGTGCCATAGTGTCTTTTGAGTGCCTTAGATGAGCGTTGAAGCACCACTACCGATGTCTATCTCGTGTATCCGAGCTGTGCCTCGACCGCAGTATGAATGTAACGTTTCAGAACCTCAGATGTTGGACGCACCTTTTAGGAAGAGAAAAACAAACAAAAAAAAAGACAAAACGATTTTGAAAAACAAAATAGTCGACAGGTGCACATGTTGCCTCCGCTGCATTTTGCAGCGAAACGCACGTCGATGCAACCCACTGACCCAAAGGACCCATCTGCCCCCTACTCCCCCCCCCCCCCCCCCCCCCCCACCACACCCCACCCCACCCACCTGAAATGTGTCCTGGCCCCATTTCAAGTCACGTCACTCATGTAAATATAGTTTTGAGCCTTTTCAGCCAAATGATAAGTGTTCCATGTTGATTTGTGAAGATTTCCAGAATGCTGTTGGTTTGATTTGTCAGCTGAATTTGGGGTTGTTGGTTGTTCACCCAAAGTTTAAAGTGACATTAGATGAATCTATGTATAGAGACTTACAATAGAGAGAGAGATGTTTAATTTAACAAAAAGAAAGTAAAGGAAAAAAATGTTTTTTTAAGCAAAAAAAGTGTGAAATGTTGGCTGGCTGTGTGTACAGTGACCTAGTAGTTTGTAGAGGATCTACCACTTGGATTAACTGGAAGAGTAGTTGCTGTTAAACCTTGTGCCTTGTGTGTGGTTTACCCTGGGGGGGGGGGGGGGGGGTAGAATATGAGAGATTGTATTTAGCAAAATGTGAGAGGGCGTTGACAGGTGAGTTTAGTAGATTCTGCTGGGGGAGGTGAGACCAGAAGGTCACCTGAGAGCACATGTGGAAAGTAGGAAGCTCACTTCCTGTTAAGAAATCACCTTTTATTAGGCTGGTGCCCCCCCTCCCCCCCCCCCCCTCCCCTCCCCTTCACCACCCTCCTCACCACCCACCCATCACTCCCTGTATTGAATCGATGGATACATAGGAAGGATTTGAATGAGATGTTTGTTTAGTTTTTTTTCTTGATTTGTCCGTTTCTCTCCCCGTCACGTAGTTCCTCTCTCCGGGTCGGCAGTAGCTGAGCTGGGGTTCCTTTATAAAGGCTTTTGTAAGTACGTCGTGCCTGTCACAGTAATCTGCCTTTGAAGCGCTACGGAAGTCATTTGTACGTGTACTTTGTAATGTTTTTTTTGTAACGCTGTTTAGATATTTGGCTGAGGATTATTTTGTACGGAACTAGATCCGGTTCTCCTTCTAAATATATGGAATTGTTATTTTTCTGTACTTTTAAACCTGTTGTGGTCTACACTTTACTTAGCCTAATGGCAGACCAGGAGGGTCTGGAATGAACCGCATAGCTGAAGTGTATTTTGTACCGTGTAATAAATGGGTGTGAGCCACGCGGGTGCAGTTTATTTATTGATCATTCAGCAAGGCAGGTAGGAGAAACACTTAAAGGCTCTTTTCACTTGGGACATTTAGTGTATTTACAAAAATCTGTTCAAGTTTGTATGTATGTATGTATGTATGTATGTATGTATGTATGTATACATAGATACACATATGTATATATATGCATACGTGTGTGTGTGAGTGTATGCATACATGTGTGTATGTATGTATATGTATGTATGTATGTATATATACATACATATATATATATGTGTGTGTGTGTGTATATATTCGTTGAAACGTGTTTTTCATCCAGTTTTAAAATAGTCGGTATAAAAGGCACACAGAAAACACTAGAAAGTCACTGGAAGTGGTACGAAGAGGAAGAGGATTTGTACAACGCAGTAGTTAGAAGAGAAGATGAAGATAGAAAAGGTATTGGTCCCCTCCCGTCCGTCCCCTCCCTTATCCTTCAGCGTCCGGTGGAAGAGGATCGTTAAGTGCGGCGTCTTTTACCGGACGTCCCAAAGACGGTCGGCGCTCCCAGGTGGGTTTGTCCCGGGTCAGAGCGAGCAGCCTGCCATGTACTTTCCTGTACGGAACACACATAGAAACACGTGATACTTTATTCTGTGGTCGGTTGGAAAGTATGACAGTGTTGCTTACGCTTGTTTCATTTGACCAGGCATGCCTGAGAGACAGACGGCGTCATCACCTGTGGCGAATCTCTTCTTGACCAGAGACATGCGGTAGCGGCCCCCCACTAGCTCCACGTCTACCCCCGACAGGGAGGCCCCGGAGCCTACAAACTGCACGGCCAGGCTGGGAGGAGGGCCCCGGGGAGGCTCCAGGCACTGCCAGCTGGCGCACAGAGTCCCGGAGCCTAGAGGAAGGAGGGGGGGGAGGAGGAGGAGGAGGAGGTGAGCAGAGCAGATATGCAGGGTTCAGATCCAGCCCCCCCCCCTACCCCACAGTGAGTTTACATGTCTGTACGCAAGGGCTCAAAACAGTATGGTAGTGGAAGAGATGAGGGGAGGATGAAAGAGTAGAGCTAGAGTGGTCAGACACAGACAAGGTTAAAATGACGTTTATTTATTTCGTCCATGTTAGTGAAAGTCGTCGGTAGGGGGTCGGAACAGCGCAGTGGCAGGCTGGTGAAGGGGTTCCTCCCCTCAGACATGGACAGGATGGTGCGAGGGACCGCAGGATGACTGCTTTCAGGTTCACAGGTGCGCTGCCTTCGGACGGTACACTTTAAGACAGTAATTATTATGTCGTGCGATGTGACGGCGAGTAGGAAAAAGTGGAAACAGGGTACGGTACAATGATCTCAGGTGAGTGTCGAAGACGGTAGACTGACTGAAATAGACAGAGCCTTGCAGACAGACCTTTGCTGTGGTTGGTGGGGGAGATGTTGGGCAGTTTCCACAGCAGGCGCCTGTCCTCTGCGTTCCTGAGAAAGCAAACAGAGAGGGGGGGGGGGGGGGGGGCTAAGATCAGGGCAGCCACACACGGTGCCCGTCTTTGGGAGCAGACATTCACGTGGTTTTGGTTGCGTTGTCTCGTCTTGTCTCCTCACCAGGACGCGGGCGGCTGACACTGCAAGTCCGTGGCGGTGCGGTCGAGGGGCAGCAGCAGCACCTGGACGGAGGCCAGCTGGGCGGAGGGGGCCGTGGCGGGGCAGCAGTGGTAGTCCAGGGACACCCGGGTGACGGTGCCGCTCCGCTGGCACTCAGCGGACAGGAGCAGGGGGGCGCGGCCGGGGTCCTGGGAGGAGGACTGGGGCGGAGCAGGGGTGAGTTGGCGTAAGAGTTTTATTATTATTAAAAATGATTATTATTTAGCGGTTTGAGTGCGATAAATATATGTAAAATGTTGAATCTGAAACGGGACGGGGTGAGTTCTCTGGTTCGGGGGCTCACCTGGTATTTGAGAACCGCGACGTTGTAGTAGGAGGCCTGCGGGCTGAGGTCCGCCTCCCTCTGCAGGTGCGCGGTGAGGGCGGTCATGTTGAACCAGAAGTCCCTGCAGTCCGGGTCGTTCTGGGACGGGTCGCTGGGCAGAAGGAGGGCAGGAACACAAGCAAACCGTCAACGCTAGGACGGAAGAGCCAAGGTGAGTGAACGGTCTTGCGTTGTACAGAGTAAGAGGAGTTGGCAGGTTCAACAGAGATCACGTAGTAGGCGTTTGATCATAAGCACTTTGATCCGATTCGTTTTATTCGTCACGCAAGTTACAAGAAACAGGGAATTTCACTGCGGCGGGATAGAGCAAACGTAGAAGATACCTTAAGGATAACAAAAGGAATAGAAATCTGACTATACACACACACACACACACACACACACACAGACAGACAGACACACACACACAGTTGTGCAAAATCACAGTTGTAAGAATATATGACAGATTGATTTCCTGGTGGTGTTGTTCTGGTTTGAAGTCAGGGTGAGTCAGGCTATATTGTGTGCTTGTTACGTTTTACTTCCATAGCAGCCATAGCAGTCAGAGACATATAGGTATCGTTTGTCCTTCGGAAGACATGTTGTGTTTCTGCAGTGGAAGAAAGTGGTGAGTTGAGAGACAGGCAGGACCATACATATTTTGACATTGACATGAGCGTGAGCGTTTCATATTGACAGAGTACAGTGCTGTAACGGATGCAAAATGAGGCAATAAAGATGTTCTTCGAGTGCAGATGTTCGGTTACTATTCTTTGCAGATTTGAGCCTGCGTATTTACCGTTAACAAGAAATCTATCGAAAGACTTCAGATTTAGCGTGAAACAACAGAAGAACTCGTTCACATCGTTTTGCCGACTGTATTTCCATTGTCAAGTTGCGAGCTTGATGTTTTTGTAGAATGAGGTTCCAGAACTGCAGTTGGTGGTAGACGCAGGTTTTCCAGGTGGTTTGCAGGTTAACCGTTTGTACGTGCTGCGGTGAGGCGTATTGTTGCTTTTCACTCAGGTAGTTTCTGGAGAGCGTCCTTGATGGGGTGAGCGTCGAGAAGGGCTGTTTCTTTACCAGGGAAATAATTAGAGTTGAGTTTATCAGACTTGTTGTAGTTATTTGCGGTCATCTGGGTGTTTTTTTGATTGATTGATTGTTTTTGTCAATGATTCTTTTTCAGGGATCCCAAAGGCTCACCCCCCCCCTCCCCCAATGATCCCGGTCCAAAACATGAGTCTGCTGGGGTAAGCCCTGTTGGGACATGGTGGTCATTGCCTGAGTGCACAGTACTCCATCCATGAGGAGGACCATGCAGGTTTCCGAAGCAGGGGTTTCAGGTACAACTTTCAGTGTTTCAGGCAAACGGTGGCTGGTTTCACTGATAAAGATATCTGTTTGGATTTGATGTGCACAGTTGAGAGTAGGAAAGCGGAAACAAATAGTACACTTGGAAGGAACGCGATACGTTCGATGCGATGTTTGCGAATGACACTGTGGAACAGCCGAGTAGGCAACCGTCCTTGGAAATGGAACAAACGCAACAGCAGTTGTATCGTTACACAGTTCATGCGATATCGATGTAGATACTATGAATTGAAAGGTGAGATGTTGATCGTTTTTGTCCTTGGCATGTTTGCAGAGATCCCAAGGGCTCTTCGCGAGCTCAGCGTCCACGATCCAGGGCTAAAACATGACTTTGATGCGACAGCCTTGTCGGAGCACGGTGGGCCTCGACCCATCCTACAGCACTCCGTGCGGATCGTGCAAGTTTCAGCTACGCCACGACAGGTACGTGCATGACCGGAGGGCTGCGGATCAAGCCTACATTTTAAATGCGGCAGCGGTCCACAGGCATTAGTGCTGAAATCACAGTTTTGCGCTTTTAACAGCATTTCAGATGCTGTCTTAATTGGCTGTACGGCTAGGGAAGTGTCTAGGGTGTCTGAGGCTTGGTTAAGGGGTCCAAAGACTTGAGACTCACAATTTCATCCAACAGCAGAGTGGGAGGATGCAACATTTGAGCTTTGTCACACGTTGACGGCTGGCTCAGGTCACAGTAGGTGTGACAGAGGTCACGCAGTGACGTGCGGATGCTGTATGGCTTTTGGGTGACGGTACGGCAGCATTTTGACACGCTTCCTTTTGTTTCGGATGTTAGGTGTTCCCAGAGGTGACTGCGGCCTGTCTGTCAAGCCACCGCGATGCGCGTGGGAGATTTGACGGCTGGGTGTAGTCAAGAGCAAGGTAAGATGTAGAAATATGGGTTCGCGGTGTCGTAATGGCAGTTTAGTTGTAGGAAATCGTACAGCAGAAAGTGTGCAATTGAGCGTTCATACCTTTTCTGTAGAAGTGGTAGCTGGCACCTTTCTTTGACTTGGTTTCTTGACTTGGTTTGGGGAAAGGAATCGTCACAGTTTTCCAAGCTTCATTTGCCCGGTCTAGAAACACTTGGCATTTAATAGTCTGTCCAGGAGTAGAAAATGCAGTTTGGTGAAGAGGTCTGGTTTAGGCTACTTGCGGCAGGTTGAAATGTTTGTTCTTTGTCTTCTTTGTTGGTTTTTGGCTCTGTTGGGCTCTGTTGGGCTTTGTTGGGCTCTGTTGAGATGTGTTATTGTTGCCAGACTTGAAATGTGCTGTAAAATAGGGTTTGTGACCTGCGGCCTGATAGTGTACATGTTCATGCCTTTCTTCCCTACTTACAAGTGTTGTTTTCTTGCGTTTCAGTTCTCCTGCATGAGGCCTTTCCAGAGGTGAGTGTGACGCGTCTACCAAAGTAGCTTGAGATGGACTGGCCAAAGGTTGGACGAGCGCACGAGCACATGTATTTAAGAGAGCCGTAATTGCAGGTTAGTAGGAGTGACTTAAAGGCCATTAAGGCTATTGGGAGAGATCTATTGGACGATTGGCTCTGGCCACGTGTTTGACATTATTGCGTGCGCGTGCTTGTTTGGCATTCTGACAGATCTATTGGACAATTGGCCAGAGTGATTTGTGTGACTTTATTGAAAGAGCATGCTTTTTTGACATCACAGGTCAAAGGCGGCCAATGGGAGCGTGCCGCATTGGCAGCGACCAATGGAGAGGTGCCACACGGGCCAAGGGAGCAGGTGTGTGCCGTTAGACCTGATTGAGTACAAGTAGAGGGAGGAGTTTGCGGAGTATAAGAGGCCATAGAGGAGCCGAGCGGCAGCGGAGCGGCAGTCGGGCGTTCTCCTCGAGGCGTTCGACGAAGACGGCGTTCGACTAAGACGAGGATAAGGGTGTTTGCCTACGGGTGTTAGCCTAAAGGGTGGCAGCCTAAAGGGGGGCCCGTGCTGCTCCTCATGCTCATCATGCCCAAAAACTGCAACCGCGTCCAGGTAAGAACCGCAGCCTTCCACCCCTAATGCCTTTCAGCTCCATGTCCCTTCCCTAACCGCCCTCCTCTCCAACCCCAACCCTGTGTGCAGGACTGTGGACCGAGACCCTTTCCATTTCGTGGCACTGTTGCTTTGACTTTCCTGCTTGCGCTCTCAACCTTGGAACTTTGGAAGGAACCTTGCAACTCCAACTACTCAGGCCAGGTATGTGCTTTTTCATTGTTACTGCGTTTCCCAACCCTACAACCCCCTTAATTGTTTGCCATGCGCTTCTCAACTCCCACACCTCGCAAGCGCCTTAATTGTTTGCCATGCGCTTCCCAACTCCCACACCTCGCAAGCGCCTTAATTGTTTGCCATGTGCTTCCCAACTCCCACACCTTGCCACCCCCTTAATTGTTTGCAAAATGCTTCCCAACCCCTTAATCGTTTGCCATGTGCTTCCCAACTCCCACACCTCGCCACCCCCTTAATTGTTTGCAAAATGCTTCCCAACCCCTTAATCGTTTGCCATGTGCTTCCCAACTTCCACACCTCGCAACCCCTTTATCGTTTGCTAACCGTTGTGCTTTGCTAACTCTTGCCATGTGTCGCTAACCCATGCCTCCTCTATCGCCCTGCAGGTACGCTAGCTGAGTGTGGAGGACCTGCACACGCTCCCCAAGTCCGCTACCCCAGTGTCGAAGCCCTGCACGTGCCCCCTAGCAGTCGCCCACATGACGTGACCCTTCTTCCTCCTGCCCAAGCATGTTGCTTTGTTGTTGTTGTTGTTGTTGTTGTTGTTGTTGTTGCTGCTACACAATAAAACATGTCCTTTGTAGTTGTTTTTCTTCAACCACACATGTTCCCTATACATATGCATGCACTATAGATATGCATGACATCTAATGACTATCACCTTGTCGTGCAAGACAAGACCCAATACATTTCACCCATTGTAGTGCAACCGCAAAGTCATTAACACATCTGCACACGCAAATCTATCAAGTCACCCATTGTAGTGCAACCACAGTCACTAACACATCCACACACGCACCACAACTGCGTATCTACAAGTTGATTAACAATGAACCAACCACTATCTACACCTGTGTTAGGCTCTTTGACACAATGTGAAAGTTGAATGAATGAATGAATGAATGAATGAATCAATCAATCAATCACAAGCCAACTATGTACAACCAAAACATCTGTGCATCCCAGATGCAACTAATAAAGTACCTCCACATCTGTCAACTGCATGTGTCATTAATTATCATTTAATCTTTACTTCACTAATTACACAAGTATTTATTTTCTTCTATTAATTATTCAACTACATCATTTGCCTCTCAAGAATATTTTTTCCTCCTCCTATTTATTTATCTATTTATTTATTTATTTATTTAAGTGCTTGAATTTTTTTTCTTTTCATGTTACTCATACATATATACCCCCCCCCCCCATTTCATTATTTATTTTATTGACTATAAACTTTTCTTTCTATTGCCTCTATATATATATATATATATATATATATATATATAAAGAAAGAAAAGTTTATATATATATATGCCTGTATATGTATGTATGTATGTATATTTATTTATTTATTTATTTATTTACTTGGCATTATTTTTCTTTTTCTTTCTATTACTACATAGCTTCTTCTTTATTCCTATTGTCTCTATTTATACATGTATTTATTAAAATATATATATTATATAATTATTAAATTGTTCATATATTATGTAATTATTTATATAATTATATTTTTTTTCTATTACTACATAGTTTTTTTTCTTTCTATTACCTCTATATATTTATTTACTTTTTGATTTGACAATTTCTTTTCAATTACTACGTAGCTTTTCTTTGCCTCTATATATCTTTTCATTTCACAATTGTTTCCTTTCTATTACTACACAGGGATTATTCTTTTCTCATTGCCTTTATCTATCTATCTATCTATCTATCTATCTATCTATCTATCTATCTATCTATCTATCTATCTATCTTACTACTTTTTTATTTTAACATAGCTTTTTTTTCCTATTGACTTTATATATGTATTTATTCATTTATTTACTACTTTTCTAAGGAAGCTCAACTCTTTTAATGTTGATAAGGTTATGCTGCTGCTGTTGTTGTTGTTGTTGTTGTTGTTGTTGTTGTTGTTGTTGTTGTTGTTGTTGTTGTTGTTGTTGTTGTTTTACAAATCTTTTATTGAATCTGTCCTTACTTTTATTGCTTGGTATGGGGGGGGGGGGGGGGTATCAGCCTGAAGGACAAAAATAACCCCAGCCATATTGTGAAGATGGCTGGCAAGATAATAGGCTGTCAAAAGTCTTCCTTAACATATATCTATGAGAGGCAGGTTATTAGGAAAGCAGATGCCATTCTGGAATGTGTACATTCTCCTCCTCCCTCCCTCCCTTCCTCCCCTCCCCCTCCTCCCCCCCCCCCCCCCCCCACAAATAACTCTTTTGTACCAAGTGCACTCAGGTTATTAAATTTGCACAATTCTGGAACTTTTATAGTGTAACAGTGTTTTTAACTAGTCTGTGTTATGTGGATGTGGATGTGCCTTTTTAACTGTTGTGCTACCTGTATATTTTTTTTACCTGCTGCAAGTCAAGTTTCCTCCTTTGGGGGACAATAAACTTAAACTGAACTGAACTTTCTTTTCATATATATATACATATATATATGTAATTTATTTTATTTCTCTATCTCACGATCCATCGATCTATCTTACTACTTTCTTTTTTTACATAGCTTATTTTTTCCTATTGCGTCTATATATTTATTAGACAATCGATTGATTACTTTCTATTATTACACGAGGATCTTTTTTCTCATTCTTACACAACTACTTATTTTCTTCTATTAATTATTCAATTACATAATTTGCCTTTCAACATTTTTTTATCCTATTGCCTCTACATATATATTCATTTATTTTACTACTTTAACTTTTTCATTGTTTTTTTTTCTATTACTACATAGCTTCCTCTGTTTTTCCTACTGCCTATGTAATGTCAATATTCATTTATTTGACAATTAATTACTCTCTATTACTACTATATATTTATTTATTTGACAATTATCTTTTTATATTACTACATAGCTTGTTTTTGCCTACTGCCTCCATATACTGCATTTCTTTAACCGCTATATATATATTCACTTATTTCTTTTACTCTTGATTATGTCTTACTTTACCGCTCATTTTAAATATAATAATATCTGTTTTAACTACTAATTTCACTATTTTCTTTCCATTACCAGTTTGTTTCTCTACAATACTAACAACAATACAACTTTTCTTTTTCTTACTATAATTTCTTTTGTATTGGTCATATATATTATATTTATTATTCCTTTCATTTCACAGCAAATACTTTTTTTTTCCTGATACTACAGTTTTCTTTCTCTATTACTCAAACGTATATATTTTTTTCATTTCACAATGTTTTGACTTACTCATTTAACCGTTTCATTTTATACTATTCGCTTAATTGTTCTTTTTTCCACTTATCCTCGTATACATTTCATTATTATTTATTCATTTGCCTACTACTTTCCTTTTCCTTTTTCTTTGCCTTACTACAGTTTTTTCCCCTTCTATTGCAAATATACTGTATATTTTTATCTATTTATTTCATTACGTTTGACTTTTTTTTTCTCCTACTACATACTCTTTGAACCTTTTTTATATTCATCCTATATATATATATATATATATATTTGCTTTCTCTTCATTATTTATTTCACCACTTATTTCATTATTGAACTCTTCCTCTTACTAGTTTTATTTTGTTTTTACTATTGAACTACATATTTCCTCTTCCTCATCTATTATTATTGTTAATATTAATACACCTCTTTTACTATTATTTATTTAACTACTTATTTAAGTCTCTATCTTTTGGTTATACGTTCACTATTTCTTCGAAATTATTTCTTACTACTCAATTAATGCTACGTTATTTTTTACCCCAAAATGTATTTCGTATACTATCCTGCCTATTTACATTTTATTTTATCGTTTCCACTTCGCTACATCGTTATTTATTTTTTGGTTCGCTTAAGTTCATTCTTTAACAGTTTTTTTTTATTATATATTCATTTTTATTACGTATTTATTTACTTTTCTATTCTATTTATTACTTATTGCTCAACTTCTTCATTTATCTACTCTTTCAATTTTTTCACTCTTCTTTGCCCAACACCCTCAGCCACCGCAATCCACTCGTTATTTCTTTACTCGTTTATTTTACAAAAACATTTTCTTTATTGCTACACCGTTCACTCAAAATGCCCGCAAATCACAGTTTCAAATCTGCCTGACTTCAGACGCACATATGCACGTATACGCATACAGACAGGGCCAAATTGTTCCTACCCTTCAATCGATTAAAGAAAAACTCACTCTGCATTCTATGAATGAAAAATAATGAAACTTATGCACTGCTTTTCAACTCTGCTTCAATACAATTATTAAACAAATAATAAAGTCACGCAACAACAAAAACGATGCCACCCCTAGAAAACACTCCAAATAATGTCACCGTAGGGACACGTTCATCCAAGCTGTTCAGAAATTACCATTATTCAGACACCTTACATCCACGGCGCTGTAGCCAACCTCCCTGGACGTGGCCGCAGGAACATTGATGACAAATGTAACAAACTCATCCTTAATAAGGTAACAGAAGAGCCCAAAGCTACATGACAGACGACCAAAGAGGACACCGTTGTTAAAGACGATCGGAAAAAGCTACGTTGCAATAAGCAAAACTACATGTTCGCAACCTTCTGGGAGAATGTCTTATGGACAGATGACGCAAAGAGGAAACCTTTTGCCGATCGGCTCTATGTTCGCACGCCAAACAATGAAGCGTATCGACAAAACGACAACGTCCCTGCTGCCAAACACGAAGTAGACCGCTTTATGTTCTGGCCCTGCTCGGCTGCATCTGGCACAGGGTCTCTTCGATCTGTACACGCTACAATGACATCTGAAGACTATCGACACGTTCTACGCAGAAATGCACCGCGCGCTGTCAGAAAGCTTAGTCCCAGTTGCAGGTCAAGGGCAACGGGTCAACGACCCAAAACGCAGCTAAAACATCCCAACAATGGATAACGCTTAAACGTTGAACTACTCTAAAGTAACCATCTATGAGCCCTGACCTCAATCGTATGGAGCATCTTTGGAAGGAACTGAAATATAACTGACAAGTGCATAAGTCTCATTGACATTTACAGGAATCATCTGATGCCAGTAAATACCTCAAAAGGTTCTGCGACATAATATGACATTACAGGTACAGGTACTATCGCTTTTGTCTACGCCTGTTCCGTGACTTTATTTCATTTCAAAAATTCACTTGAAGCATGGTTCAAAAGCAATGACTGAATTTCTTTGGCCATCATTCATTAAAAATATATATATATATACACTTATCCTTTTATCGTAACTTTTGTCAAATTAAACTTATTTCTGTGACCATTGTGAGTTTTTCTTTCGTTGACCAAAGAATACCAACAATTTTGTCCATGTCTGTAGCTACTACATCTTTTAACATTATATGAAATGGGAATCAAATATTTGCACAAATATTAAAAAACAACACATTCTATACCCATGTGTATATAATGTATATTACTATTGTTTTACATTTCAACTCTGCTGTACATGCAAACTGCCATGAAAAACGACAATGATTTCGGATACATACATGTCATTCGTTTATTACATCTTCACTTATTTGTGCAAATATTTCATTCCCACTTCATACATTATCAAAACGTTTCATTAAATAAATCACATATTTATATCACGTTTCACCCCAACTTCTTTCCCAAAATGTTCATTTACCATCCATTACGATACGCAATGGATAGCAAACCATTTCATTTCAACTTCGTAATATTCCATATGCTAAATATGACACTCTTGAAATCCATATCAACAATGTCTCAAGTTGACCTTTTCAAAAACTCTTTCTGTTTTAACTGTTCACCTTCCCCATGATTACGTTTACATTTAGTCATTTAGCAGGAGCTCTTATCCAGAGCAACTTCCTGCAAGTACAAGGGCATTCCCCTAGAGGCAAATAGGGTAAAGTGCCTTGCTCAAGGACGCGACAACATGTTGCCGCGGCCGAAAATCGATCTCCCAACCTTCCCATCGCTACACCGACGCCTTGACCGCTGAGCCACGTGACTCCTACGATGTAAATGTCACCGTCGTACAAATACGGTAGTGACGACAAGCATTTAATACGCTGGCCATTTTGCACATTTCCCCCACTTACAAAGCACGTACAAGTCCGTCATTTCCATCGGAGATACTATTCAACTGCAAGTGACAGAATCCAAAACGTAATCCACCAAATCGTATTGAAACAATTTGTCAACGATCCATTTCCACCACGTAAGTAAGTAATTGCAACAATATTAACCTCAAGATGACGACCTTTGCTCTGGCCCACCGTGCCAAATCACCTCCTTCCAGCAGAACCTGCTCAATGACCTGCAAACAGCAGGGAGCTGCACTCTTACAGAATCATGGATTCTAATCTAACAGTGCACCCATCTAAATGCAGTGCACCCATCTAAGTGCAGTGAACCCATCTAAGGACTGGCTCCAGAAAAAGCACCTCGTGTGCAAACTGAGTATTTGTTTACCCCAAACCACTAGGTGGCTATAGTATTAATTGACAACCTGCTATAGGTATATATCGTAGAGCATAAGTAGATGAAGCACTCTAAATGAAAAGTCACGTTAACGTGTATGTCGAGTTTAACTACGAAGTTCAGTTTTTTTCTTGAAACGTACACAATCTTAGAGGGAAGTGAAAGTCCCTGATCCCTAGCAACAAGCCCCTAAACCTAAAGGATCTGGACTACGTCTGGAGTGGCCCTGACACACAAGCCCTGCTGCGGTCTGTGCACACCTGCTAAAAAAACTACAAGAAACCTCTGACCTCTGTCACTGCTAACAAATGTTTCTGGACGCAACGTTAACTTCTGCTCTTCTCACATATCAAATACTCGACACCCGAGTCACCTGAATCTAATACGTCTTCTCTTTACGTTTCGTCACTTGCAGTGAACGCTAACTATGATGAAATGACACTACTACATGCTTTGTAAGTGGACAAACATACTACATCTCCAGCGTATTTAACACTTCTCCTCCCCACTCTATGGACGATGGCATCGCATAATTACTCCTATTTATGTGGATATTTCTGTATTTTTGGACATTAACAATGAATTATTCCTAATTAAAACAAAATGTCGCGTTTTTGGTCGCATGACGGATAGGGAAAAGTTATTTATAGATTTTTTCACAACCTTACGTCACTAATGTAAATATATCGTATGTATCGTCGCACCTACTTTCACCAACAGCCTCTACAGACGCTGTTCAATAAAACTATGTTCATGCAAATACGTCATCGATAGAACGTCAAGTTAGTCCGATAGCCACACGAGGGTGCTTATCGAAACATTACATTAAACTATCTTGCTATTTAAGTTCACTCATTTCGCCCACGCTCTTATCCATAGCGATTTACAACAAGTACGACAACCTTCCCTGAAGCCAGTAGGACGAACTGCCTCGCGCAACGACGCGAATATCGCGATTTGGTTCAAATTAACCGCCGCGCGCTGTCGCCTTACCTTGCACGTGCTCATCATCGCAGGGCCGTCACGCAAAATCGCGCATTTAACAACGTCATTATACTATCGGCAAATTACTTGGAAAATAACCAATATGTAATAACCAATACTCTGCCAGGCCTATAACTCCTACTCAACACAATTTACAACTTCTTACCGAATACATAAACGACGTAAATGTGTGTTTGTGTGTGTGCACGCGCGACAAATGTAACTATCTACATCAGTGGTTCTTAACCTTGTTGGACGTACTGAACCCCATCAGTTCCATAAACCCTTCTTCTTTGGCCATGTCATCACCGATCGTATGAATCGAATGTGTCTTCGCCTCCACCTAACCCCTAAATCTAACTCGCCAAACCCCTGAGGTTCAATCCAACCCAGGTTAAAAACCGCTGATCATGATGGTGGATGAATGGAAACCAAACACACAGGTGTAGGTGCAGGTATGGGATGAAAGGGAAGGGGTGGTTTAATATGGGGACAAGTGTTTTTTTTGTTTACCTATATAGCAGTTTCTGATTGGGCAGAAAATGGTCCAGCCGAGAAATGTTGACCAATCGGAAGCTGAGCACGGGAGCGTTGGGATTGGCGGTGAAGATGCGCGTGATTCCAGCAGGGAAGGACATGGTGAGGTCTCCTGTTATCTTCACCAGGCAGCTGCGCAACAAACACACACATTTTAACACCACGCGCAAACAACAACAACAACATCACTTCACCGTGTTCAGAGCTCACACTGACCGGTTGTGCTGTCCACCCTTGAAGTAAGCGTTGATGTACTCCGTGATGGCCGCCGCCACAGGCCACGCCTCCTGGGTACTCAGGGAGATGGGACTCGGCCCGCGAGACAGGTGCACTGTGGGTAACGTAGTCCCGTTAATTATCAGCTCTGTACAGACCGTCCCGTGCCTTGAACGATGAGCATCCCTACACTACCGCTTACTCTGACTCCGGCCCTGATCCTGGTAGGGCAGGGGGGATGGCTGGCCACCCCGGGCTGGACTGGGGGCGCGAGGCAGGGCCCCCCACTCGCTGGGGCTGGAGGAAGACGAGGAGGACGTGGTGAGGGGCGGGCTGGGCTCCGGGAGGGGGGAGGAGCACACTGACCTAGACTGGAGGACAGAAAACACAAGTCAACCGAACCCTGGCTTACACCTAATTGCCTTCAGGCTCTCAGCATGACCGGCCAAACAAGCAGCTCAGCGCAGGGCCTCTCCCAGGGCCTACTCACTCTCTCGCAGCCGCTCGCTCGCCCGGACGACCTCTTGGCCCGGGTGCTTCTGGGAGGAGCGCCCACCAGCACTTCGGCGCTGTCCTGCCTGAAGTTCTGCTTGGAGCCTGATGGGAAAACAGGAAGCGGACAGCGCAGATAACAAACGAGAAGTGGACGGCACCGGGAAAGCTTAAGGCCCTTTCGTATAGTGCTTCTTCAGCATTCCAAATACAATGGAAAACGTGAAAACTTGGAAAATATTCATTTACAAACATATACGCAAATATCATCCCAAAAAGTCACCTTTTCGTGAACTCCTGCTGCACACCGGCTGCGCGTTAATGTCCAGACAGTCCTGGTCCTTGTCCGTAGAAAAGCACAAGTCCTCCTGCGGCCCAGAATGCCTCGTGAGAGGCGGGCCGTTCCTGCGCGGCTCGCAGTCCGAGAGAGAGGCCCGCTGCTTCCTGGCCCCCTCCTGCCCCCCCTCGCTGAAGGGGTTGCGGACGGAGTTCCAGTGAACCGGCTCCTTCTTGGCCGTGGCTGCTGGGGCCAAGCTGGAGACGGGGGCCAGTCTGCTGGCGCTGCTGCTGCCGTGGGGGAGGACCCCCGCCGCGGCCGCCAGGGACGACTGGTGGGTGGGACTGCCGATCATGGTGATGGCGAAGGGGTCGTCGGGAGAGTCCGGGGGCGGCACGCTGCGCTCCCGCTTCCTGTCCCTGTCCTTGTCCTTACGCAGGCAGGAAGAGGAGGGGAGGGTCTTGCTGTCGGACAGGGACTTGGAGAAAGCGTCCCCTCGCGCCTCCAGGCTCCTTCCGTCGCGGGACAGCCGCGGGGGCAGGGGGGCCCAGGCGTCAGGGTGAGGCGAAGTCTCCTGGCCTGCCGTCCTCTCGAAGGCAGCCAGGAAGGGGTCCTCGGGGGGAATGTGCTTACAGTTCCACACGCTGGCCTTCGTCTCCGAGGGGGCCTGGGAGAAGGCGGGGAAGCGCAGGGTGGAGGCCTCCAGGTCAAGGGGGGCATGGGGAGACCGGGGTCCAACACCCCAGACGCTGGCCGGCTCGTCCGAGGGATGAGGGCTGCGTCCGGGGGACGGTTCCCGGAAAGCAGCCAGGAAGGGATCCGCGAGCCTGCCCGCCACCGATTGCTCCTTGCCGTGGCCGGCCGTCGGCCACGCCGCCCAACCGGCCGGCTCGGGGGAGGGCCCCAGGGGCTGATGGGAAGGCGAGTCCAGACCTGAATCTTCCACGTTCTCGGGAGAGGAGGAGTCAGAGGAGAAGGCTGCATCTGTAAGACGGGAAACAGTAAGGAGGAGAGCTTGATCGGAAGACGTGGGCATGGACCCAGGGGCACGCAACCGCTGCTGGAGGACGGGAAAACCATTCACAAACGATCGATACGTGTGACAAACTCGGAGCTAAGCTGCAGCCTCAGCTCACATTCAGAGGACGCTCCCAGAGCTCTCTTCAGCTGCTCTCTGCCGGCGAAGCTGTTCGACTTGAAAGCCGACTCCAGGGAGGGACCGAAGAGGCTGTCTGCACCTGGAGTGCGACTCAACCTGGAGGACAGGAGACAGGGAGGGGGGGGAAGGGACAGGGGGTTAGGCTCATAACGATGCCTTCGCTGGGTTTGATGCAGTGCCATCAACTGATCTCCTGCTGGTTCCTCTTTCCAGGCATCTCTCCCTCCGCCTGGCCCCATGCTGTCACCAGCTGTGTGGGAGGACACAGGGATGGAGAGAAGAGGGGAGAAAGAGAAAGAGAGAAGGCGGAAGGGTGTCAGCACTACCCACCTGCTGTGATCTGGACTAGAGGTGGATCTGCGTAGGCTGTCAGGCTCTCCTTCTGTAATTAACACACACACACACACACACACGGCACTCAGCCTAGCCACACAGAGCAATATTTAACGGTGCCTTCTCCCCAATCAGTCCAAATCGGTGACTGATGTGATTAGTCACACCGTTGGTGGGATGGAGCGCCCACTGGGAGCTTCCATTAGCTTCCCCGTAATAAACACCAGCCATTATCCCTGCATCACCACACCGCCCTGTCCAGCCCCCGCACCGCTAACGCACATCTCACATCTCTTCTAATCAAGCACTCATCATTAATTCTGTACCCCCCCCCCCCAGAGACCTCCACTCCTACTCTCTATCTCCCCCTCCTACACTCCCATAGTGAAACTATCTGATGGTGAGACAGACAGCACTAAAATTTGGAGTTTGAGTTGGATTGTACAACATGTTTATGGAAAACACAATACAAGCAAAACAATCACACGGCTGGATTTAATCTTCATGATAATCAAAATAATAATAAACTATATTACAACTAATCGCTCTTCCAACATTCACTCTGCAGTTTGACTACAGTACGGCCTTCTGCGTCGCCAATTCCCACCGTCTCCAAAACGTGCGCGGGTCTACGGATGGGTCAGAGTTTGCGTGGATGAGGCCGCAGTAACAACTCACCCCTGTGGGGGGCGCTCTCTACCTCCCCTTCAGACCGGCCCCCGGTAGTGCTGGAGTTTCCTGTGGAGGACGAATATAGAAGTTATAAAACAGTGCGCATGCACTGTACGCACGCACACACAAAAAAATACAAACGTACTTACTGGAAAGATGACGCTTGACTGACACCTGGAACACCAACCCCAAAAAACAGAAGACATTTTAATTAATTACACCGCAATTCAACCTGTCTTGAAAGCACCAACCCACACTGTCCCCTTGGCCTTGACCCCTACCCCTCGGTTGGGGGGCAGCGTGAGAGCCCCCACGGTGGCCTTCAGCTCCGTCTCCGTGGCGACGGGGTTGCTACGGGCGCCCACCGGCCGTATCTGGATGTTGAACTTCTTGGGCTCCGAGTCGTCGAAGTCCGAGTCGCTGGAGTAGAAGTTGTTGTCCTTGTCCTCGGAGCAGCGTGAGAGGACGACAGTCAAGGAACACAGACAGAGACGGGGGGGGGGGGGCATGTTGTTGGCAGGAACCACCATCAGGATTATAGGACTACTACTATTATAGGACTACAAGCTGAAACTTCTTTGGCTTCATTGTTTTCCCTGAACGCAGGTTCTCCTGTCGCTTTGGTTACAGGGGTGGTGAAGTCGTTAAAAGACATTGGACCGCTGGTGACTCCGCGCTGTTAACAGCAACATCCTGTAACTCCTGACCTCCGTAGACCTTTATCCTGTTAGCGTCACGTTTCATCTGCAGCGAGCAACAACTGTGTTACACGCAACATGTGTGTGTGTGAGTGTGTGCATGTGAGTGTGGGCATAACAGGGCTGGTTGAGGAGGCTGAAAGGAAACTGCAGAGACCGGATGTTTGGACTCACATCCACACGCACCCCTCCCCAACGCACCACACCAACACCACAGCCGTAACGCTCTGCAGAACCACTTGCATCCGTTGAATGGGGTGTGCTGGAGCGGGGAAAGTGCTACAACGTGGTCATGTGACCCTCGGAAAGGATATCATTCTGGCTAGACTCTGCTCGGATGACAAAGCCCTCGTCGTCCAACTCCAGGGGAGAATTCTGTCAACACGCACCAGACAAAAAGGACCTTGTAAGATGCAACAACATTAGTAAGACTTAAAAGGGCCATATCCTATCCTATCCTATCCAATCCAAATTTATTTATATTGCACTTTACAAAAACACGGTTGACCAAAGTGCAGTACATAGCAATATTAAAAACGCAATAAAAAGACAAACACCATACACAGTAAAAACAATACAACAATTGGTAAAAAACTCAACAAATACAGACACACTGTACACGGTAAAAGTCAACACATCACTGAAAAGCTAAGGTAAAAAGATACACTATATTACATCTGATCATTTGGATGGGTGACCAAATACTTTTGGTAATATAGTGTTAAGTCTTTAGAGCCGACTTAAAGACGGATGTGGACTCTGCCTGTCTAAGGTGCAGGGGCAGCGCGTTCCATAGTTTTAGTTTCCTCCGTGATTTTGGGACCACTAATGAGGAGTGATCTGCTGACCTTAGTGAGCGCACAGGGGCGTAGGGCTGTAGTAGCCATTAACACTCGTTAGAAGCATCCAGATCTAAAGCGTCACCCTCTTTATCCTTCCGCAGCTCGGTCCTAACCAAACACAGGTTCTACCCATGACCTGGCTAGACTCCTTTTCCCAGAAGGCCTGGCTGCGTTCTTACATCTTCCTGTCTGCCGCCTGTGTGTGTTCGCCCCTCCCCATGTGACACTGGTCTGTTAGAAGAGGTTTTGGCAGCACACCCTACCTCAAAGCCCCTTCTCAGAAAGACACAAATAGACAAGGGCAACCTGACACTGACAGTCACGTCATTGTCACACGTATGACTGGTCACAAACACACACACACACACACTCTCTCTTATTTACCTAACTACGTTAGCTGTACTCCCTGTCCCTCTCACACACACACACACACACACACACTCTCTCTCTCTCTCTATTCTCTCTCTAAGTCTCTATTTCTGTTTCGTTAGAGGGGCAGGGGGGCAGAGGGGATCAAAGCTGAGTTTGAACTGAGAGGAGGGGGGGGGGGGGGGGGGGGGGGGTGTTTGTCTGCGTCGGAGCCTCTGTGTTTCAGGACAGGCTGGGATACTCACCAGAGTACTTTCCATCACGGCTGAATCCCTGTAAATCACACGAGGGAACGTTAGGAACGCGCTACAAAACCGCCAGAACCCCACAACATGTCAGTGTGTTCTGGTGTGCGTGTCTTTCTGACATGTGGTTGTGTGTGGTTGTGTGTGTGTGTGTGTGTGTGCGTTTCGTGTGTAGACTCACGTCAGGTCAGGCTCCTTGTCCCTCTTGCCCAAGCCGGGAATCCTGAAAGCCTTCCCTCGACTCTTCTTACCTCCCTCTGACACCACAGTGCTCATGTAGTCCTGAAATCCCACTGGCGCTGTGGTGCGCGCACACACACACACACACACACACACACACACACACACACACACACACACACACACACACACACACACACACACACACACACACACACACACACAAAATCACAACCCATGACAGACAGAAAACCCAACCGGCAACCGTGGGCTTAAAACATCTGTCACAAGGGAACAGTCATCATGATACTGTGAGGTTAGCTTTGACTGCGTAGGTGTGTGCTGTTGACATCACTATGTAAGCTGTGTAGCTTGACTAAGGTGGATTCACCTGGCTTCTCCTTGCCTGTTCCCTTCTGCTCGGCAAACTTCTGGATGAGGTTGTCGATGCCGATGTTCTCCACGTTCTGCTTGAACTCCTCGTGGACCTGCACAGGTAACGCTCGCGTCAGCTTCCCCCATCAAAACATCCCCTGGTGGGGCTTGGTGTCCAGCCTCCCCCTCAGCCCCCTCCTACCTGGCCCACTTGGACGTGCGTGTCTTCGATGGAGTGGGAGTAGGACTTCACCAGCTGCTTCATCTGCCTCAGGTGGGCTTCCTCTATCTCCTGGAACTTCTGTGCACACAGAGGGGGGAGGGGGGGGGGGGGGCTCAGCCATGACATCTCCAGATCTGCTGCTGCATCACAGGCACCACACCTGAGGCATCACAGGCACCACACCTGAGGCATCACAGGCACCACACCTGAGGCATCACAGGCACCACACCTGAGGCATCACAGGCACCACACCTGAGGCATCACAGGCACCACACATGCTAAATTACAGGGACAAGCTTTTGGGGGGGGGGGGGGGGGGACGTGAGGGGGTGGTTGTTAAGAGTTTCCTAGGAAACTGACGGTGTAGCTGGTAACATGGAGATGGGCAGCTGGTGAATGGGAGGGATCGCAGAGGGAGGGTGGGGGTGTGTGTGGGGCATCAAGGTGTCTAGGTAGGCTTGACCTGACGGTGGGGAGGGTGGGTGTGGGGGGGGGGGGCCTAACCTGAGCCGACTCCATCATCTTCTGCTCAAAGTCTCCTCCCACACGGTTGTACTTGTCGACGCAGGCGGCGAACAACTCTGCCGCCTTCTTAGACTTCATCTCCGCCTGGTCCGACAGGAAAATGAGAGGTATTAATGCGTCCGGGTCTATTTATACCTCGCGTACGACCTTAGCTCGTCATTACAAAAGAAGATTTCTACTCTGCTGCGTATTAAACAGCCACTGTAGACAGGAAGTGGGAAGCATCAGCTGGTCCAGGTGTGTGTGTGTATGTGTGTGTGTGTGTGTGTGTGTGGGAGGCAGACAGAGAGAGAGAGAGAGAGAGAGAGAGATAGAAAGACAGAGAGACAGAGCAACATATAGACAGAGAGAGATACAGACAGAGAGAGATACAAACACAGATACAGACAGAGATACAGACAGAGTACAGACCTTCTCCAGCTCCTTGTGGGGGGCTCCTTCCTTGCGGAGGCGTTCCAGCTCCACACACCTGCTGTGGTAGCTCTCCCTGGTCTTCTGCAGCTGGCCGCTCTGGACCTGCACCGCCTGCACCGCCTCCAGGGTCCCCACCGCCTCCTCCTTGGTCTGGGACACACACACACACACACACCATCAACGAGGCTGGCTTCTGAAGAGTGTACACTTCACACCCAAGCATGTGTTTGTGTGTGTGTGTGTTGAGGGGTGGTTTACCTTCCGGTGAACTTTGACCTGCTCGTCCCCGTACTTGCTGATGTCGCGGATGAGGTCGTTCATCTTCCTCATCAGCTCCAGGTGGCAGAGCGCCAGCTTGTCGGACGACACCCGGAACACGTCCCACATGGGGGCGAAGGTCCTGGGGGACAGGGGGGGGGGGCAGGAGGGGGTGACACACGAGCCAACAGGACACACCAGCCACACCCCTCTGGGTGATCCCCCTACGAGAACTCCCCCCCACTCACCCTAGGGGACTTCCATTGCACGCCATCTTGGCCAGCTTGCTCATGGACTTGGAGTAGGTCTCCTCAATGGCAGCCCTAAGAGAGACACACACACACACACACACTTCATCTATAACTACTCAATAAGCGCAAGACAACGGCTCTGCTGTAATCAACTTCTTTCTCAGCACAAGACCCTGTGACTCCACCCCAGCCACCAGAGATGGAGGAGCTGGGGTCCGAAACTAACACACCCAACGTGACAATTCCAGAAGGAACAACAGTACAGGAAGACACCAGGCTTTCGTTTATTCACATCAACGCCTTCCAAACGGACTCAGGTCCAGGGTTTCTATGGCGACTCAGACAAAGACAGTTAACCTCAGGACAGAGCTAGCAGTATCATCCATCCATCACCACAACACACACACACGCACACACAGACGCTCACACACCCTTCCCAGAACGCTTCACTTCATTTCCTGCCAGCCAGTTGGTTGTGTGCTGCTACCCAGGCAGATAAGTGAATTTCCTGGCTGCTGGGGGAATGTGCACCGCTCACTGTCTGTGTTTTAACACTGGCCTGACAGTCCTGTGCCTGTCTGTAATTCGGTGCTCTACTATGTGAGTAGAACCCATGGGCCCCTGTCCCACAGTCCAATTACTGCCTTGTGTATGGAATACTTAGGAAGTCATGTAAAGACACTGGAGAACTGTGAGGACGTTGGCTAGGCTGAGTGCCGTGTGTGTGTGTGTGTGTGTGTGTGTGTGTGTGTGTGTGTGACCTCGCAAGGAGAGACGACACACACTTACTGCAGGTAGCTCAAGGACAATGAATGAACACACACACACACTCTGTATTTCTGGGGCAGCAGATCCAGTGTGTGTGTGTCTGTGTGTGTGTGTGTGTGTGTGTGTGGTGTGTGTGTACCTGTAGGCAGAGAAGACAGACGACTCCTTGTCCTGCTGATTGTGTAATGCTCTGTGTGTGTGTGTTGTGTGTGTGTGTATACCTTGACACTCGTGTTCTGGCCTTAGTTCAAATGCAGCATGGTGGTGTGGACAGGGGGGCAGAGGTGAGAGGCGGGGGGGCAGAGGTGAGAGGGGGGGAGGGCACAGGTGACAGGGGAGGGCACATCAAAGACGTTGAGCTTTGCAGCAACAGCAGCATGTCAGCTCTGCAGAGACCCAGAGCAGTGACCCCCCCAGCCTGGCAGAGACCAACCCCAGGGAAACTGCAGCCCAGGCAGGGAAGACTTCAGAGGGACTGGCCCCTTTACCCCAGCTACTGTTCCAGCAGGTGACGTGGCGAATCTAGCATCTCTCCTCTCACTTCAGTTCCCAACAGCACCCCTCCCACGCACACACACGTCCAGCCCAAAACCCCCCTCTAACACACACACACACACAAACACAGACTTCCACCCCCCCCCAAACACACACACCCCCTCACCTCTCTCTGACAAACTCCGCCAGCTCCTTGGTAGCGAGCTGCCCGTGCTTCATGTTGTGGTAGAGCACGTCGAAGCCGGCGTTCTTCTCCCCCTGCAGGACACACGAGCACACACAGCAGGTCAAACCAGGAAACACAGAGAGAGAGAGGGGGGGCGGGGGGGGGGGACATCTGAATCTGGGACACTGTGGTAAGACCTCAGCCTACATGCTAAGATCTCAGATCATGTGGTGAGCTACCAGGGCACTGCAGGGGACCGCTGTTCCACTCTGATTAAGATGATACCAGAACCTGCCAGCGGTGGGCGCTCTCATCGCCCAGCTCCCTCCTCTACGACCTTTGTCGGGCGTATTCCTCGAGCAATTGCCATGAAATTCTTTCAAGGAAGCCTGCAAATCGAAATTCCTTCCCCCCCCGCCGCCACCTGCTTCTGGGATTACGCTGTTAACACATTTGGGCTATTGCACACCTGCTGAGATAACGGTATCAAAATAGGCCGTTCCCCAGCGTGACGTCACAAGAGGGAGCGTTCCCAGTGGGGGTCCGGAGAAGAAGGCAGATGGTTCTGCTCTGCACTATAAATACCCTGAGAGGACACTCTTCTCTCAGGTAGCAGAGGAATGCCTGGAATGTCTGGGAGACGCTAGCCGACACACACACACACACACACACACACACACACAGATCAGCTGTTGTTAGCGCCTGTCCACACACACGCACATCAAAACAAACAGCTTTGAGGCTGTCATTTCTCTAACCCAGGAAGCTAGTGTCCTCACCAGAGTTCACAGGTTTGGAGTCTGCCCCAGATAACCCCCCCCCCACCACTGCCCCCTCTTACCCCAACTGCCCCCTGCCCACCAGGAGGCCTCCCCCTGGGTCTGGTGGCCCCTCCCCCCCCCTGCTGGAGTGAAACCAGACCCAGAGACAGGTGAGCTGCTCGGTTCATGCAGGTGCCCAGTTCCCTCATACATGCCAGCCTCTCTCTCATCAGCTCTCTCTCTCTTTCCAGCCTCAGATTCTCTCTCTCCCCAGCCTCCCTCTCTCCCCAGCCTCTCCCTATGCCTATTCCCTTACGCAAGAAGGAGATCCATACAATGACACTGCAGGGAGGGCTGGTAGGAGGGAGAGGAGGGAGAGGGAGGGAGAGGGAGGAGGGGAGGGGGGGAGGAGGAGGGAGAGGGGGGGAGGAGGAGGGAGAGGGGGGAGGAGGGAGGGAGCCATCAGACGTTCTTGCAAAATTCCACTTGATCCTAATTAAATGCGTCCAGGCTTCTCCCCCCTCAGGCCTGACCAAAGGTAATTACTGGAGAGAAAGAGGAAGGAAGGAAGAAAAAGAAGAGAAAAGGAGAGAGACAAAGATATATAAAATAGATGAGAGAGCGTCCAGGCCCTGTGTGCAGCAGGTCTAGCTAGCTAGATGCACCGTGTGAGCCTCCCTGGTGCTCAGAGAGCTGCCTAATTGGGGAAAGTGGTGCAGCGATTCCCGGGGGAGAGCACAGCTGTGACAGTGCTGTGGAGGACAGCTGTGCTTAAGCAACAGTGATGCCTGTGATTGAGATAAGGACTGAACTAATGACTGTGATCAAGCAGGAATAATGACTTTGGCCTGTGATAGGGCCATACTAATGACTGTGGCCTGTGATAGGGCCATACTAATGACTGTGGCCTGTGATAGGGCGATAATAATGCCTGTGGCCTGTGATTGGGCAGTTGATGATGGGCCCAGGTCGAAGCGGGCCAGTCAGAGGGACCAGGAGGTCTTGCTGACTCATGGAAGTTTAGGTGCAGTGTTGACAGTGCCCCCGGGCAGGGGGGCAGAGAGGAGCAGAGAGGGGCAGAGAGGCCCCCCGCCACCCCCATCATCACACACACACAACAGCCCCCGTCATGAGGTGGGCAGAATGAGCAGCGCTGGCATGAGCCACTATCCCGTGGCCAGGGTCGAGCTGGGGTCCTGCGACACACACACACACACACACGACAGAGCACAATGTCTCGGCACAAACCACGCTACAGTACAGTCTCCCTTTCTCTCCCTCCCTCCCTCCATCCATCCATCTCTCCTCCTCCCTCGCTCCTCCCCGCCAGTAGATTATTACCGACTGTCAACAGGACATTTGTACAGCCTAACCTGAAGGCAGACACTCTGAAACGGCTTTCTGTAATGGGACAGTGAGTTACTATCCTGTTCTGATTAAACAGTTAGCAGAGAGACGAACACGAGGACAATCTACATGGGACAGAGAGAGACAGAGAGAAGGGTGGGGAGGATGGGAGGGCACAAGAGAGAGGGGTGGGGGGGCAGAGAAGAGGAAGAGAGAGACAGAGGAGTGAGGGAGAGGAGGGGAGAGAGGGGGGGGGGAGGAGGAGAGAGGACGACAGAGCGAGTGTCCAGCGATATTCCCATCCCTGCCCGCGTGTTTACATGCAGACCACAAGGGTCTCCTCACTTTACCAAGGTTCTTGGGAGTCGTCGTTCCCCCCCCCCCCCCCCCCCCCCCCCCCCCCTGTAACACTGTTACAGTCACAGCTGAGCATCCCTTATTAAGGACTCTCCACAACATAGTGCTGGGAGGGGAGGGGAGGGGAGGGGAGGGGAGGGCGCTAAGTGAGCCAGCAACAAACTTAAACAGAGCAGCCGCCTAAACTGCAGGCAATACCGACTTCCTGGTTTCGCTCCGCCGGAGACGGTAGCATTTCCTGCGCATCGTTTCCTGTTTCCACCCGTCTGCTTCTTATTAGACGAGAGCAGTGAGGCCAAACCGCAGACACTGCTGACAATGAGCAGGGGGGAGATAGCAGGCTGAAGACTCTGCCCATAAGGGGGGGAGATACATGAGACCACACACCCACACAACTCGGATGATTTAGACGGCAACAGAGAAACACATGAGAGATAAGATATTTTGAGATGCTGCGATTGAGTGATGAGAGAGAGAGACAGAGAGAGAGAGACCAGAGAGAGGCAGAGAGAGAGAGAAAGAGAGAGAAAGAGAGAGGAATAGAGAGACAGACAAAGAGAGACAGAGAGAGACAGAAACAGAGAGTGAGAGAGAGAGAAAGGGAGGAAGAGAGAGACAGACAGAGAGGCAGAGAGACGAAAACAGAAAGAGAGAGAGAGAGAGAGAGAGAGAGAGAGAGAGAGAGAGTGAGACAGAGAGAGAGAGAGAGAGAGAGGAGAGAGAGAGTGAGACAGAGAGTAAGACAGAGAGAGTGAGAGTGAGACAGAGAGAGAGAGTGAGTGAGACAGAGAGAGAGACAGAGAGAGAGAGAGTGAGAGTGAGACAGAGAGAGAGGCTTCCAGTTGGAGGGAGCTTGGCTGACCTTTGTCCCACACAATGGCCTGCTCGCTCCACGGAGGCCCAGCAGCCAAACAAAGAGCAGGCCAGCGGTCAGAGAGCAGCCTGACAGCCCAGCTCCGCTCATCACAATGACACACTGAACTGTTACCATAGCACAAAGAACACACACACACACAGCCATCCCTCCCTGACACACACCATGTCAACAAAAACCCACAATCCATAAGCCACACAACCTTGATCCCCCGGAGCACACAGCAAAACGATAAGGAGCCTTCATTTCCCCCCCCCCCCCCAAACCTCTCCCCATCAAAATCCTCCAGATAGAAATCTCATTTCCTTGTCCGCATTTCATTTTCGGGCGGGATTGCTCTCAAGATGGGTTTGTTATACTTCCAGCCAGCTTCACCCCTGTAGTGAGGGAGGCAGGAACCCCTGGCAGAAGTGGAACAGGGAGGCAGGGGGGGGAGGCAGGGGGGGGGCTCCCCCCTGGGTGAACATGACCTACACCTGACATCCCTCCCTGCCAAGAGGGGGGCCCTGGCCCTGCCCTTAGCCAGCCACAGCCCACCACACCATGACATCGAGCACGACACATGATTAATGTCTTCAAAACGCAGGCTCACTTACCCAGAAGTTATTCTGGAAGAAGGCCATCGTTGCTCAAATGGATTCAAAAGGATCTGTAAACGACAAAGGAGCACAGTGTTAAGACTAAAGGACACACACACACACATATATATATATTGAGTGTAAAACTGCACCTTGCTTTGCAGCACTATCGATCAAAGTCAATCCAACACCTTGGCACTTTGACAGCTGCTACTCTTTCAAAGGGGGGGGGGGGGGGGGGGGGGGGGGGGGCTCGTAAAAAAAAATATATATTTATACTTAAATCACTTAAATGATACTACTATTTGTTTTTCCATTATTTAATTGAGAAAATTTATATTTTGGGGATTTGGAAATGTTGTTTTGTGACCCAGCAGTTTTATGAGGCAAATGTACAGTGACCGACATGTGCAAATGCGTTCAACCATATCAGATCGACAAAACACAAGCAAATTAAGAAAATCCTCCCGAATACATAAACATACACGTTCAGCTCTATGGAACCGATCCTGAACTCGTCGTGGCGATGAACGAGCTCCAAGGCAGCTAAAGCGTTAACGCAATCGTAAATATTTGACCGTTATTATTTGCAGTTTTAGGTGGAAGCCAAGCTTGCCTTGCAGTCTTGAATAAATGGACTCTGCTGCAGTCTGCTTGCTAAGGTACCAATCGGTCCTCTCACACCCAGCAATGAATTGGGTTTACAAGGTCTTCTGCCACTGCATAAACAACTACCCCCCCCCCCCCCCCCCCCCCCCATCTGAGCCCAGGCAGGTAAGGGAGGGGAGGGCCTAGGGCGAGTTTCCTCCCAAACAAGCAGACGTAGGCAAGGAGACAACAGCTCAGTCCACACCTTTAGATGGAGGCCAGGGGTCCCAGGGGAGGGGGGAGGGCTTCAAACACACCGCAGCTCACACAGGGGTGGGGAGGGGGTGGGGTGGGGGGGGGGGGGGGCGTGGGGGGGGGGGGGGGGCTGCAGCTAAGGAGGAGGGAGAAAAACATCTAGAACAGCCAGCAGGTAGACACAGCCTGTTAAATGGAGGGGGGGGGGGGGGTATCTAGAACAGCCAGCAGGTAGACACAGCCTGTTAAATGGAGGGGGGGGGTATCTAGAACAGCCAGCAGGTAGACACAGCCTGTTAAATGGAGGGGGGGGGGTATCTAGAACAGCCACAGGCTGGTGACAGAGACGGCTGACGGCCCCTGAAGTGCCTCGCTCCACCACAGCACCCTCACCAGGCCCCCCCCCCCCCCCCCCCCCCTCCTCTGAGTCGTGGCTCCTGCCTCACCGGAGCCTCTCCAAGTGACTGAGGGCAGGAAACTCAGACACAGCTGAGAATACACCTTTGACCCCCCCCCCCCCCCCCCACACACACACACACACACACACACACAGACACACAGACACACACACACACACACACACACACTCCCCCAGGGCAGCTCTCCACCCACCCACACTGCCCACTGGTGGGGGGGTGGAGGTCTTCTCAAATGTCTCCTCAGTGGGTCTGTGAGGATGTCAACAAAACTGACGCAGAGGAGGGGGGAAGGAGGAGAGGAGGGTTTGATACTGAAAGCTTTACATGTGAGGTACAGGGATCTCTGTCTCCATGTGGGATGACCTTGGGCTTTCCAGACCCTTCCACAAGCCTCATTCTGGGGTTCCTGCTATTCTGCTGAGAGAAGATGAGGAAGAGGAGGAGGGGGGAGGGGGTAGAGGACAGCCTGCTGTCTGTCTGAGCTGTGCTGACGACAACACAATCTCTCTCTCTCTCTCTCCTGGCATGGGCCCAGCTACTGGCAGAGACCCCCCGCCCCCCCCCGCATCCCCCTACCCACCCACACACGCACCCCCCTCTCTGCCACCTCGTTAATTAACTCCACGCTTCCAGCATGGACCATCCTGACAGCCTAGTACACAGACCTGGCCCCCCCACACAGAGCCTCACCCCCAGGGGAGGGGGAGGAAGGGGAGGGGGGCTGGAGGGGTCTGCCTGGCCCCCCCGTCAGAGCTGACAGGTGCTGTACTGGGGGAGTGGTGGAGGCTAGCTAAGGGGGCTAGCGGAGGCTAGCTCACTAAGAGCCTAGATCAGATAACTGTCCTCGTCATGTGTAGCGATGACTACTGCTGCTGTTCAGGGTGATGTGGTACAACCATCTGCTGTTCACTGACTCCACACACACACACACACACACACACACACACACCACACACACACACACACACACACACACACACACACACACACAAACACACACACACACACACACAGGCCACTACAAAGCTCATGGTCTAAGCAGAAGTGGGTGGCAGCACTCCAAAGCCATGTTATTAGGAAGGTAGAAACATAGCTGAATGCTCCAGTTCCCTCTGTGGCTCTGGAAATGTTAGAGGAATACTGATCAGGAACACACACAACTCCTCCAGCATTAGCCTAGCATGTAGCTAGCTTGATACTCTATTTATTACCCTGTCTGGAAGATTGTTCACATTGCAGAAAGTACGTACACATTACTACTTCTACACTACGGAAAATAACCAGTGTTCATTGGAAGCTGACTTCTATTCTTGACTAGACACACAGACACAAACAAACAGTCCCTTTGAAACAGCCAACTGCCATGGTTACACCCTAGGACTCCTTCCTGCTGACTTTGAGCCAGGCCAGACCAGAGTAGTCCAGACAGAGAACACCAGACCAGAGCAGTCCAGACCAGAGAACACCAGACCAGAGTAGCTCAGACCAGAGCAGTCCAGACCAGACCAGAGTAGTCCAGACCAGAGAACACCAGAAAAGAGCAGTCCAGACCAGAGCACACCAGACCAGAGTAGCTCAGACCAGAGCAGTCCAGACCAGAGCAGTCCAGACCAGAGCAGCTCAGACCAAAGCAGCCCAGACCAGACAAGAGTAGTCCAGACCAGAGGAGGCCAGACCAGAGCAGGCCAGACCAGAGCAGTCCAGATCAGAGCACACCAGAGGCAGAGCAGCTCAGACCAGAGCAGTCCAGACCAGAGCAGCTCAGTCCAGACCACAGCAGCTCAGTCCAGACCACAGCAGCTCAGTCCAGACCAGAGCAGCTCAGTCCAGACCACAGCAGCTCAGTCCAGACCAGAGCAGCTCAGTCCAGACCACAGCAGCTCAGTCCAGACCAGAGCAGCTCAGTCCAGACCAGAGCAGCTCAGTCCAGGACCAGAGCAGCTCAGTCCAGACCAGAGCAGCTCAGTCCAGACCAGAGCACAGGTATCAGACCAGCCCCATCACCCAGCTCCCTCTCATATCAGCCCACCACGGTCGCCCAGCTTGAGCACCGTCGCCATGCAGCACACAGACACCTTGTGACGCGACGCAGATGGCTGCCATGAGAAATGAGAGCTGGGCCTGTGACAGAGAGAGAGGGAGAATAAAGGAAACACATGCTCTCCCCTCTATCCCCCAACAAACTGTCCTTGTCTGGGCTTTTCTCTCTGTTGGATTTTGGCAGGAAATAAATGGTCTCCCCCCCGCCCTTATTCAGGCACCGGGGGTAAGGGAGGGTGAGGGGGAGTGTGTTAAGAGAGAGGCTGGAGACAGATGCTTCTCTGAGGGTGGGCACTTCAGCAGCTCAAGGGCTCCCTGCCCTGGTCCTCACCCTGCACCCTCAGCTAACCCCACCTCCTCACACCCCAACTTTGGCCCCCCCCCAGCCAAGAATGTTGTGAAGATGGTCTGTGAGGATCTTAACGCCCCCATCTGTCACTGGCACAAAGGCAGTGAGAGAGAGAGGAGGAAGAGGAGAAGAGGAGAGAGAAGAGAAGGGAATAGAGGGGAAAATCTTCAAACCTCTAACACACACCAGACCCAAACAGGGGGAGCAGGCAATGAACTTGCCGCGGGGCGAGGCAGCCCAGCAGGAGGGTGTGTTTCTGGGCAGAGGGACGGGCAGGACATCTAAAGCCCTCGGACCAACACACGGCCAATTCATCTTAGCCAGAAAACCCTCCGAGGTGTTTGCCAAGGGCAGGGACAGAAAGGGGGGCTTCGACACAGCGGAGCAGGGGCTCTCTATCAACCTGAGCTGGCACGGAGTGCGGGTGACACCTCCGGAACATTCTGATGGATTGGGACCACTGAATCAACCAGGCAGGGCCAGACCATAATAATCATTAGCGGCAACGTACAGGGAAGTATTCAAACCTGCAATATCTTGATCTGCAGTCAGAATCTCTACCACTCAGCTAAACCTATCCTATACCCACCATCACCTAGCTTCAAAGCCTCATCCATGACAAGATCATCCTTTATTTGTCCCCAGAGGGGTAAATGTAGTCTAAAAACAGCAGCAGGGTACAGTACAGCACTCAGAGTAACAAATTAAAATACAGAGTAAGAGAATATAAAATACAAAAAAATCTAGTACAAGATATAAATCTAAGATCAACATCGCACATAAGTGGGAGTGTTAAGTGTGAGTTAAGTGAGCTAGCTGTCTTGCATGAGAAGTGAGAGACATTTAGCCAAGTTATTGTACGTAAAGAATATTGCACGTTGTAGTTAAGAACACGATTAAGAATACTGCAGTGCACGTAGTAACTACACAGATAATCCATAATATTGCATAAAAAATATTGCATGTAGTAGTGGCTATGGATATGATGTCATAACATCATGCTAACATGCTACAACCAGAGACTATCTGTTGAGTGGGCGACTCAATAACACACATACAGCCCTGGTAGGAAGAACCCTACTGTGACCAGCTACACCCACGAAGAACCCTACTGTGACCAGCTACACCCACAAAGAACCCTACTGTGACCAGCTACACCCACGAAGAACCCTACTGTGACCAGCTACACCCATGAAGAACCCTACTGTGACCAGCTACACCCACGAAGAACCCTACTGTGACCAGCTACACCCACTAACAACCCTACTGTGACCAGCTACACCCATGAACAACCATACTGTGACCAGCTACACCCACGAAGAACCTTACTGTGACCAGCTACACCCACGAAGAACCCTACTGTGACCAGCTACACCCATGAACAACCATACTGTGACCAGCTACACCCACTAACAACCCTACTGTGACCAGCTACACCCACGAAGAACCTTACTGTGACCAGCTACACCCACGAAGAACCCTACTGTGACCAGCTACACCCACTAACAACCCTACTGTGACCAGCTACACCCCCTAACAACCCTACTGTGACCAGCTACACCCACTAACAACCCTACTGTGACCAGCTACACCCATGAAGAACCCTACTGTGACCAGCTACACCCACTAACAACCCTACTGTGACCAGCTACACCCATGAAGAACCCTACTGTGACCAGCTACACCCACTAACAACCCTACTGTGACCAGCTACACCCATGAACAACCATACTGTGACCCATGTCAACAACACTGCAGCGTAACATGGCCTCCAGTCTAGGTGCTGCCAGCCTGGCCGTACAGCAGCACCAGCCCATTGCTCCCCATTGTCCTGGCCTCAATATGGGCTTTTGTCTCAGCAGCGTACAGCAGAGTCCAGCACTGTCTCTGCCCCGCGTGCCAGGCAGCCGTGTCTCCCAGGCCTGACAGCCAGCTGTGAGAAGGGGCATGGCCCGTTTAGTCTACTGGAACACGGGTGCGATGGAGCCATTCACTACAGGCGCCACCGACTGTCTCCACAATCCTGCAATGTAGAGAAACAGTGTCACTGCCTTCTGGGCGACATCACAGATGATTAAACTGGGATGAAAGGCTATGGAAAGGTCATGTGACTGTCTTTCTGCACTTACATTTTTATTTATTTATAAATATTACCATGTGCTTGGTGGTTGAAGGACACTTAAACACACACAGATTTTCCCTTTGGTTATAGCGCAACAGAACAACACTGTAAAAGCTCTTACGTACAGGATGCCGCTGGAGTCGACAGCCTTGGCAGACACCCACACAGCAGACACCCACACAGCAGTAGTAAACAACCTGGGCCGGGATCTCCGCTGGTCGGGGCAATCCTACAGCAACATCCAACTCTCCGTATCACTCATGCCTAGTGGCCACAGCAGGCAGTGAACCAGTAACCCAGAAATAGATCCAGGCCTGGACCATGAAGGGACCTAGAAGGCTCCATCTGCCACAGACCCTCTGCCTCCAGGATCAGGCCCCAGGCTGCTGGCTCAATACCCTGCTTGGCATCGGGGAGAGAGGAGCCAGGGGCACCCTAGCCTACATTTCAGGGGGGCAATCCATAATTAACACCCCCAGCACAGAGCTGGGAGGGTGTGAAGGGCCGAGCCGGGAGGAGAGAGCTGGAAAGGGAGTGAGATAATAAGGGCAGGATATCGAGGCTGCATATGGGTCAAAGTGTGTGTGAGATTGTGAGTCTGTGTGTGTGTGTGTGTGTGTATATATGGTCCTCCTGATCATGCTTGGACTGAACCGCGACACAGTCCATTCAAAACTAAATGCAAAACAGCGCTCTAGTTCAACATAACTGCGTGTCTTGCGGTGTCATTGGTGTCGTTGCCTGCGTGCTGTACGACCTGCTCTGGGTTGCGCCTTTACACTATGTTGTGTGGCCTAGGAGGAATGCCATACTGTGCTGTGTGCCAGGCGGCGTGTGGCCAGCATGGGCATCATGAACCCAGCTGGAACAGAGGCAACACCGCCGTGGGAGGGGGACTCCACAGTGAGGGTCGATAAGACCTCCAGCTCTAATGACCTGCCTGCCAGCCTGCTCTTAGGCTGCCCGCTGGGAAGGCAGCATGCTGGGGAACAGCAGCAAGCAGATCCCCATCCACACAGCCCTCCAGGAAGGCTCTAAACCTTTGGATGGGAAGAACACATAATCAGGCAAGCTGCTGTTGTTTTTTATATTACGCCTCTGAATTGCCTTAAAATCCCCAAGGCTAATACAAGGACTAGGAGTTTCTTTACTGTGTGGATAAATGTGGGTAAACACGGTGACGTCTTAACCAGACTAAAGTTAACCTGCTTTTGTTTCTCCATCTTATACAAACAGACCTCCGTCAAAGTGTTCCTTCCACATCCGGAACCCTACAGCCTGAAAAAACAAGTGGTTTATTTCAGTCCATCAACCTCTCAGTTCTCAAACCGTTAAAAAAAAAACATCAACAAGTTGCTAAACCGTCTCATTATGAGAAGTGAAACTTCTTAACTCTAATTTCCTTGAATTAAACGCCTGAACAGCCATCAAGCAGATGAACCTAACCCACCCATGCATCCCTGTGTGAGTCAGTCTACCATGCAGCCTACAACACCTGTACTTATAACAGCCATGAGATCATAAACAACAAGTTTGTTTTGACACTTATAGGGGATGATGTAATAATCATAATCATTTTGAAAGCCCCACTAAAGCCACATGATACAGGGACTGATGGTGCATGGCGTCTTAATGGAGTCTTCATTTTAGCTCAGACCAAACTGACCCGAGTTCTAATCAGTCTGGCAACAAAAAAACAACATGTCTTAATGACCGTTTACAGACTAAAGTTGTCTAGGCAGTCTAATAAGTCGTGAAACTAAACTGAGAATGTAATTGCAAAAACACAGAAACAAACACACGCCCCCCCCCCCAAAGACACGCCAACAACTTGGAGTGGGTACGAGGTAGTAGTGACGTTTATTCGACCGAGAACGCCGTTGTTCAATTAAGATATACAAAACGATTAATAATTTAACAACAGCTATACGTACTACAAAAGACCAACATGCATCATACTCAAATATAACTCCCCATGTTATATTATCGCTGATGCCAAACAAAAGCGGGTTTCATACTTTGTATTTCAGTGGAAGACGCTCTACAATCTGCACGCCTGAATTACATTGTGCCTGATTGCCAGGCTTCCCAAGTCCGCTTTTTTTGTTGCAGTTTATCGCGCTTATTTTCGTCCAAATTCATCTTACAGATCATAGTAGCTTTAAAAATCAAATCCTTACCTTTTCGTGGAATCTTGATGACCTTTATAGTACATTATCCATTCGTAATCGTTCACCTGCATGAGTCCAAACGAAGCGTGCACCCGGGGAGATGTAACAGTATAGCGAGACAGACGCCAGGCAGTTCGGTACGATAACAGAGTCCCGCCCACCGCTGTCCTCATTGGTTGAATCACACGTCAATCTTTACTGAGAGGGAGAACTACATTGTAGGCATGGTAACCACGAGGAGGCGGGTCTCTGAGTGTTTTGTTTGCTCATTGGGTGTTAAAATTCTAGCGATTAACGCCTACTAGAAATGTTTGTTTTTTTTAACCAAAAAATTACAATCTTTTTTTTAAGCTATAATACAGCATGGTAATTCTGTGATAAACTAGTTGTCATTGCTTTTAAGACAAAGGGAAATACAAAGCATGCACTTCATCCATAATTCAAGTCAGCATCAGAGCCAAAAGCAGTCTAACCTTCACCCTAACCCCAATTCTCCCCCCAGAGTGTTCCTTTCCCTATTGCAGTGGAGTCAGTTCTAACTTGACTGGTACATCACTAGGCCTGGACTATATCACATGGCTTCCTCAGGGGTGGTGTTGGTGTGACCCAGAGCCTGTTCTGGAAGGTTCCAGCGGTGATGGGCGTGAGCGACTGTACTTCTTCTCAAAGCGCCGGCCGCAGAGATGACAGGGGAACTGGTAGCTGCCGGTTCACTGAAGTCTCCTGGTTGCAGCTGAAGCCACACAGCTCCCACCTGGGACAGGGAGGGGGAGGAGGGGGAGGAGAGGGAGGAGAGAGAGGAGAGGGAGGAGAGGGAGGAGGGGGAGGAGGGGGAGGAGGGGGAGGCGAAATGGAGGGAGAGAGAAACGAAACTGAGGGGACGGAAAGGAGAGCAGAAGCAGAGGAAGAATGGATGGATGGATGGATGGATGGATGGGAAAAAAAATGGAGGACGTTGACACGAAGAGGGTGGAGAGCGTATGGGGAGGATGAGGAGGTCTCACTCAGCAGTTGGTTTCTGTTCAGAGATGTTCCGCTGCACCGATCACATGTGCAGTCCCTTTGATCTCCAGAGAATCACAATTATCGCACAACCAACAACAACAACAACATGCTGACACAAACAAACTTTGGTGACACGAGCACCGCCAAAGGCTTTTAAAAGGTTCCGCTTTGCAATTTATGTGTTTAGTAGACCGTTCAAACGGAACAGAGGGGAGGTCTGGGTCTGAGGGGGAGCGGGAGGGGGAGGGGAGGGGTGTCTTCGTTTATTTCACACCTTTAATGCAGCCCAGGGGTGGATTTGAACCTGCAACCATTCCAAATCGAGTCCCACACGAGGGCTGAGGGCAGAGGAAGCTCCTCTGTTGAAGGTGCTTGTACTTGACGTGGTGCTGGGAGACAAACGGGGGAACGAGACTCGTGAACGTGCCCACACCTCTCCACCCCCCCACCCCCAGGCGGCGCTCCAGGGCTGCGGAGACAGTGGAGAACTGCATTCCTCAAACTGACAGGGCAGCATGGCTACGACGGTTATTTCTTCCTGTAGGGAGAGAATGAGGAGCGTTGCAAATAATAATAATAATGACGCTTGTATACAAAACAGACCTTTTCTTTCTGCAAACACTCAGAGGGACATCCTCCGTCTGCATGGATCTTTAAGCGTTAGAGAAATGATTTGACATGGACTTAGATCAGAGAGAGCCAGTCAGCCATCCTTGATTCATACAAGACTCAACTTCTTTCCTCTATCTCCCTCTACAGATCATCTCTGGTAAAACACCAACTACCTACTTTACCAATCATCCAATGACATCTCAATCTCTGAGCAGTCACTTCCTGGATCCTCCAGCTGGTCATCTCCTGGACGAATGAGAGAAAAGTTGAGCAAATGCCCACATATAATAATAATAATAATAATACCTCATTTAGCAGACGCTGTTATCCAAAGCGACTTACAGTTAGTACAGGGAGATTCTCCCTGAGGCAAGTAGGGTGAAGTGCCTTGCCCAAGGACACAATATCACATATCCACAGCCGGGGTTCAAACTCACAACCTTCGGATCATGAGGCCAACGCCTTAACCAGCTGAGCCACCTGACTCCCAGATGAGCAGGTGTACAACACTTTAGACACCTGTCAGGTTCCCGCCACTCGAGTCGGTGGTGATTTGCTCATCCAGCTCCTCCCATGGTCGCTGTGTCTCCACGGGCCCCAGCGGGAGCTCTCTCTCTGGGGCTCACACCCAGGCCGGCACCCTGGTTTGGGGCCATGGCTCTCAGCGCTCTCCCCCCTTCTCTCCCCCTTTGAAGCCGAGGGGGAGGAGGTTGTCAGGCTGCCTGCATGCAGGGACTCAGCTGAGGTTGCAACTGCAATCTTCCTTGTACCGCCTGAATGGAAGTACGGTCAGCACCTCATGGCCTGGGCAAAACGACACATTTTATGCAAATGTTGTTTAAAAATAGCAGAGAAAAAAGAGTAAAACACACATGAATGCGAGTTTAAACTAATTACAAATTCAGTACAGTTGAAGGAGAGTTGACCCCAACTCTTCTGGTTATACCCCAAATGCACCCGACATTTAACATTCTCTCAAAAGCACAAATTATAAACAATAAAAGATGTTTTCCCAAAAGGTTATATTCCCAATGACCAAGTCATAACAAATGCCAAGACAACATCCCGGTCATTTACAGGCAGTGAACCGCTTTGGATAAAAGCGTCTGCCAAATTAATACAATTGAAATGTAGTGACTAGATCAATTAGAAAAGTTCGTTTGTGTTACCGTTTAAAACTCTCCAAACGTAATTTCAAGTAGGCTGGAACAATACTGTTATATGTGATTTTACATTTACATGTATTCATTTAGCAGACTTACGAGAGAGCTTTACGAAAAAGCATCGGTCACGTGAGACTTGATGATGCTGCTGCTCAATGGAAACTGTTGATCCATGAACGCTGTTAGCATGTTGCTATGCTACGTACCTGGGCTCGCCGTCTTCTTCTTTTGAGGGAAAATGTCAACTTAGAATACGTGGAATTTGTGTATTTTTATTTATTTATTATGTAATTTTTACCTACGTTGGCGCTTTATGTTATCCATTTTTATGTTTTTAATTTGTGAAATGTGTCCTTGTAGGGGGCAGGGCCAGGAATAGTTTCAAGATAGTGACCCTCCAGTACCGGAGTTTGACACCCCTGGTACAAATGAAAACACTAAATTATTAAAGAGGCGCCCTTCTCAAAATGATCTCACGAAGGACAATAAAAAGGACCTGTTCTAAATTTCACCAACCAATGAGAGTCTAGTTGTCACAATACCTTGTGATGTGCTGTTAGGGAGCTCTGGGTCGACTGTGCAGGCCATTATGCTGGAAAACCAACAGGGGGCAGCATTGCGCTCTGGAAAGTCATCACAGCAGTTCTGATGGGAACAGACAAAAAAGGATCATCATACAGCAGCCATTCATTCCAGGAGTGAGACAACAAAGAGGGAAAAAGTTGCTCAAACAGCAGGCCGAAGAGCATACATATGTAACGGTTTAAGGTGTGGGTGATGTTTGGCTGTACCTTGAACCAGCCATCTCTGCTTATCCAGACCATCTCCAACCTGGGATGGGAAGCCTTGCTTGTAATTGTAGACTTTTACACAGTAGGCGTTCAGGGGAATTTAAACTAATTGTGTCGGTTCTTCCGACTAATTGTTCACTTTGTAATCTAACGCTGTGTTTAGGGCCGGGGGAGGGAGGGGAGGGTTGGGGAGGCAGGGAGGGGAGGGGGTACAGTAAGCCGTCGCCTGCTTGCCAGCCAGCAGCCAGGATGCAGGGGGGTGTTCTGGGTGAGTTTCTTCCCCCCTCCTGCATTTTCGGACCGCCGACGGCATCCACAGTTTCCCAGAGGTGTCTCCGTAGCAACGGCAGAAAAATCAGCAGAAAGGCAGTGCCATCCCCGCCCCGGCGCCGGCGTGTGAGTGTGTTGGTCGTAGCTCTTTCTTTCCCTCCTGTTTTCTGTCACCTGTGTTTTTTTTGGGCATCCGTCCATGAGGCACCTTTTGAGGGGGGGGAGGATGGGGGTGGGGGGAGGATGTTGCAGGGGGGGGGGGGACGGGGGATGGGATGGGGGGATGATATTGCAGGGGAGGGGGGGGGGGCTGTTTGCCCATGCAGGACGGTTAGTTTAGCTTAATGAGTCTCTAATTCTCGGTTTATTTCTCTCCTTCCCCCTCCGGGCGGCCAGTTTAGAGATGAGGCGGCGTATAACTGCAGACATTTAACTAGCGCTTTGAACTCCATTACCCACAGGACCCCTCTGCCTGGGAGCTGTTCCCTGCCTCCTCCTCCTCCTCCCTCTCTTTCCTCTTCTCACCACAGGGCCTTCCTTTCTGCCTCTTGTGCCGCGGGAGACGCGCGCACGGGAAGCCAGGTACGTGGGTGTCACTAACTTTTGAAGGGGAACACTCTCTCTTCATCTCTCTCTGTCTCCTCTCTCTGTGTCTCTCTCTCTCTGTCCCTCTCTCTGTGTCTCTCTGTCTGTCTCCCTCTCTCTCTGTCTCTCTCTGTCTCAGGCTGCAGTGGTGATCGGTGGCTTGTCAGTGCCGCAGAGGTCCAGTCTTCAGAGGGTGACCCGGGTCTCCCTTAGAGACCTTCTGTTCTGTATGCCTGCTTGCATCTGACGTAGTTATTAAGTAGGACACAATAAGAGGCCTATTTTTCCAGATCTGCTTTGTTTGTACAGTAATGTAATCATTCGCATTCATAATGAGCATTTCTTTGTTGTTAAATCTCAGAGGTTGATATAAAAGCCGTTTTGCTGTGTTAGACGCTAACTGGAACATGCTCGGCGATGCATCATCCACGGTCTGGCTCTGCAATATTGAGCAGCTTCGGGCATTCAGCCACTCCCCTGGTTCAGGGAAGCAGAGGGGCTAAATGACTTGGAAGAGAACAGAATGGGCCGCTGCCCTTGGCAGGAACCCCCTCACTGGAGGTTCAGCCAGGATCACAGTTGTACTAATTGACTGATTAGCGTGCTGCCTCAGTATTGTGAAGTGCGTCTGCGCCAGAGGCCTCCTGTCTCACATCAAAGACAAAGCCCTGTCAGACCCAGGAAGAGGAACACCATTTAGCCGCATTAATATGCATGCGGCGGAGCTCTTGTATACTGGTGTGTTTCGCTCTCCGAAAACAATTTAACCCTGCATCTTCAGTCGTGATCTTCAGTTGAGTTTTTGTTTGGATGCGCTCGCTCGATTAGCTTTGGTCTGCTTTCACCGATTTGTCCCAAATAAAGCAGAACTGATTCCTCCTTAACGTGTCATCTTTAAAAAGTAGGTCCACTTTAAGGATGTTCAGCATTGACGTGTTTTATTTGACAGTGTGGTTTTTCTATTTCTTATAGCTGCTACAGATGTGAGCCAAACTTTAATGACATTGATGTATTCATCACTCTGGCCTCCCCTTTAACCTAAAAAAACACAAATGTGTGCTGTACACGCGACGCAATACTTATCAATAATGAGTCAGAACTACTTTGTAAGATTCACTCACGTCAGTTGCGTGTTTGTCCTTGTGAAAATGTAAGTTAACACACCTTAGGATAAAACATGATCGTTAAATGTTAGTCTGTGCTGAACATTCATTCATTAGGTCATGGAGTTGGATTTATTCTGATATGACAACAGGCTTTCTCCAGCAGCTATCCAACAATGGAATCATCGTACTGTTTTTACGGAACAAAAGGCTATTCGTTTATCTATTTCAGATGTGTTTTCTTTGAAGGGCAAGGTTTCAGTGTAAATGTCCTTTTTTGGGGGATGTAAGAACCTTATTTACCTGTTCAGAGCAGGGGGGATTTAATCCTGGTCCTCAGTTCCTCTGTCCTGAAGGTTCTAGATGTTTCCCTGCTCAAGCACATCTGATTCTAATGACGGTTCATCATCAACCCCAGCAGGCTGTTAACAACCAGTCATCTGAATCCGGCCAGGTGGAGGACCCCAACGTCGGGGATTGGGACCCTGGGAACACCTGGGGACCCTGGGAGCCCCCCAGCCCCAGAGTGTCCAACTGTACCCAGAGGCTCTGTATCCTTATGATAAAACATAAAAATATGCAGTAACCCAAAATACTGTACAGACGTTGAAAGATTAATTAAAACATTCATTCATGGAAAGTAAAGCATTGTAAAAGCAAGTAAAAATGTGGATGGGAGAATCCTTGAGCGTTCTTAAAGAGTCATTTAAAGAGTTCCAAAGTCTCAAAGGAGGAGGGGCAAGTTCACAGCTTTCCTGCCATCAACGAGCATCCAATCGTAGTCGCGTCACGACCCGCATTCCTGCCCCCCCCCGAAAATTCTAAAACAAACTTCGGGCGAGACAGAGCGGAGAGTCTGGAGAAGAACTGCTCCTGGTCCCATGTCGACACTGACCTCTGACCTGGACGGGGCTTAGTCCAGAGGCTCCTGTTTGACGCGGACGAGGGCGGGGTCTCCCTGACCGCCGCCCCCCCCGTCCCGGCGCAGGACGTACTCGCTGAACTGAGAGGAATCCACCCCCCCTCCGCAGGCCCCCGCTATCTGGAACCCTCTCTGCTGCAACCGCTCCAGCACCTGTCAATCAAACAGGAAGTCAGCTGACGCAGAGGTCACATCAAGGTCACACATTCTCCGCCGACCTGGAAGTGATTTGTTGTAGTTGTTTGTAGTTTTTTTTCAGTTTGTTGTGGAGACGCATCCTGCGGATGAAAAGGACTTGGACAGTTTGTTCAAGCTACTGTGTGACAGGGATTTACTAGTCTGTAGAGATCTGTCGTGTTACACATTATGTGCAAACGTGTTTCTATCAATAGCGCAGACACGGGGCCCGGGGCCACAGTTCACTGTAACTCATCCCTGTCTTCAGCAGGAAGTCTGTGCATGTGGAAAGCCATCTTGCGGTTTCCTTCCCTGACCTAAATCTCACACCGGCTCCCTCTCTCTCTCTCTCCCTCGCTTTCTCTCTATCTCTCTCTGTCTCTCTCTCTCTCGCTTGCGGACTCCCCGTCTCACACATTCAAACAAAGAGACAGCATTCTCCTACATGTTCCTCTCATGGGTTCCTCTAACCTGTCTCCATCCTCCCCCCTCCACCCCTTACCACTCCATCTCTCCTGGTAAAAAATCCCCCTCTCCCTCTCAATCTTTCTTTTTCCCCTGATGTGGTAGAAATCCCTGTGGCCAGCAGCTATTTCATTTCCAAGCTGTAACAGATCCCCCCCCCCCCCCCCCCACACCACCACCCTCTCACTGAGCGCATCACCTCTGAGTGACTCACCGACGTACACCTTTAAAAAATATATATCTCTATCCCGCCTACCTACACTTAAAAAACCCTCCAACCATGCGGTCGACCCTCCCGGCGCATGTGTGTGTGTGTGTGGTTTGAATCGCTCTGCGGTTGTTTCAGAGTCACGGTGGTGGGAGCTGGAAGCGCGGGGTTTCCAGTGAGTTACCTGCACAGAGTTGAGTCGGCAGTACCCGTTGAGGGGGAAGCGGATGAGGTGGGTGGAGTCGTGGTTCCAGCCCGCGTTCGCCGAGTTGTACATGACGTCGCCCACCTCGGGGAACGCCTCCTCGATCAGCGCCCGCTCCCCGCTCAGGGTGATCCTCTCCCCCAGCTCGGGCGCCACGCGCACCACCACGCACTCGCACGGACGCCACGCCTTCCTGGCGTCCCGCTCGCCGCGCCAGCGCTCCAACTCCGCCTGCAGCGGGGCCAGTTGAAAGAACTTGGCTTCCTCGTAGAGCAGGAAGTACTCCTGGAGAACGCAACACACACACACACTCAATGGAGGATACAGCAGGTGTGAATTGGTGCTACAGGGAACACTCACTTTGAAGTCGTCCGGGATGAGGAGTTTGGAGGTGCGCAGGAAGTTGAGAATGTACCGGAACATGGGGCCGTCGCGATCGATGAAGTAGTGCTGCTTCAGACTGTCCAACACGATGGGCTCGGTGCCGTCAAAGAGCCGGCCGATCCTGCGAGAAGCGAGAGCCATTATCGCCACGATCCAGAGCTTTTATCCCGAGTGCAGCCGATAATCTCACGGGTCTGTCTGGGTCGCTTGATGACTGAATAAACCCTGTATTATAAAAAGATCTAGGGCCTCATGCTTTACTACCGAGAGGAGCTACAGACAGACGATAACATTAAAACATCACCACAGTTATCCTCCTCGTCGTGTCTCTGTGATTGTGTGTGTGTTTGAGTGTGTGTGTGTTTGAGTGTGTGTGTGTTTCTGTGTTATGTTACCGTGACAGAGGGTACTTGGTAAGCGTGGCCAGGCTGCTGGTGTACATGTGGCCCCCCACGTCTATGTGCACGGGGGCGTTGGTTTTGGTGAGCTGGGCGGGGGTGGGGATGCCGGCCGAGCCCAGGGGAGACGCGGGGGAGACGGAGACCGGAGGCCGGCTGGTCATGCTGCTGCTGCTGCGGCTGTCCTGCGAGACGAAACAAACGCGCCCGTCAGAAGAGTTACTACAGAGGAGACAAGGGGGGGTGGGGGTGGTGGTGGTTCCCCAGTTCGGTCAGCCAATTAGCACGGAGAACGGAGTGAGACAGCCGGTGCCGAAGGCAGAACGGTTGTCTTAGAACAGAGAACGCGGTAAACAACGAGCGATGTGCCAAGATAGTGGGAGACGGAGCAGATCGAGCTGATAAAGTGAAACAGCGAGGCGAGCAGGAAGTGCTGAAGTGTTGGTGTGTGTGTGTGTGTGTGGTGTCCCCTCAGGGGCCAACAGCAGTCTGACTGGGGAGAGAGAGAGAGAGGGAGAGAGAGGGGGAGAGAGAGAGAGAGAGAGAGAGAGAGAGAGAGAGAGAGAGAGAGAGAGAGAGAGAGAGAGAGAGAGAGAGGGAGAGAGAGAGAGAGAGGGGGAGAGAGAGAGGGAGAGAGAGAGAGAGGGGGAGAGAGAGAGAGAGAGAGAGAGAGAGAGAGAGAGAGGGGGAGAGATAGTGACACAGAGAGAGAGAGAGAGAGAGAGAGAGAGAGAGAGAGAGAGAGGGGGAGAGAGAGTGACACAGAGAGAGAGAGAGAGAGGGGGGGGGGGGAGATAGTGACACAGAGAGAGAGAGAGAGGGGGGAGAGAGAGTGACACAGAGAGAGAGAGAGAGATTGACAGAGAGAGAGAGAGAGAGAGAGAGAGAGAGAGAGAGAGAGAGACGTTGCCACGGGGACGAGTGTTCCTGTTTGCTGACTGTGTGTGAGCACCCTGTGTGCCTGTCTGTCTGGACTAGGACGCCCGGGGGGCATTAAAGGAAGTGCTTCTCTCCAGCGGGTCTGAGTGGTGCATGGTGGGTACCCACTGGGTACCTCTGCCCCCAAAGCACGGTCTCCCATGGCAACTAAGTCCTCTTTGCTGACCACTGTCAACTCCCTGCACTTCACACACACACACACACACACACACACACACACACACACACACACACACACACTGCATGGTTGTATAATATATAACAGGCACATTTGCAGAGCAAACACTTTTTTTAAATTCATAATCATTGAACAGTACACACAGTACTTATAGATATACAGCGCCTTATTACTCTAGAACAATAAGACTGTTATATATATATAGTTATATCTCTATGCTGGCTTAAAGTATGTTACCTGCACGGGCAACAGAGTGGTGGGTGATTGGCTAATGGATTCCGTGATGTGGGAGTCTGGGGGTCGTGCGGGCACGAGGTCAGTCTTAAGCTCCATGAACGCTGGAGACCCCCCGCGTTCCGGACGCACGCAGAGCTTCTTGGGGGAAGGCGGTCCTGACTCGTCGTCGTCGTCGGGGCACAGGGTCCGAGCTCTCCGCGTGGTCCTCTGCGGCTTGAGCTCCGCGGCATCCGCGATCTGTCGGATGTAGGGGATCACGAGCCGAAGTCGCGACTGCGCGCCGTTCACCGTTTCCGAGGCAACGCACAGCGTGGCGGGCTTCGTCCCGATCCCGGCGACGCCGTTGAGCGTTGCTATGGATACGGCGCCGATGCAGTGGTTGGTGTAAGTCTTGGACAGCTTGGCCGCGCGAGACAGCATCTGCATCCTCGTGCCCAGAAGGTTCTTCCCGATGGCTTTGTTCTCGTACCAGGTCGCGTCGCTCGCGCAGCAGTGGTCTCGCGGGCGCTGGAAGAACGCTTTACAGAGCGGGTTCCGCTTGGTGACGTACTTGACAAAACTGGCGTAGGGGCAGAACTCCGTGCCCGTCTCGTACACGCGCGGCAGGGTTTCCTCGTCTGAGTCCCCGGATCTTTTTTTAGTCCAGGACGCGGCGCGCGACCTGTGATACGGTCCCAGCGCTTTGAAGAAAACGAACTTTCTCCCGCCCTCGTCGACCGCGAGCCCGAAAGAGTCCTCCTCCAGCTCGCGCTGGTTCTCCCTCCCTCTCGTGCAGAAATACATGCACGTCTCGAACCACACTTTGTTCAGCAGCCCGAACGGCGTGTCGGTGTTGAACGCCCCGGAGGTGTAGAGTCTCCGGAGGTCTGACCGAGTGATGGCCTGCTTCTGGACCACGGGACCCGCTCCTTGCTCCTCCAGTTTGCGGATGACGGCAGCCAGCGTCAGATTTGCGCTGCGCAGCTCGGGGTCTTTGGTCAGGTCCAGGGTGCGACTGTAGGGGGGTTCGTTCAGGTAGCGGTTCAGGGAGCTCCGGATGCTGATGAGGGAGGACTTGCTGTACAGCTGTCCGCTCTTGGAGCGCGCCTCCGCGTAGAAGGAGCGCAGCGCCGCGCACAGAGCCTCCTTGTCCAGAGTTTCAAAGTCAGGACTTTGGGATTTGTCACTCAGGTAGTCGCGGAAGATCCGCACCGCGTATCTCGTGGCCAGGCGGGTGTTCTCGCTCAGCCTGGACCGGTCAGACCTCTGCAAGTCTCCCTCGAGTTCGGAGTCGAGTCCGGGGAGGTGGAAGGGGTGCACCTCCTCCTCTCCTGGTCCTCCTCTGCGCATAACGACCGCTTCTGCAGAGCCAGACCCAGGGTCCACACTCTCTGACTCCCACTCAAACTCGACCTCCTCCCCATACTCGTCCTCCTCCTCCTCCCCTGTTATCTGAACCTCCTGTATCTCGTCCTCCTCCTCGTCTCCGCTCCTCTCCGGGAGACTCCCGCGCTCATCCTGCTCCTCCTCGGTCGCGTGGCTGGAGCAGCCTCCGCTGCCAGGCATTCCCGCCATATTGCAGTCTGTGCAGCAGTCCTCAGGCAGCGCGCATGCGCTATATTGGACCGCAGAGCTGAGAGCTTTGCGTTTAGTGACCTTCAGCTATGCGCACGCTTTTTTAAGGTGCAGGGAGCGAGCGTGCCAAAAAAAGGGATTACGGCCGCGCGCCTAAAAAGACTGCAGTATTGGACTGCATATTGGACCAGTCAAATATGGCGGTTTCTCTGATGGGAGCTTTTTACCACCCTCACACACATGCACGTATACACACACACTCACTCGCACTCACATGCACGCACGCGCGCACACACACACACCTGATGATTAACCCCGCACAGAGTAATCGTCACTATAAGTCTTCTTTACGGCCTCGGAGATTTTTGCAGTTATTAAAATGCTCGCGAGCCTTTGGGGTAAAATATAGACCACAAACTCGGAAGTTTTCATTAGAAACTTTTGACGTCACGCGCGTGACGATACGTAGGGAGTCGCGCGCTCACGCATTGATTCAGGCACATCAGTCGAAGCCTAGGCGTAAAAACCAATTATATTCCCCCTCTTCCTATTATAGCACAGCGCCATCTTCTACCTCTAAGCTAAGAGTACTAACACCTCCCTTGGGCTTGCATGACCTTGATCGAGCGATACACTCCAGATACTGGCGCAGGAGCTCCTTCGCCTATATATAACTATGGAGCACGTGAGAAAGTACACGGACCCACTGTCCGCTTTATCTCAGGGCTGTTACCAAGGTGTCTTAGACACTACTTACTGGTCTAACTGGTGCAAGGTAGCCCGTGCATGGCACGAGCTGGTGGAAGGTAGCCTGTGCATGGCACGAGCCAGGCCAAGTGTTGAACTGCCACTGGGCTGAGCGTCATGAGGGCATTTGATGAATGCGTCTCTGCTGCACCTAACCTGATGGCTGCGCGAGCTGTTGCTATAGTGTTTATGTTCACACCCAGGAGGGATGGTGTTTGTGTGTGTGTGTGTGTGTGTGTGTGTGTGTGTGTGTGTGTGTGTGTAAAGAACTTCGACTCCAACTGAAAATTAAAGTACTGCAGTGCAAACAGGAAGTATTTGTTTGTTGTTGGCTATTATTCATCAAGTGTTGGACTGTTGCATAGAGATGAATGTTGGGGCAGGTGTCCATGTTTAGATTAGATTAGATTAGATTAGATTCAACTTTATTGTCATTACACAGGTACAAGTCCAGGGCAACGAAATACAGTTAGCATCCAACCAGAAGTGCAAAACAGTTATTAACAACAGAATATAATAATATGGATATACTCAGAATATACATATTATGAACAGTATAGACAGAATATACAGGGTATGTACAGGTTCAATCCGGGTATGTACAGATACAAATTAGACAAGCAGAAAGCAAGCAGAAATTACCGGGTAGCATGTATATACAGGTAGTGCAAATGATGCGATTGAGCAAAAAGAACTGATGTGCAAAGTGAACAAATGTGAACAAAATGTGCAGGTGGTGCAGTAACAGATGTGCAAAATGGACAGATAGTGCAAATAACAATTCACATATGCAAGTGGTGCAAATGTACAAACAGAATGTGCAAATATAGGAGGGGGGGGTTCTATGGGGGGGCGGGGGTTATATAGGGGGGCGGGGGTGTAGTGGAGTTCAGGAGTGACACAGTTCTGGGGAAGAAGCTGTTCCTCAGTCTGCTGGTTCTACACCGGAGACTCCTGAGGCGCCTGCCGGAGGGCAGGGGGGCAAACAGTTTATGGGCGGGGTGTGAGGAATCTTTTCGGATGCTGTGAGCTCTACGTAGACAGCGCTTCCTCTGGATGTCCTCAATGGTCGGAAGAATAGTCCCAGTGATGCGTTGGGCAGTTTTCACCACCCGCTGCAGTGCCTTGCGCTCAGCGACTGTGCAGTTCCCGTACCACACTGTAACACAGTTTGTTAGGATGCACTCGATCGCGCAGCGGTAGAAGTTCACCATGACAGCTGAGGACAGGTGGTGTTTCCTCAGTGTTCTCAAGAAAAAGAGACGCTGGTGAGCCTTCTTGATCAGGCCGGAGGTAAGGACGTGACAAACATTTCCCTCCAGCCTTGCTGCAAAGACTGATGGACTCCTGGGAACAGAGTCTGCCTTAACTTTGTAACACTGCGTTTGCACAACGAAACAAATCAAACTGAAACAACCTTGTTTAGCCCAACGAAACACGAGATATTGTGTCGGTGCTCCTGCCTCAGCCTACAGGCCCCTCACCAGGACGCCTCAGCTATTTTAATGTAGGAGATAGGCCTGTTCCACGTTTGAATTCTCGTTAGCAGAGCCCAGCCTCCCCCCACCTCCCTTTTCGCACCTCGCTACCCAATTAGCAATTAGCCAGCCCTTAAAGTGGGGACCTTTGCCGTGTCGTGTGATCCCTGCCTGATTTGTATGCGGTTCGTGCAGATACTGATAAGAGAGCCCCAGAATGCATGTTTGAGTTTTTAAAATTAATTTAATGATGATTTGCATGCCAGGAGCTCGTGCCCGCGAGGCTGCGGGGAAATAACACGGCCGCTCTTCAAAAGGAGATCTGTACGCCGCGCGCAGCAAATTGTGTAGGATTGCTCTTTTTCTGTGTGTGTGTGTGTGTGTGTGCGGGCAGGCAGGTAATTTGCTCCCTGACTAATCTGCAGAGATAGAGAGAAGTTCTGAAAAAAGCACTTACACAAAGAACCAGCTCTGGCTCGGAGGATCGTCAAAACCCGGGGAAATGAATACTGAGGTGCGATAGCTAAAGCGGCTTCAACAGCCCTGGGCTGCCGTTAGAGAAGCAGCAGGATGTGTGTCTGTGTGTGTGAAAGAGGGAGGGAGAGGGAGAGAGAGATGGTGAGGGAGAGAGAGAGAGAGGGAGAGAGAGATGGTGAGGGAGAGAGAGAGGGAGAGGGAGGAAGAGAGATGGAGAGGGAGAGAGAGAGGGAGAGGGAAAGAGAGATGGTGAGGGAGAGGGAGGAAGAGAGATGGAGAGGGAGAGAGAGGGAAGAAGAGAGGGGGAGGAAGAGAGAGAGAGGGAGGGAGGGAGAGAGGGAGTGAGAAAGGGAGAGAGAGAGAAAGAGAAATGGTGAGGGAGGGAGGGAGGGAGGGAGGGAAAGAGGGAGGGAGGGATAGAGAGAGAGTGAAAGAGAGAAAGAGAGAGAGAGGGGAGAGGAAGGAAGCTTGTGTGAGTTCTCAAGTATATTTTGATACACACAGTGAGAGCTGTGTGTGTGTACATGGTGAGAAGACGTGACTCAAATGTGTTTGTCCAACCGAGCAGCTGAAGTAAATACGGCGCTTCAAATGAACTCCAGTTACTAACAAGTGCAGTATTAAACAGCTAATGCATCAAGCCCTACATCCCCACAACAGCCAGGCCAGTTCTAAAGCCATACCCCATTAGAACTGACCCCAAAGGAAATTCAAGTGCTATCAGCAGAGCTCCACTATACCGAAAACAGTTCACGAGGCAACAGTCCTACATCGTCAACAAGATCAATAGGAAAAAAAAAAATCATATTATTATTTTTGAGTACAGAAGAAATGGGCAAATGTAGCTTGTGTGTTCGGTTTTGATTTCCTCAAGGATTTTTTTGTTTGTTGTTGCCACGAGAAATGTTCCTATAGCCTCAAACAACATGAAGTCGGATGGCAGTGGGAATGTGCATCTATAAGCAGATTCCACTGCCGGTGTAAATAGCAAGCTGTCACTTTGTTTTTAATGAGTTATAGGATACATTATTAATCACATGCTAAACTACTGGATAGCTCAGGGAGGTTTGAAACATAATGTCTGCTCAACCGCCCGAACTCTGTCAAGGAGAAATATGACATACTGCAAGGTATGGACTTTACACATGAAGGTTAATGACAGAAAGCTAACAGGACGCCAATAAAGCTGAGCTGAGTTGATTCATCTGTGGATGTGGTAGAAGTTTGAATATGAGGGTAATGTCAGGGAGCGATGACATCGACACACACCAACATACCTCCCCACTGGAACACACACTCCAGGTACACTCAGGTGTCACCCACTGGGATTACTGCCCTACCTGCAAAAGAATACCAAACAAAATCATTAGTCCTTGTTTGTGATTACTTGTATTTTTTTACTTACTTGATTACTTGTAAGTCTCTGGGGGCACAGTGTGTATAAGGCTGGACATTTCTCATTTATTTACTTTTACTTCAATCACCAAATCCATTATTTGATTAAAAGCGTTGAGGCGGCAATATGCAGCTTTAAACTACATCACTTGTCCAGGAAAACTAGGCCCTTACACTTGAACTGTCTGTCTGACACCCATCTGAACTGTCTGTCTGACACCCCCCATCTGAACTGTCTGTCTGACACCCCCCATCTGAACTGTCTGTCTGACACCCCCCATCTGAACTGTCTGTCTGACACCCCCCATCGGAACTGTCTGTCTGACACTAAAATGAACACTTTAAACTTATAAATAAACACTTTAAATGAACATGTGTCTGCTAGAATGACACACGCAAATTCACCCCACATCTGTCACTACACCGAATCATTATCTCACAAACTGATGATGGAGACCTGCTGGAACTGTCCCATTTCCAAAACGGCACATGCTGCAGCAGGCTCCGCTCCATAACTGACACCGAACGAGAAAAAGGTAACCGTCTTACCTGTAACATCCAGCTTGTAAACTCCAGTGTTTGTTTCCGTCTCGCCTGTGATCTTGTTTCCTTGCAGCTCCAGAGAGGAAAGCAGCCTGTCAAGACAAAACAACGAATCAAATACCGTGTATCTGTCCCAGCCCGCCTTAGGCAAAGATCAAAAAGCAGTTTTTTTCTATCTGATGTGGACAAAAATGTTGGCAACTATACCGTGTTTTCAGATACGCTCATTAATTTTGTCTATGTCATTAAAAAACATGATTTACACCAGGTTTGCTAAGCATCCGTACAAACAGCGGCTCTGGTGCCTTTGATACCTTTGGGGACGTTGATCTTAATCAGCGTGATTAGTTTGGCTCCCTGTTCTAATGGATGGACTGATTCAGTGTCGTGGAGGGGAACCGCAGCAGATGCACGAGGTTATATAAACGGTCTTTTCCTCCACCAGTGTCATCTGTGAGGACATACCGTCTACAGAGGGGCACATAAGTGTCATTCTGACCTGAAATGATCTGTCTTCTAGTCCATTCCATCAGACCCCAACCAGCCAAAATGTGTTTTAAAGTGCAATTTCTCAGCAAGTATCTCCCATTTATGCAGCCCAAATACGTCTAAAGACAAGGTGCTAAAACAAAATTGGGACTCGGTGCCCCACAGCCAGGATTAATGGGTTTCTCCTGAAATCGGGCTCCCAATTTAACTGCATCTCCTCGGGCTTGGGGAGTCTGGGAGGAAGGGGTGAGAAACAGACATAAATATGGAGACACAGAAATGCGGGTAGATTGTCTGTTTGCTCATGTTTTACTTTTAATTTGCTCTGTTCAAGTACAACCCCCCCCCCCGGTTCAGAAACACAGCAGGGTGTTGGAGTTCTCTGTTTCACTACTCTGGCCAACAGGCGTCACACTAGACCAGCCTAAGGTCTGATTTTCGCATCCCAATTGCTTGATATTGAGTGTTACTTGTGTGTAAATAGTCCAAGGGTGTGAAACAAGCACCCTTTGTAGTCTCCCCCACACACACACAAACACACACACACACACACACACACACAAAAGCACACACACACATTCTCTCACATACTCAGTGAACTGAGGACAGCTTATATTCATGTTCTCAGCTCCCTCTTCTGGCTAATATCAGTTAGTGCACCTTGTAAATGGGGCCACATAGTTTAGGAATTTTAGTTTCCATTCATCTCAGCCAGTGCTTCTCACCCTGGTCATCAGTGGCCCCCTGTCCTGCATGTTCTAGATGTTTCCCTGCTCCAACACACCTGATTCTAATGACTGGGTTGTTATTGAGCTCTGTAGAAGCCCGGTATCGAACGTGTATTTGAATCAAGTGTGTTTGGAGCAGGGAAACATCTAAAACATGCAGGAAAAGTGGCCCCTGAGGACCAGGGCTGGGAACCCCGGATCTAAGCATCCAACTAGACATCATCTTGTTAAATACTAAACAGTAGCGCATGTTCCTTCAGCGATGACCCATTTCAACAAGTGACGCACCAATTCCTTCAAAGTTAATTTATTAGTCAGTATTTTGAGCTCAAACTTCAGCTCAAAGTTCATATGTTAACCATACAGAGAGCTAAACTCATCACATCAGCAAACAAGCAATAATCCTGACGCTGGCCCGAAGCTAGACTGCCACTCACCTAACGCACCTCATCCCAACAAATTCACTTAGTAAGACGACGCAAAGTGGGCCTGTGTGTCTGCAAAGGGGATGAGGTGAGAGCAGCCGATAGATCAAGGCAGCGTAGAAAGGATACAAACAGATTCGAAGAGGAAGTCGATTCAAACAACACGCATCTCCACAGCAACCGATCGACAAACAATTAGTGGTGCGCCTGGCACATACCTGTTGCATAATACACTCCACTACACGGTCATTATGATTCACATCCTACTGTTACAGTACTGTGTGGGGAAGCCCTCCACCACCCCCCACCCCCAACAGTGGTTTCAGTTAGATACAAGGACAGTTCCAGAACATTCCTGAGCAGTCTATACTAAACCAGTAGTTAGGGTGCATTTCTGGTCTCGTGCACTGAGAAAAAAAAAGTACCTACGCTGTGCGTTTCACTAGACAGACAGACAAGCTTTCCATCGCCATTTGAACCCCACCTACAAACGTGACCTCCCTCCTTGATAAGGTCAAAAGTCATTTGAGCCCCTCTGACTGCTCAGCAGACTAATGGCTTTGTGTTTAAGTCTATTCCGAAGTATCAACTATTAAGTATTCATACAGCGTGTTAGATTTCACGTAGGTCAGTAATGTCTTTACAACGGGCCAAATCTAGAAGGTTCTACAACCGAGGGGTTACTCGGAGCGATGTCTGAATGTAGTCTGCAGTCGGTGGCTCCCTGCATATCAGTCTGTGGACGAGAGCCGACCAGTCTCTCTACAAGAGGTCGGTCTCTTTGAGGGCTGGATACAGGTCGGCGATCTGGTCTCCTCTCCCAGTGCACCGCGCTAGTCATACGGAGGACAGCACCTCCCCCGACGACTCCCTCTGTCTCTCCCGCTCCTCTCTCTCCTTCCGCTCGGCCCGCTCCACGTCCAGGACCGTGAAGGTCCTCTCGGGGGCGAGGGAGGCCTGGACCTCCTGGTACTTGGCGGAGGGGAAGGAGGTCTTGGAGAGCGTCTCGGCGTAGCGCCGTTTCAGCTCCGGGTCGGGGCAGAACAGGTAGTCGTACAGGGCGGCTGCCAGGATCCCTCCCAGGACTGGACCCACCCAGTACACCTGAGACAGGGACACAAGCGAGCAGGCGTTGGTGGGTGTGTGTACGTTGTGTGTGTGTACGTTGTGTGTGTTTCTGAGAGGGTTTTTAAGTCATCCGGGCCATCTGTGTGTGTGTGGGGGGGTGCGTTTGTGTTGAAGAGGCCTGGGCTGGCGGAACTCTGAAACTCCACCGCGATAACACACACACACACACACACACACAACCCTCTCTGTAACACCTGTGTAATGCTAGTAGCGACATGTAAGTATTTTACAGGGGGGTAATGATGGCTTCAAAAAGACTTGGCGGACGTTCCAAGTAAGATCATGCTAAATATTTTTATTTTTAACTGCCACGGATGTGTTTGAAAGCAAGGAGCGACATAACTTCCCACCTGTCAAAGACATCATGAAATATGTTCACGAACTGATACTTTGGCTACACTCAGTTCGACAGGGTTAGTCACTTTATATGCTTGTGTCTACATCCATTTCCATGTGTATGTCTACCTCCATGACATTTGTGAGGCTATTATTAAGTAACAGGGATGCTATCTGCCATGATTCACGGTCGGGAACGCTGTCCCGTCTGATGACCTGTGACCCATGACCTTTCTTATGTTCCAGTTCCTGCAAAGGAAGCGCTCAGCCGAAGACGATGACAACACGGTTAGCCAGGATACCGTTCATGCCTGGGGCATGTTACTGGTACATGTTCTGGGTGTGTGTGAGGGTGAGAAAGGAACAGAGGAAGACAGAAAGAGAGAGAGAGAAAGTGTGAAAGAAAAGAAGAAAAAGATGGAAGGAACAGAGAATTATGGAAAGAGATGGGAGAGCGATCGGGAATGTTACCTGTGCGGCTAACCGGAAATGAAATAACACAGTCTGGCAGGAACTCTGGGATTGTGTTTGGTGTTCTGGCCAATGAGCAGACACTTATGCAACACACACGAAAACAGCCAAAATGTGAACCCCCCAAAGGATGTATTTCTATTGGCTCTGAATCCGTGTTTATCTGAACCAAAATGTCCAAATAATCTGTCAAATAACACGGTTGGCTCGCTCCAAATGAAAACGTTGATTTCCACAGTGTGTTCCTCCCTGAGGTGTGTGAGGGGTTGTGTAGATGTGAGGGCAGCTGGACCTGGTTCAGTGTGTGTGTTTGTTGTTGGTTCTGTCCTACCCAGTGGTTCTCCCAGCTCCAGGTGACCATGGCAGGACCGAAGGAGCGGGCCGGGTTCATGCTGGCACCAGTGTAGGGAATCTATAAGAAGAACCGAGATATGGGACATGGGTCAACCAATCACATGTGACACACACATTCACACACACTTGGTCAACCAATCACATGTGACACAGACATGGGTCAACCAATCACATGCGACACAAACACGGGTCAACCAATCACATGTGACAAAGACACGGGTCAACCAATCACGTGACACACACATCCACACACACTTGGTCAACCAATCACATGTGACACACACATCCACACACATGGGTCAACCAATCATGTGTGACACACACATCCACACACACGGATCAACCAATCACATGCAAGACGAAGGAAAAGCACCAAGAATCATGTTGTCCCCTGGGTCAAACCCTCCCTCTCTGGCCCCCTGCCCCTGTCTCTAGGGACTCTGTGGGGATGATGGATTTCAGGAACATTCTAGAAGGTCTGCAGTCTCAGACTTCTGTCACAGTGACACCTGAGCCCCTCCCCTCCCTCAGGCCCATACCGCCCACCTCATAGCTCCACCATGTATGGAACAAATCTGGCAAGTCAGACCCCACGGGGGGTGGGGGGAGTGGGGGGGGGGGGGGGGTGTCAACCTAAATAACCCGCAGGGGGGAACTGGAAGGAAGGTAGATCTACCAGAAAAACATCTGGGAGAGCCGTGAATGTGGCTTTTGAAAGATGTTCTACGCAAGTCGATTCTACGTCTTATTATTCATTTCACGTATTCAAATGACTTTCTGAATTTCTTTTTTTTGTTGTTTTTTTTGTTTACTTCCCAGACGAAGAACGGGTCGCTGACGAGGCGTACTCACGGCAAACAGGTGTCCGATGCACACGGAGAGGCCGATGGCGAGGCCGGAGGAGCCTCTGAGGTCGTCGCGTTTGGGGTCGCAGGTGGCGAAGACGGTGAAGACGAGTTCGAAGGTGATGAAGAGCTCCACGACGAGGGCGTGGCCTACGGTGATGTTGGGGTTCACCTGCAGGGGGGGGGGAGCACCTGTTACAGGGGGCCCCAAACTCAACCATGCCTTCACAGTACATTTACATCGATTCATTTTTACATTTACGGTAGAACATTTACAGTAGAACCCTCTCATAATCCCCCCCATTTACAGTAGAACCCTCTTAAAATCCCCCCATTTACAGTAGAACCCTCTTATAATCCCATTTTACAGTAGAACCCTCTTATAGTCCCACTTCAACACAAATCAAATCAACAATTATTTGTATAGCTTCACGTACACTCATAGAACTGCCCCTCAACCTTAAACCTAATTGAGGAGAAAAACATTGAAGAATCCTTGGGAGGAGCAATTCAGGGAGGGATCCCCTCCTCCAGAGACCCCTAAAGGTCCCCCTCCGAAGGTCAACGCCCCCACCCCACCCCAAAACCCCCCCAGCCCCCCCCCTCCTCCAAGCCTCTTACCGTGGTGACGCCCAAGCCACCCCTGACCGAGGCCGGGGTGACCCCGTAGAGGATGGCGGCTCCGACCACGGCGCCCAGGCACTGCCCCATCAGGTAGAAGACGCCCTTGGCCAGGCTGAGCTTGCGGGTGACCACCATGGCGG